>BTPG01000004.1:115912505-116003352 GCA_036245525.1 Semisulcospira habei | reverse complement strand
CCACTGGAATCGACAAGACGGCAGCCTTGGTCCGGAGTTCCCTCGCTTGTGCGAGTTTCCTCGAGCTGGCGACGCAGGCCGTGGTACACTGTACGGACGAGAACACAGGGTGCTCCAGTGAGTCTCGTTTTCGTGACATACACGCGGTGGCTACGGCAGAAAATCGGGCGGCGTACTTTGCCTCGGCAAACTCCTTAGCAGCGGCAGCGAACTGTGATCTTATATGCCGAGATGGGGTCCTGAAGAGTTGCGTGGGCATCCCTCCTGAGGTCAAGACCCACCTCCGCCAGGCTCCAGTTGGGGAATCCCTCCTGTTTGGCCCTACGTGGCAGTTGGTCTAGGAGTTGGCTAAAGACCTGTGGCCCCGTGCCCCTCAGATCAACCGTTCCCGGTTTCATTCTTCCCGCAAGGCCGTGGGTTGCGACCTGCGGACTTTCAGACACTCCTCTTGCTTCGCTTCCCGACGCTCCTCCGCACCCAGCGAACAGCCGTTCTTCGGTCGCCCGCGCACTGCCCCACCCATCCATTCCTCTTGGCCTCGGAGGGCCAGGAGGTCTGTTATGAGGGCGGGCCCAGTGACTCCCCGCGTCTGTCCGGGTCTCCAGTCGATGGGAGGCTTGCCTCACACAGCAACCTGTGGCGGTTGCTGTTACCGGACGACCCTTGGGTTCTCTCTACCATCACGGAAGGGCTGCGAATAATTTTTCGTCAGCCTCTGCGCCGCGCCCCACTATGGACTCAGGACCATGCTGACCCCGACAAGGCCGCGGTGCTTCAGTGCAAGATGATGGCTTTGCTCCAGAAAGCCACCATGAAGGTGGTCACTCTGCGCAATTCGCCAGCCTTCTACAGCCGACTTTTTGTGGTTCTCAAACCAGACGGCCGGTCATAGACCTGTTGGCATTAAACAATTAAACAAGTTCATTTCGGCTCCTAACTTTCGTATGGAGACGGCACGGGCGTTGAGAACTGCCATTCAGCCCATGGACTTTGCCATCAGCCTCGACCTCGAGGATGCATATTTTCACATCCTCGTTCACCTGTCGACATGTCGCTACTTGCGCTTCGCCTTCCAGGCAGTCGTCTTCCAGCCCTTTGTCCAACTACCTGGATGATCTCCTGCTCCAAAATCAGGATGCCTCCATGTTGCAGAAGTACAAGAATTCGCTGCCCGAGCTTCTTCCCCAGCTTGGGTTTTTGGTCAACAGCGGGAAGTCAGACCTCTCGCCCTCCTGCAGGTTCATCCACTTGGGTGTGGAGTTCCTGACAGACCTCAACACGGTACAGCTGCCAGAGAAGCGCAGCCGGAAGTTGGCAGAACTAGCCATCCACGTGTCTCATGCCAAAGTAGTGATGGCCAGGACCTGGCTTCAGCTGCTGGGTCTCCTCAACGCAGCAGTGGATCTCTTGCCCCTCGGCAGGCTCTACTCACACCCGCTCCAACTATATCTGCTGGTCCACTGGCGTCCCTCCTCGGGAGACCTGGAAGCTATGGTTCCGGTCACTCCCATGATAGTCGCTCACCTTCAAAGATGGTCGGACCCCTCTTGGCTGAGGACGGGGGTACCCCTTTTCTCCCCTCCTCCTCGTCTTTCCCTCTGCACAGATGCCAGTTGGGTGGGCTGGGGTGTCTTTCTGCTACCAGACTTCTCCTCAGTACCACTGGCCTCCGGATCTTGCGAACAGACACATCAACTGGCTGGAGTTGAAGGCAGTCTGGCTGGCACTCAGCAGCCGGACATCCCAGTTCCAGCACCAGGAAGTGTTAGTCCTCTCCGACAACTCTACAGTGGTCTTATACATTCAGAAGCAAGGGGGTACGCGCTCTCCGGCGCTCTGCATGCTCCTGTACCTACTGATGCTGTGGTGCTGGGTCCACGGGATCTCGCTCAAAGCTCGACACATTCCGGGCCACCTAAATGTGCTCGCGTCGGGGACAGCTCCTACACACCGAATGGTCCCTCAGTCCAGAGATTTTTCGCATGATCTGTGCTTGCAGGGAGACTCCCATGATCGACCTGTTTGCAACCAGGTGGAACAAACAGCTTCCCGTCTTTGTATCGCCCATTCTGGACCCCCCTCGCGTGGGGGGTAGACGCCCTGTCCGTCTCCTGGGAGGGCCTCGTGGCCTACGCCTACCCACACACCGTGCTGGTACCCAAGATCGTGCACAAGCTATGAGGCAGCAACACAGTTCTCCTTTTGGTCGCCCCATTCAGTTGGAACAGGAGTTGGACGACCGACCTGTTGGGCCTCGTCACGGAGCCTCCTGTGCAGCTACCAACTCCTCGCACGTTGCTGAAACAACCCAGGCAGAACCTTTTCCATCCTTGCTCTGAGAGGCATGAGCTATACGCCTGGAGGTTGTGCGGAAGGCCCTCACAGCAAGAGGCTTCTCGCATGCAGCTGTGGAGGCTATCGCTGCGGCCCGCAGACCTTCCACCTGCAAGGTGTATGAAGGCAAGTGGCGGGTCTTCCTGTCATGGTGCGAAGCTAGACACCTTTCCTCCACAGCACTGACGATGCCACAGCTTGCCGAGTTCTTTCTTTGGCTTATCGAGGAACAGACGCTGGCACCTATTACCATCAAGGGTTACCTCTCCATGATCGCTGACTTACTTACTTATGCCTGTCACCCCTACCCGGGTATAGGCCGTCGACGAGAGACCTCCAGCAACTCCTGTCCTGTGCTTCTCCTTCGATTTTACTCCAGGTGGTTCCCAGTCTCTTGATGTCTGCTTGGAGGTCTCGACGCCAGGAGTTTCTCGGCCTACCTCTTTTCCTCTTTCCCTGGGGGTTCCATGACAATGCCTGCCTAGTGATACTGGAAGCTGGCTTTCTCAGACTGTGACCGATCCATCCCCATCTTCTTCGCATGATCGCTGACACCTACCGACATTTGGGACGGACAGATCCGGGCGTGTGTAAGGATCTAGTGGACCTGATGGCACATTTCGAGCTCTGGTAACCAGTCTCGCGTTCGTTGGTGCCACGCTGGGACCTCCTTTGGGTGCTCACATGGCTTAACTCAGCCCGGTTTGAGCCCTTGCCCTTGGCACGGCTAGCCGACGTGGCCCGGAAGACCTGCTTCCTCCTTGCTCTGGCTACAGCGGCAAGAGTTAGCGAGCTACATGCTCTATCGATAGACCCAGCCTGTCTCCAATTCCGATCGGACGACTCAATACAGCTTCTAACCAACCAGGTCTTCCTGGCCAAGAATTGGCTCCCCACGGCTGCGGCGCCGGTAATCACCCTCCGGCAGCTCAAGGAATTCGATCGGTCCCAAGCGTCTCGTCAACAAGACCCAGTCCGGGCTTTGAGGATCTACCTACGTAGGTCAGTGCCTTTAATAATAATAATAATAATGAGTATTTATATAGCGCTTAATCTTACTCAAAAGCTCTAAGCGCTTTACAATCTGTACACAAAAATAAAAATACAATGACATATGCACATAACAAACAAAGCACAATGCCCGAACACACCACTTTCAGGAGAAGCCGCTCCCGCCTTTTCCTGCCCCTGTCACTGGGTAGAGATGACATTTCCACGCAGACGATCTTCTCGTCATGGTTGCGCTGGGTCATCCTCTCCGCCTATGACGAACTCTCCCCGGGGGGAGCGAAGAGACTTCGGATCCAGGCACATGAAATCAGCGGTCTCGACGAGCGTTGCCCTCGACCGCAACTGTGCTGTAGGACATTATCAGGACCTCTCGGGCCAACGAGACAACCTGGCCCTACTTGGAGACGTCTCTGTGGCTCAACACTCCTTTCCGGCGCCTAGAGCGCCATAGGTAACACTTAGCTGAAATTGATAGGAGATTACTCCGAGTTCTTTTTCTCTAAGCATGTGCAGTTGCACGGCTGGTTGATGGCACCCACCTCCTGTTCATTATTCTTCCTAATAGTAATGCCATCGGTAGGCCATTTTGAGGAAACAAATGTATTTTTCTATAAAATGTATTTTTTGGAAAAATATCTACTGATGGCATTACTCGGAGGACCCTCCCACCTGCCCCGCTTGCCGCTAGTCAGCTAAGAGTGAGACTGGCGAGGCGGTGCTGCGCATGTGCAATTATATGGAAGGAGGGGAGGCCACTCGGGTAAGGGAGGCCACTCAGGTGGTGAGCTAGCACCTCACAAGAGTTGCTCCCCATGTTGCATAGTTATACGCAAGGGGGTCTTAGGCTGAAATCGATAAGCTAGGTGTATCTTCCTAATAGTAATGCCATCAGTAGGTATTTTTCGAAAAAAATACATTTTGAAAAGAAAATTACATTTTTGTTATCCTGCAGGAATCACTGACTGAAGCACTACTGACAGTCAAAGGGTTAAGACATTTAGGGTTCACTTAGAGATCAGTTGCAAAAGTTTTTTTTTTTTTCAACTGGCATCATTAGTTTCTAGTATTTGGTAGGTCTGACAAGGATTTTGATATCTTGTCTCCTGTTCTTTTGTTGCCACGAGGCAAGGTATCATGTTTGCAGATCTGCTGTTATAACAGCCCTTTAAGTCTAAAATTTTGCCCACCAGCCTTTGGCTAGTGACTTCCAAGTTTTATTAGCCAAACTGAAAATGTTACTAGCCAAACTGAAAATTTTACTACTGAAAATAGCTCAACGCAACAATATAATGTACCACAAGTGTTTGACGCCCAATGTTAGAGTACTTTTGGATTGAGGACTGATAAAGCACGTATCGATGGCCAGAGGTCTGCTACGATTTCGCCGTATTTTCCTACGCCAACGTTTCCAATACTAAGCTACTACGATCATTAATGAAATTCTAAGCTGAAGAAAAACACATCCCAAAATCTTACTACCACTTGTCCAAAATTCTACTACCATAGCTATGTAGGGGTTGGCAGGTCTGAATTGTCATTAATGTAAAAAAATGTTTTAACGTACTCGCCAAAAATGTTGTTGTAGAACTTGTCTCTATTGCTTGCTTAGTATTACGAGAAGTGAAGGTTGAACATTCGGGCACTTTCGGATTTAGGACTGAAAAAGTATGGATTGGAAAGCGCACTCGCATTTGGCGAGTGGATTTTTTTCTTTACTCGCCCCCCCCCCCCCCCCCCCCCAAAAAAAAAAAAAAAAAAAAAAAAATCACTCGCCATGGCAAGTAAATTACTCGCTATTTTCAGGGCTGTATAAATGATTTCTCAAAAGTCACTATCAATCAAGGCCGCACGCAGCTGTGTGTAATGTGTTTTTTCTTAAACCTATTTGGTCTTGGTTATTAAATTTTTGAAAATAATATCAGTTTGCAGATTTTTGGGGGAGAGAAAAACTGTCGTGTGCTTAACTTATTTAGCTTTGACACACAACAGTAGGAGACCATGATAATTTAAAGGTAGTGCCAGATTACCCAAGCTAATCTGGCACTACACTTGAATTATCAAGGTCGATCCATCCCCTGCAACTGGTACATAATCGTGACACCTCTAAAATTTGGGAAATGAGACCTTAGGGTTAAAAGGTTTAATTTTTTGTTAACCCATTCAGCTCGCTCTAACTACAACAAGATATGGATCAACCATGATAGTTCAACATGGTGCAGGAAGCACCCAGTGATTTCAGCATCACCATAGAACTGTTATGGTCACATTTTTTCGTTAACTCCTAATCTCAGAACTCAGTGTTTTACATAGATAATTAGCCGTGCTTAATTTTTTTTTCGCTTGTGCGTTTCTTTTAGTGTCGGTGTAAAATATGGCGCAAACTCTTTCTTTTTTTTTTTTTGTTTTTGTGGGGGGAGGGAGGGGGAGGGGGGGGGGGGAGTATATTTGGGCAGAATGCTGAAGTTACTTTTTGTGGGAACTGGCAAATTTGCCATTGGTTGTGTTTGTACATGTCTATGTAACTGGTACATTGTAATTGTGTGAGTTGATACAAGTAAATAATAAGAGTACATTTTATTTAAATTCCTTTTTTGTCGGTGCACGTTGCTGGCTGTGTGTTTGCGTGTGCATGCATACGCATTAGCCTTTGCTTTAGCCTGTGTGTTTCTGTGTGTGTATGTGAGCTTGTCATGAAGCAGTGAAACGTGGCCGCACAAAACCCATATTATGTCAGATGAATGATAAAAAAAGCAAGCGTGCATGATGAGACAACTTTTATTTTTTATACATGCATCTGGTTACAGTCGTCCGCCATAAACAACCGACAGAATAACTTGTACAGGTCAGCCTCAGTGTACCGCGGTAACCAGGAGATACAAAAGTTGGATCGAGTTACTGTAGTGCTGAATTTAATATTATGCATGGCTTGTGATAAAAAAACAAACCCACTTAACAATAATAATAATGAGTATTTATATAGTGCTTAATCTTAATCAAAAGCTCTAAGCGCTTTACAATCTGTACACAAAAATAAAAATACAATGACATAAACACATAACAAACAAAACACAATACCTGAAACACCACTTTTACAATGAACTAAACTATGCATACATTCGTAATGTTCTAATTAACATTCATTCTAAACAGAGGATTACAGAACTACAACTAAGGCATCGAACACTGGCAGTTATTCAAAGTAAAGCTTGAAGAGGTGAGTTTTCAGACACAGACTCACTGTTTCTGACCTCAAGAGGAAGTGTATTCCATAACACTGGGGCTTTATAAACAAAAGTGCGCTGACCAAATGTTTTAGTTTGGACAGAAGGTACACACAACTTTCGTTTATCGGACGAGGAGCAAAGCTCACAAGAGGGTGTATACAAGTGCAGTAAAGAGGACAAGTATTCTGGGCTGGTGCCTGAAAGACAGTTAAAACATTGACATAACTTTGTATTGAATACATGAGGACACGGGTAGCCAGTGAAGGGACTTCAAGATGGGTGTGACATGCTCAGTCTTACTGATTCTCACAACAAGCCGGGCTGCATTGTTCTGAATCTTGGGAGGCGATCAATGAAATACTGAGGGCAGCCACAAAGCAAAGAGCCACAATAATCTAGCTTGGACAGCACAAATGCACAAACTAGTGTTTTAGTGGCTTCCATGGTGAGCAGGTGACAAACTGAACTCATGTGACGAAGTTCCAGATAGGCTGATCTACACTCTGCACTGACATGCTGTGACACAGATAACCCGATGTCCAGCAACACCCAAGTTTCTCACACTCGAAGAGAAGAAAACGAGTGTTCCATCCACAGACAATGATGACGGTAATGGCAGGGACGAAGATAATCTTGGATTAGCTACCAACATTGCTTCAGTTTTGCCATCATTTAACATCAGTTTGTTGGTGGTCATCCATGATTTGACATGGTCAATGCACTGGCTTATGCTTTGGACGGCATTCGCAGCTCGCTCGACAGTGTCACTTTTGTACATCTGCGCATCATCTGCAAATGCATGATGGGAAATGGAGTGACTACTAATCAGGTCAGACAGGGGCTGAACATACAGCAAGAACAATACAGTTCCTAGGATTGAGCCCTGGGGTACACCAAACCGAAGAGGTGATGGCTCAGAACGACAGCCGTCAACAGAAACAATCTGGGATCGTTCAGTCAGGTATGAACTAAACCATGCCAAGACTGTGCCTTCAATGCCAAACACAGATTGAAGACGGCACAGCAAAATTTTATGGTCAATAGTGTCCAACGCACTGGACAAGTCCAGCAAAGCTCGTCCAAAGCACAAAGCAGGTGATTGAATATCTTCAGCAAAGCTGTTTCAGTGCTACGATGGGGACGATAATTATGCAGACTGGCCCACTGAACAGACTATCAGAGTTGACATGCATTAAAGTTTGGGCAAGGACAATTTTCTCAAGAACTTTTGATAGGAGCGTACGATTGGAAACTGGGCGATAGTTTTTCAGTACATTTGGGTCCAAAGATGGTTTCTTCAACAGGATTTCACAACTGCAGTCTTGAAGACTTCAGGAAAAATACCAGTGTAAAGAGAGTTGTTGATGACTTGTGTAATGGCAGGCAACACTTCATCCAGGCACTCATACAACAAGGGAGTGGGGATAGGGTCTAACTCACAAGTTTTGGGGGCAGTGCTTGTAGTGATCACTTTTCTGACCTCATCCTCTAGCACAGGCTCGAAGGCTGAGAGAGTTTCTCCACTGAAGTGTTTGTTTCTTCAAAAACATTACCGATGACATGACTGAATGGAAGTGTCTACTACTTAATCATTCTAGCCAGTTGTGTTAAAACACAACCCGGGAGGCACTCGGGGAACCCCGAGGGGACCAAGAGTTGTCTCCCTATACCCACCACCCGGAAGCCGGGTACCCATAATCCCTCAGTCAAGTCTACTTAGGCGCACGAACGGACGTGTTGCTCTACAGCTCTAGCCTACGGACTTCGGTTTTCGACCGGTTCGCTGGTCTTTGATGATGGAGTATGAAGAGAAGGGAAGAAGAGTTACGGGAGATAGGATCGATTCGTCGGCCCTGCCTGTGCTGCTGCGTGGCTTTTTCGTCCCCACTTCTTGGCGGCTACGCTTTCGGCCTCTGGTGGCCATGGGCTGCACGGTGAGCTTCGCCGGTCGTGCCAGGCGGGTTTGGACTTCTCTCCCCCCCCCTTTCCCCTTCGACGGAGAGGTAAGGTAGCTGGGTTGACCCTCGGCCGGTTCCCGGGCTGGGCACTGGTTTGAGCAGGTACGAAGATTGTCGTCTTCTTCTCACTGTAGTTGGCGCGCCAAATTTCGCAACTCTTAGCTTGGCGGGGCCCCTCGCGCCCGCGCCCACTCACCTTCGGTGAATTGTTGCGACGCTTACCTACGCATTTGTACCTTTGGTTTGGAGTATCTTCTTACTCCATGGCTTGATTAGCTTGGCGGGACAGCTTGTGTCATACCTTGTCAACATTGCGTAGTATTGTTCTGTGCCAGCTCCTGTTTCTTGCCTTTTCTGGTATCACTTGCTTGAGTGGTTGTATAGATAAGAGTGATGATTGCTGTAATTTTAGTGCGCTAATCTTGGGATGGTTGATGAAGTTAAGCGCACACTCACAACTCGCATACGCATGCGTACGCTGTAGACAAGTACTCACGTACCTAATAGAGTGAATATACATTACGGCGGGCAGCTTGGGATTTTGACGCTCCTTCGCTGGGCGGGGCCACGTGCCATGTCCCCATTAAGTGGTGATTTTACTGTCCCAGATGTTGTTCTTGCCTTTGCTTGTCACTACGTGTTGAGTTGTTGTACAGCAGGCGGCCGGTGTTCTTTTTTCCACACGCCGTCGCCCTTTAGTGATGTTTTTGGGCCTGACGCCTTTTATACCGTTTTGGCATGACATGTTTGACTTTTGGTACATATGTTGTGGTTCTCACCCTAGCGCTTGAGCGGCAGTGAGTCAACTTACTGCACTGATGGCGTGCAGGCGTGACAGATTGGTACCTCACTTTGGTGCTTGTGTTTTTTGTCGTTACGAAGGCTAGCCTTTTCGTGGTGTAGTCCCGCAGGACTCGCCCGCGTGCCTTCGGGTGTGTTATCTGTTGCAGGGACGTGCTGCTCGCCCATTCACAAGGTGGACAGATGACAGTGGCTGGTTCAGTTCCTAGGGGTCTGTCGCCTCTACACCGGATACGCCGCCGACCACGCTTGCGACACCTTCTCTACTTGTACTGAGTGGCGTGGCCATCAGCTATGGGGGTACGGCCACAAGCGATAGGCACCTGGTTAGGCGCCTTCCGGACACTGCGGGACTTCCGCACGGCATCGGACCGACCTGGGAGAGAAGCCACACCGGACGTCACGACTAGTGCACGAGCGGGTGGATCGTGGAAACCGCTTCCAGGGGGAGCGCGCATGGACAGCCTCCTTTCAAGGAGAGAACTCGCCTTCCTGGGTATTGTTCCGAGAGACACGGCGCGCGTCGTCCCTTGTCCTTTTCGGTCCCCGCTCATCTCCAGGAAGCCCGGGGGGCTCCCGCTGGGGGGTCCTCTTGCTGGCAGAGAGAGCCCGCCTCTTAGGCCCGCTCGGAGAGACAGTTCGCACACGTCCGACGTCGTCAGGACGTTACTGTACACTACCGCCATTAGGGGACTAGGCAGCTTCTCGGCAGTAAGCACCAGCCCGGCTGCTACTGGTGAGTGTTCTTCATGTCCAGGCGACAGCGACCAGTTGGTGACTAGGCCTGTCTTCCCGACGCTGGAGGTGCCTTCTACCACTTTGTGATGACTGTGCCACCTGGCCTCAGCGGCACTGATGGCAGCGTTGGAGCGTCTACAGACGGGAGCGCCGACGCCTGTTTGTGCTTCGAAGGAAAGGACCCTGTTACGTCCCAATGGAGAGGGGCCTACGGATGTACGGCACGCAACGCGTTGTTCCAGTGGCCGTCGGACAACCACTAGGTCTGGTCTCCTATGCACAGGATGTGCCTCCGACCACGCTTGTGACGTCTGTTCCACCTGACTGGAGCTGCGATGTTCGCAGCCTTGGGGCCTTACAGACGCGAGTGACCGACGCCAGCTTGTGCTTCGATACCAGTCGATACGCCATCCTACGGGCCCTTGGCACCGAACGCTCGAGACCAGGACGACCCTGTGGAGAAGACGCCACACCTGATTCATTGGATTATGAGGCCGCAGGAGGGAGCGCGCCCGGACTAGTAAGACTTCTACGGAAGCAGAGAACGCGCCTCACAGAGGCCAGTTCGGAGACGCGCCTTGCGACGTCCCATGTCCACCTTCAGTCCCCACTTGTCTCCAAGGAAACACACGGAACGCCGGGTTCAGCGGACTTGTGCGCGGAGTGGTTTTTGATCGATGAGGCCGCTGCCAGGAGAGAGCGCGCCCGGACTAGTAAGCCTTCTACGGAAGCAGAGAACTCGCCGCTCAGAGGCCAGTTCGGAGACGCGCCTTGCGACGTCCCATGTCCACTGTCGGTCCCCACTCGTCTCCAAGAAAGCCGCCGGGATCCCGCTGGGGGTCCCCTTGCCGGCAGATAACCCGCCTCTCCTTAGAGCCCGGTTCGGAGAGACATTCACGCGCGTGTCCGGAGACTACTATCGACACAGATCCAGTCCACCTCTCGAGGGTACTCGTCCCTCTCGCTCTGCGCGACACCAGAGTAGGGACCACTATCTGCACCGTTGGATGCCCTTCCTCTACGGATCGCCTCATGGAGTGACCCTTACGCCGCTCCAGGTCTACACTCCGCTCTCTCTCCACTGCTGGCGTGCTTAGGAGTTGCCGTTCTTCACGTCGCTCCAGGGATCCTGTTCCGCGTCGCTCTTCGGCTCCTCCCCGCTCGGCTCGCCCCCTTCGCATCCGGCTGACGTTCGTCCCTTCCCTCTTCCCCTCACTCAGCCCGTTGGGGCGGTCCGTGGCGCAGTGGTTAAGGCGCCTGCCACCAATTCCAAAGGTGAGCGGTTCGATACTGGGTTCCGGCGTTGGACTTTTCTCCTCTGGTAAGTGTCACCGTTAATTCGGGCGGACCGTCGGGGGTTCTTTCTCCGGGTACTCCGGTTCTTCCACCCCCCACACTTTGGTACTGGTCTCAGGCCACTTTACAAATTTCAAATACAAGCGATCAAAAATCTCTGTAACTTCAGTAGCTGACTGGCCCTTCGTTTGTCTTGTACTGTGTTTGTCTTAAATGGCGTAAATCCGTGTCTGTTTCGTGAGTGTGTGTGTTGGGTTTCAGGCGCGGCGCTTTGAGTCGATTTCCCCAAAATTGAGAAAAAGCGCCTATATAATAACGGTATTATTATTATTATTATTCCCCTTCTTCGTGCTCCGGTCTGCTCGCCCAGCTGCTTTCGCTCCACGGAGTGGACGCCCGACCCTCTCCGGTGTTTCTTCAGGGAGGACGCTGTCGCTCTTCGCCTAGCTCAGACCTGTTTACCTACACGGTGGGGTTATAGCTCACATTTTTGCTTTGGGGTACACTTACATGTTCACGGTTAGACACATTTACATTTATACACTTTTGAGATCCGACTACTCACTGGCTTGTGATTTTTACGCTTGAGGTCCAAATTACACTTAGTCGGTTGAAAATTCTCTGACTTCACCCAGGTGGTAAACAGGCCTGCTAGCGCTTCGGCTTCTGTCTCCAAGGCTGCACTCTGGGTTACAGCTAGGAGTTTGGCCGCGGCTTCCGGACTTCGTGACCGCGCTACAACTACCCTTCTCTCGGTCCACGGATCTTCGTGCTTCACCCCCCATGGAGTTCCCAGCTGTTTGGCTTCCCTCGGCAAGTCTGGCTCTCGGGTGGTCACAGGAGTTCATCTGCCCAGCCTGCTGTGGTTCCGCTCTTGGCTCTACCGTTCGACTAGATGACCTTGCTCGTCCGTAACGCCCTACGCATGTGAGATTGGGGAAGCCTTAGTTCTCCACGTCAACGTCTCCTGGCGCCCTGCACGTCGACCTGCCGCAGAAGAACCCCTGTGCTGACGACTCTGCTGGTTCAGTTCTTGGGAGTTCCTGGACTTCAGTGCGGTGAGCTGCCGGATGATGCTACTAGGACCTTGGCTTTGCTTACACTTGCCCTTGCGCCAGGCCGGCGATAGGATGCGGTCCTCGCAGGTGGTCCTCGGCTCCGCCTCCGGATCTTGGACTTCGACTTCTTCCGCATCTGCCGACCCTTGTCTCCTGGTATCCGTGCTCTTGGACTCCAGAGTACCTCGGTTCACCTACGAAGGAGGAGTCACCGCTTCTGGAGCTGCAGTCCGTTGGACTCACCGGGGGTTCTCAACCAACATGGACACTGGGGAACCAAGGCGCAGCCCCTTCTCCCTGGCGTCTAACCATCTCGACAACTCTCTTCGGGCACCCGGAGGGTGCCGGACTTCGGACAGGTGGTACCGCTTCGGCTGTGCTCGTGGTTGGATGGCCTAGCCACTACACGGAAGTCGGATCTACTCACCTTTAGTCGTCTCTAAGCCCGGCTGCTCCAGCTACGCTTCCTACTGCCGTGATTCTTCTCGAGGTCCAACCCTCTGACCTTCGGACTTCGTGGACAAGAGCGTGCTTAGCTTGGATCCGACGCAGACTTGAGGGTCTTCTTCTCGTGGGAGGACGGATGGGTCACAGGAGCTTCTCCTCTCCGGCAACGCGACAGCGGAGGTGTACTTCCAGGATCAGGGCAGCTTGCGATCTCCCGACCGGTGCTTACCCTCTACCCCGGTGCTTTGGTGAAAGAACAACTCCCTCCGTGCGTGACACTACCTGGACCGACGGTAGGTCTGGGCCAGCCTTTTCCCCGGTGGAACCAGTGGCTACACTCGGAATGCACCAGGACACCTTCGGAGGATCGGCGCGCGCGACCAGGATGACCCTGTGGAGAGTCTCTACAACGATTTCAGCGGACTAGGGCGCAGGGTGGGGTTTTGACCGATGAGGCCGCTACCAGGAGGGAGCGAGCTCGGACACAGCTTTGGAGAACTCGCCTCACAGAGCCCAGTTCAGAGAGTCGCGCTTGGCGACGTCCCACGTCCAATCTCGGTCCCCACTCGTCTCCAAGTAAGCCGCCGGGATCCTGCTGGGGGTCCCCTTGCCGGCAGATAACCCGCCTCTCCTCAGAGCCCGGTTCGGAGAGACTTACACACGCTCGTCCGGAGCCTCCTGTCGACTCCCCTCGTGAGGAGTCATAGCATGCTACGTCTTAACCTGGCAGCCATACGGCACCTGAGGGATGTTGCCATGGTGGACTGGTTAACGAGTTTCAGGAGCTACGACTCACCCTGTCTGCCTACAGTTCGAGGGAACAATTCCGTACAGCTCCTCTCGGACCATGCCTTACCTGGACCTCAGTTCCTTGGCCCACAGGTTCACCTTCCGCCCGCCGACGGGGCGCTATTCCACCAGGAGACCAGGTAGCAAAACCCTGTACAAGCCTCACGTGTGCCTACGACATAGCCGTCCGTTACGGACGCGCTCGCCTCTTTGCCGGTTCCGGCAGCACTGACGCTACAGGCCAGACGATCTTCCTGGCTACGCTCAGTCATACGATCTGAATTACAGGACCCCTCCCTCAGGGAGGTTAGAGGCTACAGTTACGTTATCAAGGCACTTGCTTGGCCACGAACGTCACATTCGTCAGGAACTGTACTGTCTTATACTTCGTGGCTACTGGAGGCTGGCGGGCAGGATGACTTCGCCCGCCTCGGTCGCAGAGTTCTGCCAGGCTAGCGAGACTCCTCGCTCTGGTGGGGGCTTTTTGCGGGGGGCACAACTCCCTCCTGGCGCCTCAGCGCCGTAGGTATTCACCTACCTAGGGTCGTCGGGAGTTTGCGTTAGGGAGGCGGCCCTTGGGCCCTAAGGTGTGCTGGAGCGCGGCACCCACCTCCTCTTCGCAAATCTTCCATTCAGTCATGTCATCGGTAATGTTTTTGAAGAAACAAATTCATTTTTCTCTAAAAGGTATTTTTTCGAAAAATACTTACCGATGACATGACTCAAACGACCCTCCCACCTGCCCCGCTTGCCGCTGGTGCGCTAAGTATCCTGACTGAGGATTATGGGTACCCGGCTTCCGGGTGGTGGGTATAGGGAGACAACTCTTGGTCCCCTCTGGGTTCCCCGAGTTCCTCCCGGGTTGTGTTTTAACACAACTGGCTCTTAGGCTAGAATGAGTAAGTAGTAGACACTTCCATTCAGTCATGTCATCGGTAAGTATTTTTCGAAAAAATACCTTTTAGAGAAAAATGAATTTTTCAGTGAACAAAACTGAAGTGGGCATGAGATCCAGAGAATCACGAATTTCACGGACCTTGTCAACGAAGTAAACGGCAAAAAGCTGAGGCAGCTGGCACGGGGAAATGTAGTGGGAAGGGGTGATAGTCTTTTTTCACCATAAGCTTATTGGTCACATTATACAACTCTTTGCTTGTTGTGCACTCAATGATCTTATTGTTGTAAAATGAAGATTATGCTCCATAAACAATCTCATTCACATGCTTTTTAGAACATGTGTATATCTGCTTGTGAACAGTCAACCTAGTGGAGCGCTACATTCTCTCAGTTTGGCGCTGCCTCTGCTTAGCTGAACGCATCCACTCTTTGCTCACAAGCCTATACCATGGGCTGATTATATGAGGTGACTTTTTACGCTTTGAAGATGATGCATGATTGTCTAGGACAGTGCGTAAACATGAATCAAACTCCTCGGCACTAGGACTAGGATGGTGTGACAGTGACTGTATTGAAAGCCTTCAATGGCACGAACATTGTGCACTGTGGTGAGCATAGGCACTAGAGGTGGGATGATGGCCTTCAAATGACTGATCATACAGTAATGGTTTGAACATATTGCATCAAAAACCTGTGCTGAACACAAGATATCATCGTCACATCTGTGAAGAATCCAGTCCATAGTATGCCCATGTCTACGAGTTAGTTTGTCGACAACTTGTCGAGCATGGCAACTGGAAGGTCCTTGGGCCTGCGTCACCTTTAGCTGACCCGCGTATGATAGTGTGTGGGCCAGCAAAATCTGACGTCGGCCAAGGACCTTTTGCTCACCCGCATTGTATCCGATACCACAGTATAGTGGAGCGTGTGATACTGAGGCTGACGTGTATTTACTGTCACGAAAAGGGGGAAGTCATTCATTCTACACAAGTCATACATGTATTAAAAAAAAACCATCCACCTCCCACCACCACCCCTAACTCAATGTGCCCTACATTTGAGCAACTGCCTTTTTTTTTTTAAATGGAAAGTGGTCCTAAAAGACAGGTGCTCCCCCAAGAGAGGTCTTAAGGAGCTGAAAGGGTCGACTACCGTAGGGTTTGCGACAGTACTCCTCAGGCAGTCCAGTATGCCATAACTACGCTTCCGCTCAAATGACATGAAAATGTAGTTTCAGAAGTAGAACCTTCAACAACAATGAAAAAAACAGGCTCCATAACAAAGAAGAGGGAAACATAATTATTATCTCTGTATGAAACGTGACTGATTTCATCCTAAATAGATTTCTTTAGATATTGCTGCGTCTGACTAGAGCAGTTTGATGTATATTAATTAACCCCTTCACTGCCAGTGGATGTAGATTGTGTTTCTGAAATCTTGGTTAATCAAACATCAGAGCTCCAGCCGTCCAAGTAACACAGATACAAATTGGTCCCAGCAAGAGGTATAGATCCTCATGAGCCCCCGCAAGTGCGATGGCTCATGAGGATCTATACTTCTTGCAGTTGGGTGGCGTTTTTCAATATTTCTCGGCAGTGATGGGGTTAATATGTGCACATAAAGGGTACATAAAGAGTGTGTCCGCTGAAAAGTGATTTTAACAGTTGACTCATTCACCACACAAGAAAACATCAAACTATCACTCCCAGTGCGCAAAGGCTATCGGGCCGACGTCGGCCGGCGTTTGCCAGCGCAAGCCTGTGCGCGGGCCAATGGCGGCCGGCATCTGCCTGATGGCCTTTTGCGCACTGGGACTGACCCCTTCACTGCTAGTGAACTCAGACTGTTTCTGAAATCTTGGTTAACCCATTTAGCTCCGACGCACTGCACCTGGAGATGGATCGACCATGACAATTCAAGGGTGGTGCCAGACCACCTTGTTGCCTGATGGCGCCAAGCTAATCTGACACTACCCTTGAATTGTCGTGGTCAATCCTTCTCCCGGAACTGGTACGTGGTCGTTAGGTGGCACCTCCCAAATTTGGGCTTGGGGTTAAACGGGTTAACTGAACGCCAAAGAATTCCAGCCGTCCACGGAACATGTAACAGCAAGAGGCATAGATTCTCACGAGCTCCCGCAACTCTGGGGTCATGAGGTTGGTTGGTTCATTGCTGAACGTCCCGACAGCAATCGCGCCTTTCTCAGGACGTGTCTGCGCTGCTTGTGGGAAAAAAACAGCCATGAGGATCTATGTCTTGCAGTGACTTGGGTGACGTTTGCCGCTTTATCCCGGTAGTGAAGGGGTTAAAAGGGGGAAAAACCTGCGTGCAATCGTATTAGCACCGAGCCGCAAAGCAAGAAGACAATAGCAAAATATGTACGTGGGAAAATAAGTGCAAAGAGTGAGGGTCGGAAGCATACAAAGCCGGGCGGCCATGTGTTACACCGCTCAGTGTCAGACTGTGTTCCTGCAATCTTCATGCATTAACCCTTTTAGCCCCAAGGTCCCATTTCTCTAATTTTGAAGGTGTTGCCGAACGACTTTGTACCAGCTGCAGGGGATGGATTGACCATGATAATTCAAGGGTAGTGCCAGATTAGCTTGGCGCGGCCTTCAGGCGCGAAGCTAATCTTGCACTACCCTTGAATTATCATGGTCAATCCATCTCTTGCTGTAGGGACTCGGGGCTAAATGGGTTAAACACTAGAAAACCCTAGCTGTTCCAGAAGCATGGATTTAAAGTGATGTCAGCGAGAGGCATAGATCCGCCTCATGAGACCCTGCAGTTGCGGCGGCTCATGAGGATCTATACTTCTTGCAGTTGGGTGGTGTTCAACTTTTCTCGGCACTGAACGGGGTTGACGCAAAAACGCGGCCACACAATAACAAGTGAGACAGTTGTTGCCTCCCTCGATAGGGCGTAGCGGATCGAGGGAGGCGACCAGTGCGGTAGGCGATATTCTCACGTCAGGAATATTGTAATCAAAGGCACATAATCGTCGTCTGCCGGAGACTAAAACTGCCCAAAACAGGCAGCACCCGGTCAGGGGGGAAAAAATGAAGCAAAATATGAAACATCCGTGGCTATAGAACAATAATATTAAAGAAGTAAAAAAAAAAAAAAGAAAGAACACTGTAAAAAAAAAAAATCAGTGGAAAAAAATCCAAGAGTTAAACAATTAAAAAAGTGGTGTTTGTATTTTGGTTGGGGCATACTGCCTGGAAGCGATTCAGCAAAAAAGCGTAGATCCTCACTGAGCCTTTGAGTCTGCATCGGCTGATAAGAATCTTTACCAGTTGCTAGCAGGGTCTCGTCCCAGTTATTTACATGACTGCTCCAAAAGACAAAAACACAGACACAAGTCACCGGCGGTACTACGTAATTTTGGCCGCAAAAATCGCCAAAAACGTATCACTTCAGTTGTCCAGGCTTCACAGGTTACAACAGAGACAAAATGTATACATACATGTACATGTATAAGCGTATACGGTTCACAAGAAAAAAACAATACAACAAAGCAAAAAATCTGATCACAAACAACAAATTTATCCATAAAATGGTCCACATGCAGATTTGATCGGTACGCCAACGACCATTGGGCCGACGTCGGTCGCAAAGGCCCGCGCACGGGCATGCACGTATCGTCTGCGGCCGACATCGGCCCGAGGGCCCTTGCTTGCTTACTGGGGGTGACTGCTCAGAGCAGAAAAGGCTCGAGAAAGAAAGTTTAGAATGTCACCGTGAAGGCAAAGATCGAAATGGCAAAACTGGTATAGACGTTGAGAAATCAGAAGTGAAGTCAAAAGCCCTGACAAATATGCGATATCGCATGTTTGTCCGGGCTTTAATCCACTGTCCACCGTAATCCACTGTTTGCGTCAAAAGACGCAAAGGTTTGGTTTTTTACTTACATCTCTGATTTTCGGAAATCGTCTATACAAAGAAAGAATATTCAGTTTTGAGACTGAAGCAGCTACTCAGTAAACAAATGGTCCCCGACCCGATGTCAGCCCGAAGACCTTTTGTTTATTGGGTCAGTCTTGTCTAGTCAGTGTGTAAAGCACAAGTCCCGATGGATTCGCTTCCAGAAGCAAACGCCGCCTGTAATAATAATAATAAGATGCGCACGCCCTTTTGACATTGACTCACGAACCACAAATACATTACGACAGGGGTGGGGAGTGTGGTGATGTTATAGTGCTAGAACTGTTGAAATAGGTGAGTTGAGGGCGGACTGGAATAATAATAATAAGAATAATAATAATTACGGTATTTATAATGCGCTTATCTTATAATAATTATAACTCTAAGCGCGCACTCACAACTCGCGCGCGCATGCGCGCGCTTTAGACAACGACTCACGTACCACAAATAGTGAAATACATTACAACAGTCAGCTTAGGGTAGGGAGTGTGTGGTATAGTACTAGAACTGTTGAAAGAGGTGAGTTTTGAGGGCGGACTGGAAGGAGGAGAGAGAGACTGAGTGTTTCTGACGGAGAGAGAGTGGGAGAGTGTTCCAGGTGGCTGGACCGTATACTGAGAAGGAGCGGGGGCCGAAAGTGCTGAGTTTGGTGCGGGGGATGTGGAGGCGGAGAGGGTCGGAGGTGGAGCGGGGAGGAGTGTAGAGGTGAAGTAAGTTTGAGAGATAGGCGGGAGCGCAGTTGTTCCGGCCAGGGATTTGTAGGAGAGAGACAGAATCTTGTATTGGATGCGTTGGGGGATGGGAAGCCAGTGAAGGAGTTTGAGCAGGGGAGTGATGTGGTCGATTTTTTTCTTTCTGAGGACGAGGCGGGCAGCATTGTTCTGGACGCGCTGGAGAGTGAAAGTGGTGGATTGAGGGAGGCCGGAAAGGAGAGAGTTGCAGTAGTCGATGCGAGATAGGATGAGAGAGACAGCAAGTTTGGTGGCAGCTTCGGTAGTGAGGTATTTTCTGATCTGACTGATGCGGCGGAGGTGGAAGTAGCATGCCTGGGCCGTGGCGGAGACGAAGCTGGTCATGGAAAGAGAGGAATCGAGGATAACGCCGAGGTTTTTGGCCGAGTCAGAGAGGGAGATGGGGGTGCTGTCGAGTTGAAGGTGGAGGGAGGGAGGGAGCTGGGAAAGTTTCTGGCGAGTGCCTACCAGCATGGCTTCCGTTTTGTCGTCATTCAGTTTAAGCTTGTTTGCTGTCATCCAGTATTTCACGTCTTCGTAGCAGTCAGCAGTGCGAGTCAGTAGTGACTGAGTGTTGTCGGGTTTGTCTTTGTATAGTAGTTGTGAGTCGTCAGCGTAGAGATGGTGGTGTATGTGTTGACACTGGATGATGTTGGACAGGGGAGAGGTGTAGAGTGTGAAAAGGACCGGGCCCAGGACGGACCCCTGTGGAACTCCGCAGGAGAGCGTGACTGGGTTGGAGGAGACGCCGTCGATGGTGACGGACTGCTGTCTGTCGGAGAGGTAGGAGAGAAACCAGGAGTGAGCAGAGTCAGTGATGCCAAAGGAGTGGTGAAGGCAGTGGAGGAGGATAGAGTGGTCTATAGTGTCGAAGGCGGCAGAGAGGTCGAGTAGCGTAAGAAGGGAGATGTTGCCCGAGTCGGTGGAGAGAAGCAGGTCGTTTAAGATATGTAGAAGGGCTGTTTCAGTGATGTGATGTTTGCGATAGGCAGACTGGAAGGGACTGAGGAGGTTGTTGTCGGCGAGGTGGAGGTTGAGCTGGCTGAGAACGACCTTCTCAAGAAGCTTGGACAGGAAAGATAGTTTGGAGACTGGGCGATAGTTTTTGAGTTTGTTTGGGTCGAGGTTGTGTTTTTTGAGGAGAGGACGGACGATGGCGGACTTGAAGATATCAGGGACGGAGCCGTTCTCTAGAGATGTGTTGATGATGTCGGTAATGAATGGCAGAAGTTTTGGAAGGCCGTCCCGGTAGACAGAAGCAAGGAGAGGGTCTAGTTCACAGGTTTTGAGAGGCCTTTAATGGTCTTGAGGACTTCGTCCTGAGAGACGGGCCGGAAGGACGAGAGGGGGGTGCCGGAAAAGGGGGTGTCGGGAGGGCAAGGCGAAGGCAGAGTGTCGAGTGTGTTGCGCAGGGTTTGGATTTTGTCGGAAAATATGTGGAAAAAGCGGACGGGAGTTCTTCTTTGATGTGTGTGTTGGGGAGAGGAGAGTCTTTAGAAATGCCTAGGAGTGTGTTCATGGTAGCGTAGAGGGTTTTGGAAGAAGTGGATTCCAGGATTTTGTTTTGAAGGTGTTTACGTTTGGAGTCGGAGATCATTCTGCAGACTTTGGATCTAGTTGTTTGGAAGATCTGTCTGTGAACGGTGAGGTCAGATGAGCGCCAGCGGCGTTCCGCTCGTCGGCGCTCGCGCTTGGCCTCAGCTATGTCGTCAGTGAGCCAGGGGGAGGGGGTGTCGGTTGGGTATGGAGCAGGTGGTGACAGGTGCATGGGTGTCTAAAAGTTTTCGAAGGGAGGAGTCGAAATGGGATGCAAGATCAGGAGAGGAGGCGGGGTCCAGGAGAAGGTCGACAGCTTCGTCGAAGAAGCTCTCTCGGTTGACAGATTTTAGTTTGCGACGAGAGACAAGGAGCTTGGGTTTTTTTCGGGGAAGGTAGGTTGAGGGAGACGAGAATAACGTGGTGGTCAGAGGGAAGCACAGAGGAGGTGTCAGAGTCGAGAAAGAGTTGATAGGAGGTGCGGTGATGATCCAGTAAACCACATCTCAATACGCAAAAGGCAATCGGGCCGACGTCGGCCGCCGTTGGCACGCGCACGGTCAACGGCAGCCGACGTCGGCCCGATGGCCTTTGCGCGCTGGGATTACACATTTTTGTCTGTAAAACTGTGAATATGTTGGCTTTGGAAGCGAACGATGTATGTCCTGGGGCATCGATTGTCCTGAAGATTAGGACAGGGGCAGCTTGAATCTTTGGGACACGTTGCCCTCGCGCCTCTTGCCGAAGATGTGGGAGACCATCTCCACGGTAGTACCGACGGTCATCGCTCGGCCCTCGTCAGTGCTCAGCAGAGGGTTCACCTCAACTATGTCCAGGCACGCCAGGCGACCTGAAGGGAAAGCAAGAACGAGGGAAATTACGGGACTGCTGATGTGACACGTCGGAACTGAAGGACTCTCCACGCCAGATCGACCCCGGGCCGATCTGGCGTGAGAGTAATTTGTGGCGATTTGGCGTGAGTGTAAGTCTGTACGCCAAAACGAACCTCGTGCCGATCTGGCGTAAAAGTTATTTTGGGGCGATTTGGCGTGTGTGTGCCATAGTGACCCCAAGCCGATCTGGCTTGACAGTCATTTATGACGCTTGGTGTTAGTGTTATTTTGTGCGCAAAAGTGACTTGGTACGTCAAAGCTTCTCTGAATCAATTTGGCGTGAGGGCCAGTGGACGCGCAGTGCTAACTAGAGAGTCATTGTTTACTCCACAACAGACATAATTGGGAAAGCAGAAATATAAAACAAAAATAGTGGATTAAAGCCCGCGCCATGTGGCTGGTCTACTTCTGAGTCGTCTGTTACCCCGGGACGTTATGGTGTGAAATAAAGAAGTAATAAATACACACGCCTTAGTTATATGCACTCCTAATGCACATCTGGAACCTCGTGAATGTATATGTCTCGATCACACAAAATATGCTTTGAGATGCCGGTCGACCGCGAAAGTTATTGTTTCTCAAAGGATACTATATATATATATATATATATATATATATATATATATATATATATATATATATATATATATATATATATATATATATATATATATATATATATATATATATATATATATATATATAAAATACGTTCTCCCATTACATCTTGTTAACACAATAACTCTAAGGCCACATTTCCCAAATTTTGGGGGTGTCGACTACGATTATGTACCAGTTGCAGGAGATGGATCGATAATGATAATTTAAGGGTAGTGCCATCAGGTGCCAAGCTAATCTGGCACAACACTTGAATCATCATGGTCGAGCTATCTCTTGTCGTAGTGCTTTGGGGCTAAATGGATAAAACAACGGCGACCACTCTTTCGTACAAAAGAAGTGGTCGGTCGCCCTGATTATCTCGCAAAATGCGGCTAAAATCGCACCCACCTGTTCTGCTGATCTCCTCCGCAATGTAGAACGCCTCTCGGTTCGTCAGCCCGCCGTGCACTGTAAAGAGGAACCCAGCAATTTAAATGTGTGCTAGTCTCTTAGTGATTTTAGACATCACATTGTCACTTACTACCCAATGCGTAAAAGGCCATCGGGCTGACGTCGGCCGCCGTGGCTGTGCGCGGGCCAACGGCGGCCGACAACGGCCCGATGGCCTTTGCGCACTGGGTAATTAGCAAGAGCGGGTTTAGAACGACGAAAGCGACGGTTCTGTGGGCAAATCTGAAAAGTTCCTGCCATTCGAGAACAGACAGTATTTATGACCAACCAACCAACCAACCAACCAACCAACCAACCAACCAACCAAACAAATAAGAACAACAGTAGCAACACCAACAGCAGGCTAAACCTCTAACAATTTAGTCCATAAGCTAGCCAGATCTACCGTGCATCCCCCTCCCCCCCCCCCCCCCCCCCCCGTACTCAATAATATGGTTTCAAAATGTACCACAGTATGTCCTGAGATGTTTAAGCCATGTTTCCCGAAAATCTTTAAGAACACACCAGAGATATAGCCGATGGCGCAAGGGTACCCCCATTCTCACACTCTTCGCACATGCTAAAATGAGGTTGAGAAACATTTTTTCTCTAAATAAATCAGAATTCATTTCAGAAGCCCAAATCAGGCAATATTATGTTAAGGCACACCTTCGGCATCCTCCGCAAAAAAACAAAATGAAAAAATATTGAATCTCTGGCTCACAGTGAAGGTATTTGTGCACCCAGTAAACGGCCATTTCCGCAAAATCGCAAAAAAAAAAGAGACAAAAACAATGTGTCAGATGCCTTCAGACATTTTTTTTTATAGCACTGACGGTCCATTTTAAGGCTTACATCATTAAAACAGGATGTCACAATTATTATAAATTTGACTAGGTGATGCTGTGATCACTGTGAGAGCCACAGTGGTTAATTTTGTATCCATACCCCCAAGTTTAAAAAATAAAATTAATTAAAAAAATTACTAAAGTTATTCCATTTCATTTTGACTTCTATTTACCTATTAATTTTCAAAAAAGTGAGCATAAAGTGCAAGAAAATAATGAAAGTCGGCATCCTTTACGGTACGTTCGTGGTGAATGATAGCTTTTTCCCATTTAAAATTGCCAAATTGGGAAATGTACCTTGTTTCCGATGCCCTCAGAAATTTTGTATACAACTGATAGGTCTTTGTTAGGTTTTATTGGTTAGGATAAAGTACCACAGTTACTCCCAACCTGATTGTATGATGCTGTGATGCATTTAGAGGCCACAGTGACTGAATTTGCTGCCCTACCCCATTTTACCAGTACTCAAAGGAACGCAAAATGATCATAAAAATTGCTTATTTCATACTCCTCTGTTTAAATATTTTATTTTTAACTGGCTGGTCTTTTAGGTGATATTTTACCTAGCGTAAGGCGGGTGTAGTAAGGTCTCCCCTTTTCCTTTCATTTATTTTCGTCTAGAAATGTGTAAATATGAATATGCGTAATAAAGTTTCATGGTTCCTAACAACCAAAACAATATTATCAAAATACTTAGTTTCCACATGTCCACCTCGAGATCACCACTTTCACCTTCTTCTGCAATGTTCAATTCCTTGATGGCCGTCTTTAAATCTTATATTGTTCTGGCTGCCAATAAGTAAGCTTTCAAGAGCTCGGCAGCATGTTTTCATAGTTTGGTGTACAGGGGCGTCTCTTCTGGTCAGAACTGCCAGCGGAACGCTTCTCTGGACATGTTTGGAGAATGTGTTAAGGAGACTGATTTTCTACGCCAAATTCGCATAGGGCTGTTTCTGCATGACCCAGTCTCAAGAGGTGAGTCCAGCAGGGTCCGTAGGGACTGTGAACATTTGTGAAAGTTGTTAAAAAATGACAAGGCTTTTTCAGGGCCCTGGAAAGTCTGCCAATTTCAGTCTTTTTCCTTAAAGTCTGTGAAAGTTTGTAAAAAATGACAAAGTGCTGGCAAACTTTTGTCTACTTCTTTTTTTTTCTTCTCCCATTTTGTGACTATTCCATTGCGAACGATCATGATGACGCTTGTTGCAAGTGATCGATATTTAGCTCTGATCATAAAGTGACTGCATGGCCGTTCTGCCGAAAATTCAGATGGGTGGATTATGCTTCTACCGAGCTCCGCCATTCGCTAAGCGTTCTTTTATTTTGGTATCTCTTCATGCATTAGGCACGAAAGCTTCAAATGAGCTGCTGATACAGAGTGATATAATTAATTTAAAGTGTGTAAACCTTCAGGCTTCAGTTTGGGTTTGTAAAACGTCATGAAAAGTTTGTGAACTTCGTCCCTGCTTTCTGTATGGACCCTGTCCAGAATAATCAGTGCGTAGATCAAAGATGGTGGCCTGGCTCTCCCTGTTCAGCTTGTTGATGTCGTCTGCCCACGGGCTGCAGCCGCCATTCTGCTGTTGCCAATGACTTTGTTGCTGTAGTGTCTTGGTTTCCTTACAGGAGGTTGTGATCTTGAGGTAGTCTGGCGCCTGCTTTGGCCAGGCTGTCAGCCTCTCCATTCCCAGCTACTCCAGAATGCACTGGAATCTACTGCAGCACTATTTTGTGGACACTGCATCCAGTCTATATTGAAGCTTCCTGGTGAGATCAGTGGATCATGCTGCTGCCTTTCCCTAGCTAGTGCTCTGCTGCTGTGTTGAGCACCTGCAGATCTGTACGATAGTTGGAGCTGCTGCCGCCAGCTGGTAAGGAGAGGGAGGTAGTAGTGTGGTCTGCACAACAGATGTACACGTCACTTCCTTCATTCCGCACGGCATCTTGTGCGGTACCACAGCTGCTGTGAGGGTAGCGCTTGTGCATAATCTCCAGCGAGTTGGCTTTGTGCAGTGCCGCGACCTTTGGCAAAGAGTCCTGGAACATTGTTTATGTTGTCTAGAAGGCTCTTTCTAGATGTCCAGGTTTCTGAAAGGAGCTCTCCACACATCTTTGGGCTTGGTTTCAGGACATCAGTTTTAGCCTTTGCAGGATCTTCATTTGGCGGTTCAGACTTGGGCATTTCTGACGGTTCTTGGTCTGCTCCTGTAGTCTCTCATGCTGTCGGTGTTTAGTAAGTCTCTTCATCGTGTGTGCTGTTCTGCGTTCCAGTGGCTCCAATGTCCTCCATTTCCTAAATTGGGGTGCTCCAGATGGCTCTAAGAATGTCACTGCATCATGAGAATGACCCATGTTCTGCAATTTGTCAAGCCTGGCTTTTTTGGTTTTGCAGGCAGTGTTTCATGTTGTCGATGTATCTTGGTATCGCACTACTGGTCTGACCGAGCAGGTGTTTGCTAGCGTCAGGATGCTGTAATTTGCGCCAATGTGGTCCCCACCAGTTTCTTCATCAGAGACTTTTTTCCGCAGCTCTAGTTTCCATGGCTTCGATGTGAGGCCTCCACCTGAATCCAATAATTTATTTGTTGCCAGTAAAGTTGGCATGTCTGTCTTTGCTGACTCTATTGGCAGCATCCTGGATCCTGCAGGATGCTATTTCTTTATGTTCTGCTGCGCTCCACACTGCAAAGTCATCCGCATGGAGGAGTGTTCGAGATGAACCTTCGTACTGTTGGACGGAGGTCATTAATGCAGACCAAAAACAGCATCAGACACAACATCTCCCTGAGGTATAGCTTCCCCAAGTTTGAAAAGACGGCAGAATCTGCAGACGGTAGAAGCTTAAGCGGCAGCCCCTGTTAAACATGCCTTAACTAAAAATAATTACAATTAAATTGATGGGTCACATTGAAATTAATGAAATGATCACAAATGTTATGCTCAATATGCATACTTTGTTAAGAAAACTGCCAACAAAAATATTTAAACAGAGGAGTATGACATAAGCAATTGTTACGATCATTTTGCGTTCCTTTGCGTACTGGTAAAATGGGGGTAGGCAGCAGATTTAGCCACTGTGGCCCCTAAATGCATCACAGCATCATAAAATCAGGTTGGGAGTAAGTGTGGTACTTTATCCTAACCAATAAAACCTAACAAAGACCTATCAGTTGTATACAAAATTTGTAAGGGCATCGGAAACAACGTACGTTTCCTAATTCCGCAATTTTAATTGGGAAAAAGCTATCATTCACCACGAACGTACCGTAAAGGATGCCGACTTTCCTTATTTTCTTGCACTTTATGCTCACATTATTGAAAATTAATAGGTAAAGAGAGGTCAAAATGAAATGGAATAACTTTAGTAAATTGTTTTAATTAATTTTGTGTATTTTTAAAACTTGGGCTTAGGGATACAAAATCAACCACTGTGGCTCTCACAGTGATCACAGCATCACCTAGTTAAGTTTATAATAATTGTGACATCCTGTTTTAATGATGTACGCCTTAAAATGGACTGTCAGTGCTATAGAAAATATCTGAAGGCATCTGACACATTATTTTTGTTTTTTTTTTTTGTTTTGTTGCGATTTTGCGGAAATGGCCGTTTACTGGGTGCACAAATACCTTCACTGTGAGTCAGAGATTCAATATTTTCTCATTCTTTTTTTTTTGCAGAGGACGCAGAAAGTGTACCTTAACATAATATTGCCTGATTTGGGCTTCTGGAATGAATTCTGATTTGTTTAGAGGAAAATGTTTCTCAACCTCATTTTAGCATGTGCGAAGAGCTATATCTCTGGTGTGTTCTTAAGGATTTTCGGAGAACATGGCTTAAACATCTCAGGACATACCAAGGTACATTTTGAAACCCATCTTAATGAGTACTGGGGGGGGGGGAAGGGGGGTGCACGGTAGATCTGGCTAGCTTATCGACTAATTGAAGTAACAAGATAAAAATTACGTCATGTCTAGTTACGCTAACCTCGCTGCTGAACGTACGATTTGGTGCGAAGCGCCGTATGTGCGTATGTATGTGCGTATGTATGTATGTATGTGTGTGCGTATGCATGTAAACAAGAGAATCTCCGATATTTCTGTACACACAAGCTTGAAACTTGGCGAAATACTTTCTTAAGTGGGAGGCTATGTACTTCAATGTCTCATTGAAGACATAAACAACCGTTTATAGGAACTCGGTTGACCCAGATTAGAGTTCGTAATTTTTGTCATATTTACTTGAACTTTTGCATATAGCTAGTGAAAGACATTGGATGGGTTCGTTAGCCAGCATTGTATCCTTTCAACTTCTTTAGTAAAAATTAATTCTTTTCAGAAAATAATTAAAACAGTACAAAGTATTCACTTCTAGAGAAAGTCAGCCAGTGCCGGTGACGTAAAAGAAGCAACTCTGTCACCACGCAGACACTGATACTCTAAATATGACGTAATTCTCTCTCTCTCTCTTTCATTCTCTCTCTCTCTCTCTCTCTCTCTCTCTCTCTCGCTCGCTCGCTCGCTCGCTCGCTCTTTCTCACACATATGCGCGCATCTCTAAGAGGCATAGATCCTCATGTGCCGGAGGGCGCATAAACATCTATGCCTCTTGAGGATGTTTGGAGCGCGCGCATGCACTCACGCACACGCACACGCAAACACACACATCGACGCGCTTTCAGAAGAACATGCAGGTGTACTTAGTATAGCATGTAGATAGGTAAAGTCAACCTGATTTCACACAAATTATGGCAAGACTGAAACTATCCCGTGAAATTCTAGTTTTGTCACCATTTTCCCAAGTCTTGAAGCGAAAGCAAATCTCATATCACGTTAAATATAAAATTTCGTAAAAACAAAAACAAGGAAGGAAATATTTCAAGATCAGAATCAAGTCAAAGACAAAAGGTAGAGACCCTTGACAGCAAAGACAGTTCTCATATAGAAGGGGCTTTGTGGGTTATGGTGCATCCCATCTTGTTTCTAGTTTTACTGAGAATTAACCCCTTCACTACCGAGAAAAGAGTGAACACGATCCAAGTGCAAGAGACATAGCTCCTCATGCGCTAAGCGACTGCGGGGGCTCATGAGAATCTATGCCTCTTGCTGAGACCAATTTGTATCCCTGTTTCTTGGACGGTGTTGGCTGTTGGTCGTTGAATGAACCAAGATTTGAAAAACGAAAATGTACGTATAGTGAACGGACAGTGGCAGGGCAGGTGTTATGTTAAACTTTTTTTTTCTCCACCATGCATTTGGTAGGGTCTGGCCCAAGGATTAGCACCTTCACTGCGAGTTGACGCAGATCGTGGTTTTGAACGTCAAAGAGCCACAGCTGTCCCAGGAACATGGATTCAAAGTCACGTGGTGTCAGCAAGAGGCATAGATCCTCATCATCCCATGAGCCGCAGCAACTGCTGGGTCTCACGAGGATTTATGTCTCTTGCAGCTGGATCTCGCAGATTGTTTCTGAAATCTTTGCTTATTCAACGCCCAAGAGCCCCAGGCATCCCAGGAACATAGAGTAAAGTGGTGTCAGCAAGAGGCATAGATCATCATGAGCTCTCCCACAACTGCGCACGCTCATGAGGATTTATGTCTCTTGCAGTCGGATCCACTTCACTTTTCCTGGTAGTCGATGGTTTAGACTCACGAGCCTGTACCTACCCGGGGTGCCGGTGGCGGGAGCGTACTTTGGGTCCAGGGCGTCGACGTCAAATGACAGGTGGATCGGTCGTTCACCGCTGGACAACACAACGTAAATAAGAGAAGTTGTTCCTAACACCATAACATATTTTCTTAGCCGCCTTATTGTGATGCAAGTGCCTAAATTACTTAAATTATGTGATATTTATATGATACTTAACTCATTCAGCCCGGCGCACGTATTTCCCAAATTTGGGAGGCATCATCTAACGACTATGCACTTGTTGCAAGAGATGGATCGAACATGATAATTCAAGGGTAGTGCCGGATTAGCTTGGCGCCAAGCTAATCTGGCACTACCCTTGAATTATCATGGTCGAGCCATCTTCTGCTGTAGTGCGTAAGGGCTGAATCGGTTAATGCGATGTTTAAATTAATTAGTTTACATGTTTTATGTGATATGCCGCTAGAATGTGATGTATTGTGGTTGTATTCTTCATCGGTCTCATTTTTTAATTGTTTCTTACTAATCCTTTTACCTCTTTCTTTATGAGCTGTAAGCTATAACAAGAATATCCCTTTTTGGGACAATAAATATCTTGAATCTTGAATCAGGGCAAATAAGTAGGTAGTGCCCCTTGACTTGACCGGCAGTATAGAAGATTTATTTGGTGGGCGATTACAACCATGTAGGTGGCTGCAGCCAACGCATAGCATATTATGGCCTGTAATGACAGGCGACACTTTTTGTCCGTCAAGGCTTGTCTTGAGACAGCAACAGCCCTTTCTTGCAAGAAAGAAAAGACTGGTTCTGAAAACAGGTTCTACTGTAGCACAGTATGTAACAGTTACCCTTTTGGCTGTCGGTCGTGGTTTTTGTGGAGGCGATTCTTGCGGGAATCACCTCGACAAACTACGCTAACGACAGTCAAAGGGTTAACCACTTAGCCCTGATGGACGACAGTCGGTGGTCGACTGAACCACTTAGCCCTGATGGACGACAGTCGGTGGTCGACTGACCATGACAATTCAAGGGAAGCGCCATATTAGCTTGGCGCCTGAAGGCGCCAAGCTAATCTGGCACTACCCTTGAATTATCATGGTCGACCCTTCTCCTGTAAATGGTACATAGTCGTTAGTTGGCTCCTTCAAAATTAGGGAAACGCGGCCCTGGGTTAACCTTACTTGGGATCGACAGCGCGCAGGGCATGCTCCATGACACTTTGGATACCGTATCTGTCCACTTCTTGCATGGAGTAACACTCGATACCCAGCTCTTTGATGTACGCTCTGAAAAGTGAAACAAGATGAGGATTTCATCCCAAAGTCTACCGTATTGTTTGGAGCTCACATGCGTTTCAGTTTCTTTTGGAAACATTCAGAGGCGTTCATATTTTTAAGCTTATTCTTCTCAGATCCATTTTCCTCCTCTCTAAGCCAAACTCTGATCAACACACACGCCGACGTACACAAACAAAGACCTGACACACAGCGCTTCCCGCCATTAGTACGCTCTGTGGGCTGGAGTAGCGACAGGAATTCTGAAGAAGAAGAATAGCACGAGCAGCAAAATGACGTCACTATAAGCTTCACGTCATGGCATCGCTTATCTCACGACGCCATGTAGGCCCACACTATGACGAATTTGATGTTTCACGTCACTCATCCGAAAGGCACGTTCTTCCAGAGCTGACTGTTTTGTTTAACACAGCCTCTTTCAAGGCTGACTGTTTGATGGAGGTAAATAGTGGTTCCAAAACTTGCAAAAATGAATTAATTATTATTGCCGGAAAAAGTTGAAGAGGTAGAACGCAGGATTACGAACTCATTCAGTATCTCCCTTTAATTTCCCCTCCCCCCACCTCCTCCCCCGCCTGATCCGCACGGCAATGGCAAACACAAACACAAACGGCAGAATGGCACACACAAACACAGACGGCAAACACACGGCGCTTCCTACAGGTTATAAGTTTTGTGGGCTGGCGTAGTCACAGCCATTTTGAAAAATAAGGTGGAATGGCACACAAAGCTTCTTCTGTATGAGCTTGCATGCATATTCCACCTTTTCCACAATAAGTTTGCAAATATCATACAAAAATAAATGAAAGAGAACATCGCGCCAGCTCATACAAATGTTAAACACTGACGTGCTGGTGATTTGCATCAATTAGGAACATTGTATAAAAAACTGACGTGTTTGGTGCTTATACGTCACCGTTACTGTTTGATTCTTCTAATGAAATCAAGGAGTCTTACTTCTGAAAAAAAGTTGAAGAGGTACAAAGCTGGCTAACGAACTCACCCAATGTCTTTCTACAAACTAGTCATATCCAAAATTTCATGTGAATATAATCAAAATTGCGGACTCTTAGAATCTGGGTCAACCGACTTTCTATAAACGGTCTCAGTTTTATGCTTTCAATCAGACATCCAGTTAAAATTATGCTCGAAGGCTCTCTTAGCCACCCACTTAATAAAGTATTTCGCCAAGTTTCAAGTTTGTGCGTACAGTAATATCGGACATTCTCGTGTTTACATAATACGCACACACACACACACACACACACACACACACACACACACACACACACACACACACACACACACACACACACACACACACACACACATACGGCGCTTCGCGCCAAAACGACGTTCAACAGCAAGGTTAGAGTGGCTAGACGTGACGTCATTTTTATCTTGTTACTTCTTTGCGAGACCATGAGCCCCGCCCGCCTGTTATGTCCTTTGCATTCTACGGAACGCGTTGCGACCAGCCCCATCCTAAAGTCTACAGTATTTTCAATACGGTTGACAAAAAAATCCCAAATGGCATATATAAAAGTATGTGTCTCTGTACCATTTCTGCCACGTAAAGGCAAAAGACAATAAATCCATACTGGACTACAGTGGACAACACGCTTTACGCAAACTGGAAATACTCGGTCGTGCGCAGGCCAGTGACGGCCGACGGCCCAATGGTCTTTGCGCACTGGGATATTATAATATACTGTTTTTGGTGCAAGACAGATTTGATTTCTCAAAGTCATGTTTGATAATAAAGTGTAGCATGAATATAATAGTAAAGCTGCAGACAAAATAAAAATAACGGCCAAGAACGTACTGACACGATTGATGTATCGTTCACGTCCTAACCGTTTCCATCTTAATTTAACCCATTCGAGACTTGCCGCATCCGGATAAGCGGCTTTATGCCGCGTATCCGGATGCGGCACCTCTCGAATGAGTTAACTGGAGAAAACAAATCCCAGAAGATGCAAACAAATGGTGTCCTGACTGAGTTCATAGCAGTCAGAAACATGCAACTGTCATGGAAACAGGGGGGATGGGGGTAACTTACCATGATCAACTGCCTCGACCTTCTTCAACAATTTGTTGACATCGAAGATCAAGGAATCGACCGAAATATCCAGTGAGCCCGAGTACATATTCGTAATACACGGAAATGAGAAACAGGTCAAAACCTGCGCGTCTTTCGACGCAAACAGTGGATTAACTCTTTCGAGACGTGCCGCATTCGGATTAGAGGCGTAAAGCCGCGAATCCGGATGCGACACATCTCGAAAGAGTTAAAAGCCCTGACAAACATGCGATCGCATGTTTGTCCGGGCTTTTTCATCCACTGTCTGGGTCGAAAAGACGCGCAGTGTTTGACATAATTTTCATTTCCGGAAGTCGTAATATGGTCATTCCCAGACTTACCTCTCCGCTTCATCTACGTCACGAAGTCCAATGAAAACCAGGTCTTTGGCCGAGAGGCTGTGGAAATATCAACAGAACAATGTGTCAGTTTGGTCAAAAAGTGTCTCAGTACCGAAATGAGGTGAAAGCAACATACTGTAAGGTTTCCATAAATAAAAGAAACGGTGAATTGTAGCAGGTGAACAAAACACATTGTTTTGAGAACAGAGGAAAAGAAACACAACATATCCGTAATCTTATACGTTGCGTTTCTTTTCGTCTGTTCTTTAACCCATATCATACTGAGGCTAAAAGCTTCAGATTTGTACACTGCCATATGCAAGCTACATTATAGTACTTACAGATAGGGATATAGACCGATGGTTTTAGTTCAAGGGTGGTGCCAGAATTGTTTGGCGCCTAAGGCGCCAAGCTATTCTGGCACTACCCTTGAACTATTTTTGTCAAGCTTATTTCACACACTATTGTATTCCGAATGATAAGGGTTAATAAAGATATTTCCCTACTACACTTAACAGTTTCTTACATGTCTCAGCATCAGCTCATAAACGATATCGAAAGTAAGCACGTTAGGCGTGGGCTTCATGAAGAGAAATAATTATCCGTTTCTTTTTTGATTTTTTCAGCCTTTGGATGTCCGTAGAGGTTTTGTTGGTCGCGATGATTCCTGCAAGACCGGTGAAACCGATCCAACCTTTCTAAATACAATGGCCGGGATGGAACGGTTCCTCGGGCTGGCCTCACGGCTGTACAGCCGCGGGAAAGTAAAGGTTAAGACAGTCCGAGGATCTTTGGCTCACTGGATGCACGCGGCAAGCTCACGTTCATCCTTTTACAGCAGGGCCATCAGTCCAACGTCCTCCTATGAAGGAGTCACCCTCATGCGCAAAAAGGCCACCGAGCCGACGCCGGCGCGGGGCTGTTGGCCCGCGCACGGCCGTGCGAGGGCCAACGGCGGCCGATGTCGGTCCGATGGCCTTTGCGCACTGGGCACTGAGTGATGGCCTTGTTGTGCCCCTTTCGCTGCCAGTGATCAAGAATTTCGCGTCTGAGGCGACAGCAAAACTGTCCGACATTCGCGTGAAGAACACAGATGCAAATGGGACAAAGAATAAACATATAAGAACGTAGTCGCAGTCGAGGGGGCTCATGAGGGTTTATGTCTCTTGCAGCTGGGTAGCGTTCGCCCTGCCCCGTCTGTTAAGGGGTCGACCGGGATGGAGCACGTTGGCTTAATTTAACCACTTTAGTATTGTCTCTGGAGGGGGATTGTGGGCTACCTTTCCTGGGGTAAGTGGGTCACCACAGGTGCATCGCCACCCCGATATTTTTCTAACCCTCTGCCTGTCGGTAGCGCTGTATGTTAAGGAGTCACCTCGACAAAAAGCGCTACCGTCAACCAAAGGGTTAGAAAAACATTTCCATTTCAAACGACACACAACAACCGGACACACATTTTTACATTAATAACTGGACTTGATATCCTTTGTGAAGGCTAAAAAGCATTAATCCTGAGGCTGATTTTTTAAAAGAACAAAGTGCTTATTGTCTTATAAAGGCTGCATTACAGATTAAGAGATCGATCCACCGTTTTAGTTTAAGGGCGGTGTCAGAATAGCTTGGCGCCTGGGGCATATCATAGTCAAATTATTTCAAGCAGTAGGTGTATCAGGATGAAGAGGGTTAAGTCCATTTTGGTGAAAAGCGACAGATTAAGAGATCAATCCACCGTTTTAGCTCAAGAGTGGTGCCTCAGGCGCCAAGCTATTCTGGCACCACCCTTGAACTATCATCGTCAAATTTATTTCAAGCAATGGGTGTATTCGTATGAAAAGGGGTACATCCATTTTGGTGAAAAGCGACAGATTAAGAGATCGATCCACCGTTTTAGTTCAGGGGTGGTGCCAGAATAGCTTGGCGCCTGAGGCCCCAAGCTATTCTGGCATCACCCATGAACTGTCATAGTCAAATTTATTTCAAGCAATGGGTGTATCATGATGAAAAGGGTGATTTCCATTTTTGTGAAAAGCGAGAATTGCATTGCAGTTCAACGAAAATCTTGCTTTTCACAAATGTGGACTTTTTATTTTCACAGGGCAGGGACGTGAACGACTCACCACGGCGTCAACCACTCGAAACCAGGCAGAGTGGTGGTGTACTTCTGCATCTCTTTGACGATAAAGGACAGCGGCATGCCGTGAATGTTGCCGCTGTAGGATGACAGTGGCGTGTTCAGATCAGCGTGCGCATCCACCCAGATCACAACCAGGTCAGGGTTGGACTGCGCATGTCCGAAAATACTGCCGATGGCCACGCTGTGGTCGCCCCCTAAGGTCAGGGCGATCTGGCGGTTCTTGGTGATTTTAGCCACAGTCTCGGCCACCTAGTTCACGAGGTCAAAGTGAAAATCAATGTGTACAATTAATTTCTTTCAGACGTGTCAAAAGAGATACGTAGTTTTTGTGTGTGCCGCGTAACCGTATGCGGCATGCTACACTAAACATACAAATTCAGCCATCCAGTTCAATGAATGAATAAATAAATGTTAAAAAGTAAATAAACCAACTATGCAACCAACCAACCAACCAACCAACCCAACCACTAACCAACCAACCAGCCAGCCAACCAGCCAGCCAAATACTCTGATAAATAATAAATAAATAAATTAATAAACGACCTTCTTGTTAGCTTGTCCGACAGAGCGCGGGTTTTTGACATTGTTCCAGGGCTCGTCATCAGCCACCGGTTCAATGTTGATGTTGCCATAGTCGGTCACTTTGTTACCAAAGCTCTCTATCTTCTTCAAGAGACCGGCTTCACGAAGGACCTCGGGTCCACGCTCCGTGCCGCCTCGTGGCTTGAAACAGAGAAAACGACGGAATGTTAACTAGATGTAAACATACTGACGAGCAAAAGAAATGCAACAGTTTTTGAGTTTCTGATGATTTCCAAAATTGTCGCATTTCTTTTGCTCGTCAGCATAATAATAATAACCTCTTCACTACAGAGATGAAGTGAACACAAACCGACTGCATAAAACATAGATCCTCTTGAGCTCCCCGCAGTTGCGAGGGCGCATAAGGATCTGTGCTTCTTTACTGACACCACTGTGTAGCCAGGTTCCTTGGGCGGCTGGAGCTGTTTGGTGTTGAATTCACAAAGATTTCACAAACGGAACCGACATCCACTGACAGTGAAGCGGTTAAACCATGGATGGACCATGTCAGCTCGTGGGTAGTGCCTGACTAGCTCGCGCCTGTTCTCGAACTACCTGAATGTTTTACCATCTTAGCGTTTGTTTGCTGAAGACAACCACCATTTACCCATTCAACTCCAAGAGAACATTTCTCAACTTCTGGAGGTGTCGCTTAACGACTATGTGTCATAACATGGGTTATATAAGAGACCTGATCCATTCTTTTTTGAGGATGGAAATGATCGTCTTGTTCTATACCTGCGTATTTCTCTGTGGGCTGGCGATTGGGTGCCTGATAGGCGGGGGCAGGGGATCTAACTGTTTGTCTGTCCAGCGCTGTGATTCCCCTTGGTTTGTATACAATTCTGCGGCGCTAGCCTCACCTATCTGGTTTGTGAGTATCTATAACTCGAGGCAAATTTGTATCGTTACATTGTTGTGTAATGTTTTGTGCATCTACTGTGGGAAATCAGGGTATTTACCCGACCACATATAGTAGCGCACCTTCATGTTTGTGTATGTATGTTTCTCCTGCCTACTTCCTAAGTTCCGGAGAAAGACATGGGTTATATAAGAGACCTGATCCATTCTTTTTTGAGGATGGAAATGATCGTCTTGTTCTATACCTGCGTATTTCTCTGTGGGCTGGCGATTGGGTGCCTGATAGGCGGGGGCAGGGGATCTAACTGTTTGTCTGTCCAGCGCTGTGATTCCCCTTGGTTTGTATACAGTTCTGCCAGCGCTAGCCTCACCTATCTGGTTTGTGAGTATGTGTCATTTGCAGGAAACGGGTCGACCATGATAATTCAAGGGTAGTGCCAGATTAGCTTGGCGCCTGATGGCGCCAAGCTAATCTGGCACTACCCTTGAATTATCATGGTCGATCGATCCATCTACGGCTGTAGTGCATCAGAACTAAATGCGTTAAGGCGGAGTAAAGGTCATCTCTGCGCTGGACAGCTAAGGCCGAAGTCGGCAGCGTCCGAAGGGCGTTTGCAGTGGACGTACCTGTCCCAGGCTAAAGGGGATACCAACAACGCCAACGTGGGGAGTCTTTATGTTTTCCATCGTGTCCGTTTGCAGCTGATGATCTAAAAGAAAAAGAGGAACAATTATTAGTACTGATGCCATTGTACGTCGCACGTCGCACAAAAGCATAAATGTAAGTCTTTGATAGCCACAATATGCAAACGAAATACACGCAGAGAAAAATCAAACCAGCATGTTGCTACAAAGAGATATCTGCATTTGAGTCTTGGCGTGGAAACAAATCACATTTGTGAGCACAAAGACGGAAGTCCTTTCTTATCTTAAAGTTTTGGGAACAAATGATGACACTCCGCCTATGTTCAGAATTTCTTACCCACCTCCTTCTTTGCTGCCTTTGAGCGAAATAGCTGTATCACACACGTGTGGTACATCTTCGCTGTATCACACGTGTGTAATACAGCCGTTTTGCGTGAACGGCCAAGTGTGCACAACATGTTTCTGTGATGAATGTTTTGCCGCTGGAGAAGGTCATGAGACTGACGTCTTCTTGTGTCGATGTGAAGGATGGTCAGAACATCACATTTCATTATGTATGTATTGTTGTTTAGTTTATTGTAAAAGTGGTGTGTTCGGGCATTGTGCTTTGTTTGTTATGTGCATATGTCATTGTATTTTTATTTTTGTGTACAGATTGTAAAGCGCTTAGAGCTTTTGAGTAAGATTAAGCGCTATATAAATACTCATTATTATTATTATTATTATTATTATTATTATTATTTCAAAAGATGAAAAGTACAACCCGTCCGTGACACAGGCACTCGATGACGCCTGTCAGTGATAAACATTAATCAGCCCGAGAAACCAACGGAACTCAAATAAGGGGAGTTTGTCGTCGCTCTGTATGACAACAAATGGTTCATAGGTAAAATACTTGAACTTGACCCTTGACGGTGACGCGAACATCACTTTCCTCACACACACACACACACACACACACACACACACACACACACACACACACACACACACACACACACACACACACACACACACAAAACCAACCGCCCCGCCCCCCCCCCCACCCCACCCCCACACAAAACCGAGTCGTTCAATTGGCCTTCAAAGACAGACGAAGTCAGGGTGGATAAAAATTCAATTCGTCGTAATGAAAATCAATGAGATGACACAGAGAGGAAAGAATCGGGCAGTGCACACGATTCCCAATTTGTATGATTTGATCGAATAGCGTGTGTTCTCCGCGTAAAAGTGAAATTCTCCTTTGCCATTTTGATTGTTTTTTTGTTTTTTTTTTAAATTCATAATCTCGGGTTGATTATAATGAACGTTCATATGCATATTACAGTATTTTGAAGAAAAAAGTTTTAAACTCTTGACCCGTTAAACCGTTTCATGTCAATCCCGTAAATTACATGTAATCTACGGGATATTTTTAACTCTTTACTTTCGGCATGATTGAACTGTCAAGTCCCTTTCTTATTAATTCAGTCCGTATTTTGTAGCTTTGTGCAACGAAATAACGTGTAAGAACAGGAAGAGGTGAATGTTTGCTGACTTATACCTTTTTCTGTAGATTAGAGGTACTATACGGGAAACTATAAATGGGGTTCTGGCTCAAGAAGGAGTTTTGTCCTTCAACTTTTTATTGTTATTTCTCAAAGAGGACGCCACTAAGATTATTTTTTGTTGTCGTGGTTTAAATTTCATTGATGTGTCTTCACTTAATATCGCCTTTGTTTACTATGATTTTCCCTATATTATAATGACAAAGAAAAAGGTAGCAAGCACTCCCATGTCATTTTTCTTTCACACATTTATTCTTCAAGCATTTTGTTAAACAAAACAATAGACCGCTATTGATTTCTTTCATTATTTCTTTAATCACAAGGAAATAACCCAACCTACTGCATTTTTACTGTGCGTTATCTATTGGGTGCATTTTTTAAAAGGCTTCTGTGAAATGTTCAGAAGACCTAGGCACTGATTGTTGACTGAATTGTTTAGCCATTATGTGGTATTACTTATCATGGAAATCTTTTTTTGTCTTGTTGTTCACCTTTAAATTAAATGAAAAATTTACTCTACATGTTTGAAATGTGTTCGTTTATTTTTTAATAAAAAATCATGTATTCGATCCTGTCATTTTTGTATCTTTAGACAGGTGAATGTTTTATGCATTGTGGATGGAAAAGAATCCACCAGAGCCTAACCTGATACTAAACTTGTCCTTTTTTTTCTGCCGAGGGTTAATATTTGGCGAGACAATATATGCAGTTCCCGTAGATTACAATTTAAAATGAGGGTAGACGTAAACATCGGCCTGCAGTTAAGGATAGGAATGCTAGACAGGTGGGCCTTTCTTTGTTTTGAACCGTGGGATTGTCCACCATACCCAAAACACCAACAGCAGAGGGCTGTGTTAAGTTTTATTCTTCGGCAGTGTAAAAGTGGAAACTGGAAAGAAAAATGAGAATGGCTGTTCTGACACCACCCTTGAGCTGTCATGGTCGATTTGCGTCCAGGATTATGGCGTAGATCTCAATGAATATGTACTTGGAGGTCTACGCCACAATTGTTTTTCAGTAAACTTGTATATATATTTTCAGTATATATACCGAAGCAAAAATATGTACTGGAAAAGAAAATGATAATTTCATCCTCAGTATGCAGTGCATTAATGGGCACTCGAGTTTTTCCAAGTATTTCTAGGCAGATGTAAACATTGACTTGACAAAGGCCGTACTCACATGTCTCTCGGTGTATTAGCGTGGAAGTAACCCGGAGTCTAAGGTGTCTAAGACTTTGCGACCCTTTGCGGCAGATTTCAATCGGTAGTGGTTCAAAACGAAACTGGTTCCATCCAGATATACCCCTCCCTGACGCACAATCCTTAGATGACCGCCGATTATGCAAGAGGAAAAGATCCTCGCCAGCCCCCAATTTGAGAGGATGAATGCCTCTTGTTTACGTCACTTAACTCTATGTTTCTCAGGTCTAAAGAATTATCGGTCAGCTGTCCTATGGCATCAGGGTTCGGGCCCGCCTCAGTCTTACAACACGTGATACGAAACGGATATTCGTTGGCTGTTGCCTGTTAGATCATTTGCATAGCGAAAAATTACCTAGTCAGTCATATCTGACACAGCTATTTTTAAACCCACTAACTGCCGGGACTCCCGGCAGCGATTTGGTTATAAAATAGCTGTGTGAGATATCATAGTGACTAGGTAATTTTCCGCTATGCAAATATATGACACAGCGAACAGCATCCAACTGCAAGAGGCATAGATCCTCTTGAGCCCCCGCATGAGTGGGGGCTCATGAGGATTTGACTCTTGCTGGTCTCATTTATATCCGCGCATCTCGGGCAGGCAAATTTATCCGGCAGCGAGGTTCGATGGTTTCGCCTGAGACATCATATCCAACCGGTGACAGCGAAAGTATTAATCTCAAAGTCAAGCTATTACCACTAGCACGTGTATGGAATGGCTTTAACTCAGTGGCTTAAGCCGCGTATCCGGAGGCGGCACGTCTCCAATGACTGAGTTAATGAAAATGGATCCTTTTTTCCGAATGTGATCTGAAGGTCAAAACTGTAAGTCTAGAATGGGAATGAAAGCCAATGCTATCACGTACGCGTAACAGCTGTAACTTCTAAACTTTGCAACCGACATCAGAGCACAGAAACGAGAAAATATGAGCTATACCGCACTAGAATTTGTAGGACTGGAGTCGAACAGAACAATACTGATATATCAGTTCAAAACAAATACTAGAGGGTTTATGGGGAATTACTGTCAGACTAAGTTTGTCAATCACGAATCATGAAACTTAAGGTCTGAGCTATCACGATTTTGTAAAAGCGCCGTTAATATGGCAAAAGTCAGTATGTCAGTTTTTCAGAAAAGCGAGATTTTCATTAGTCACACAAGGAAAATGTCGCTTTTCTAAAAAAATGGACTTACTGGCTTTTGGCCATTTAACGGCAGGAAGCATTTTTTTAAAAATAAAAATTGAAAATCGCGATTAAAACAATACGACTGTCTTTCATGAGTCACGAAAACCTAAAACGCGACAATTGATTGAAAGCAAGTGACGTCACCCTCGCGCTGGGCCCATGGGACCATATGGCGTTGAGGCGCGTCCCCTGGGTGGTGGATAGGGGGTCCCTCGCGAGAGGGGTGCACCGAATGAAATAAGGTGCCGTGAACCAACATGGTCTAAGGGAAGGTGACCCCGACAGAAAACCCCTGGTCCTGATAGTAAGGGGGTGGGGCGTGGGGGTAGCTTCCCCACCCTGCAAATAAAGAAATAGCTACAAAAATGCCGACGAAAAGACAAACAGCAATTCCTTTCCTGGAGGAGGAAGGTTCTTCTACCAGAAGATTTATGACGTCCTGTGGTGAAAGCCGGAAGTCTTCGGAAGCCACAGGACCGAGGCGCCTCTCTCTATCCAGGGACACAACAATGGGCACATGGAATGTCAAGACCATGTACCAGAGCGGCAAGGCCGCCCAGATAGCAGCGGAAATGCAAAAGTACAACCTTTCCCTGCTAGGTATCAGTGAAGCCAGATGGACGCAGTCTGGCCAGAAAAGGCTGTTAAGTGGGGAGATGATTCTGTATTCAGGTCATGAAGAGGAGAATGCCCCCCGTACAGAAGGAGTAGGATTCATGCTGTCACCGTGGCACAGAGAGCGCTGATGGGCTGGGAACCTCTTGGGCCAAGAATTATCACAGCAGCCTGAAGGCAAGAAAAAGATCAAGCTGAACGGCACCCAGTGTTATGCGCCCACTAATGACAGTGACGAGGAAGAAGAACAAGAGCTCTACGACGGACTCCAGAGTGCTGTGGACAAATGTTCGGAGTGAGACATCAACATCGTCACGGGCGATTTTAATGCCAAAATAGGGGAGGACAACACCGGATACGAAGAGTTGATGGGGAGACAAGGACTAGGGGAGATGAGCGAGAACGGGGAGAGGTTTGTAGACTTTTGTGCTCTAAACAGACTTGCCATTAGAGGCAGCATCTTCCCACACAGAAGAATACACAAAGCAACTTGGGTCTCACCTGACCATACTACAGAGAACCAAATAGACCATATCTGCATTAGCAAGAAATTTAGAAGATCCCTTCAAGATGTTCGAGTGTGGAAGGGAGCAGATATCGCCTCAGACCACCATCTACTTACCTTAAGAATAAAGCTCAAGTTAAAGAAAAGCCGCACAGAGACAACAAGAAGACGGCGCTATAATGTAGGCCTCCTGAGAGTGACTGGAGTGAGAGAAGAGTTCAAACTGGTGCTCTCCAACCGGTTTCAAGCGCTACACGAGCTAGTAAATGAAGAGGTGGCGGTCACCACAGACCAGCAGTGGAAGACGGTTAGAGAGGCGCTGAACTCAACCTGCAAAGACACTGTAGGGTTTAGGAAACACCATCACAAGGACTGGCTGTCGGCACAGACCTTGAAGAAGATAGAAGTGAGGAAGCAGAACAAAGCAGTTGTCAACAACAGTCGCACGAGAGCAGCCAAAGCAAGGGCACAGGAGGAATACTCGGAAGCCAACCGCGAGGTGAAGAGGAGTATCAGGGCAGACAAGAGGGCCTACACAGACAGCCTGGCAGCAGAGGCAGAAAAGGCAGCAGGCAGTGGCAACATGAAACAGCTCTACGACATTACCAGAATATTGTCTGGCAAGTATGGCCATACAGAAAGACCAGTAAAAGACAAAGAAGGCAAGCCTATTGCAGACAGAGTAGACCAAATCGACAGATGGGCCGAGCATTTTGAAGAGTCACTGAACAGACCCAGCCCACCCAACCCCCCAGACATCCAACCAGCAGAGACCGACCTACCCATCATCTGTGACAGACCCAGCCGGGAAGAGATCAGAAGAGCAGTGGCATTTTTGAAGAACGGCAAAGCAGCAGGGCCAGATGGCATCGCAGCGGAGTCCCTGAAAGCAGACCTAGAGACAACAGTAGAGATGCTGTACCCACTGTTTGGAAAGATCTGGGAAGAGGAGGTGATGCCGGCTGACTGGAAGGAGGGGTACCTAATCAAGCTTCCCAAGAAAGGTGATCTCAGCAAGTGTTCCAACTAAAGAGGAATCACCTTGCTGTCAGTACCAGGAAAGGTCTTCAACAGGATCATCCTGGAGAGAATGAAGAGCTTCGTTGACCCCCAGCTGCGAGACCAGCAAGCAGGATTCAGGAAAAACCGATCATGTACAAACCAGATTGCCACTCTCCGCATCATCGTGGAGCAGTCTCTGGAGTGGAGCTCCCCGCTGTACGTCAACTTTGTGGATTACGAGAAAGCATTTGACAGCGTGGACCGAGAGACTCTGTGGAAACTCCTACGACACTACGGTGTACCCACAAAGCTCGTCCGCCTGATCAAGAGCAGCTACGATGGCATGACGTCGCGTGATCCACGAAGGGCAGTTCACCAGGGAGCTCCAGGTCAAAACCGGTGTCAGGCAGGGGTGTTTGCTGTCTCCGTTCCTCTTCCTACTGGCCATAGACTGGGTCATGAAGAGGACCACAGAGCACAGACGAAGTGGAATACAGTGGACACTGTGGACACAGCTTGACGACCTCGATTTTGCAGACGACTTGGCTTTACTCTCCCACACTTATCAACAAATGCAGGAAAAAGACCACGAGGCTTGCTGACATCTCGTCCCAAGTGGGCCTCACCATCCACAAACAGAAAACAAAGACAATGAGGCTAAACGCAACCAGGGAAGAACCAGTCTTGCTTGCTGGCAGCCCGTTGGAGGAGGTGGAGTAACTATGACTCTCTTAAGGTAGCCAAATGCCTCGTCATCTAATTAGTGACGCGCATGAATGGATTAACGAGATTCCCACTGTCCCTATCTACTATCTAGCGAAACCACAGCCAAAGGAACGGGCTTGGTGAAATCAGCGGGGAAAGAAGACCCTGTTGAGCGTGACTATCTCGGGAGCATCATAGACAAAAAAGGCGGCACTGATGCAGATGTCAGAGCACGAATCGGTGAAGCCAGAACAGCCTTTCTCCAGTTGAAAAAAGTGTGGAGTTCCAGAGAGCTGTCACAACACACCAAAGTCCGGATTTTCAACTCCAACGTAAAAGCAGTTCTCCTATATGGAGCAGAGACTTGGAGATTGATAAAAACCACAGTCAACAGAGTACAGATCTTCATAAACAGTTGCCTTAGAAGAATTTTGAAAATCCACTGGCCAGAGAAGATCAGCAACGTCAGACTCTGGGAGAGAACAGAGCAGATAACAGCAGAGAATGAAATTGGGCGAAGAAGATGGGGATGGATTGGTCACAGTCTGAGAAAGCCAGCTTCCAGTATCACTAGGCAGGCATTGTCATGGAACCCCCAGGGAAAGAGGAAAAGAGGCAGGCCGAGAAACAGCTGGCGTCGAGACTTCCAAGCAGACATTAAGAGACTGGGAACCACCTGGAGTAAAATCGAAGGAGAAGCACAGGACAGGAGTCGCTGGAGGTCTCTCGTCGACGGCCTATACCCGGGGAGGGGTGGCAGGCGTAAGTAAGTAAGTGACGTCACACAGGCAGCGTCGTACGCACGACGTCTGCAGTCGGCAATTTTGTACAGCAAGAAACCTCGAACACTAGTAACAACGAACATTGCAATCGACGAAGATATGCCTGGTTGCGCAATTTTCGGATGTTATGTAATAATAGGTCAGGGAAAAAAGATAATTTTGCAAAAGGTGTAGCAGTGAAATTTTTTCGTCTACCTGCTCTTCGTTTAAGGGAAGGAGCGGAAAGTCAAGTGTTAAGCGAAGAGAGAAGACGACTGTGGAAGGCTGCCATCAACCGAATAGTATTTCAGTACATAGGAGACTTGGAGTAGAACTTTTGTATGTTCAAGACACTTTGCTGGCGGTAAGTGAAGTACACGAACTATATATTTTTACGGTTGAAGATCGAGTCACAGTGATGGCTGATTGAGTGTATAAATCATTATGCTACAGCTAGCAATGACCACTGTGTGGTGCATGCATTATGTATACATATATTTATACACTTTGTATTCTTGTGACATTTGTTAGAAAATTGACAATTATTTAATGACGTTTTCTCTGTTATAATAAAATATGTAATGGCTTGGTGTAAGATGAGTTGGATTCCTTGAAAAATAAAAGATCATACCTCAAACAAGTCAAAGCATAATGTTGAACGAAGTGAAAGCAATTGTATTTATTTTGCTGATACTAGTGATAGTAATATTGGCTTTGTTCCATTGCCTTTGTTCCATTTGCAGGAATAAATGCACACCCTTTCTGTCCTTCCTCGTTACCCACCCTGCATTTAGGCTACATGCGTTCCACTCCTGACTGTGACGCAGAACGGCTCACAGATAAATATTCCTGCTTGAAGGTAAGTAAGTTTGTGTCATTTAGTTTTCTTAATTACTGGGAAAAAAATCAATAATGATATTTCAAACTTGGTGTCAGACTAGATTGGCACCTGTAATTAGAATAGCTTGGCATATACAGGCACCAAGCTATTTTGACACCACATTGAACTTCATGAGTGATTCACATCCCGTCCTAACTCGTCAGGCTTTTATGCATCAAGTGCAGAGTATTGAGAGGGTAGCTAGATCTTTTAAAGGCCTGAACGCTGTCCCACCATATACAATGCAGTGAATCATAATATTGGTTTTTATTGTATTTTATTTTGTTAAACAATGAAAAAATTGAGAAAAAAATGCATAACTTGGTTGATAAAATAGATGCATGAAGTGTTCTTATTTATACTTTTGCAGTGCTGACAAGAAAGAGAGATATAGAGCAGACAAAAGCAACATTATCACAATGACTGAATTAACCCCTTAATTATTACTTTTTGAACCCTCATCATTCATGTACCCTGCACAGAGTAAATACCATCAGAATTTACCCCTAAATCATTGCTTTTGAACAATCACCATTTTATGTACCCCCCACATAGTAATACCAACAGGGGTTAACTCAGTCATTGTGTTAATGTTACTTTTGTCTGCTCTAGATCTCTCTCTCTCTCTCTTTATTAGCTCATATGTCTGCGGCCGCAGGGTTACTATGTACATGCACGCCACCTGTTGCTAGCACTCTGACTGGTACTGGCTTTATCTGTGCATGAAAGAACACGACCCACCTGCACTGAAATAATTTATGCAAAGTTGAACTAGGATATGTTTTAGACAAAAGGGGTATTGACAAAAATCTCCCCAGCCGTCAGTGATATGCAAAGGTATCCCTTCTTATGAGAAAAGCAATCATAGTATACACAACATGGTCAAGGTAAACAGGAGGCCGTTTTTCTGAGTCAGTCTCCTCTCAGCGAGTTAGAGTGGCAGAGGTTGTCTCTTAAATCTTGACGCGTGCCATTTGTAAGCCCACCTGTGAGACGAGCGTGCGTGTGTAACCAAATCTTTGTCACAGTTGAATGCCCTTTGTGAGTGGATCATAGCTTGACACCCTTCTATTCAATTTCAGGTATGCTAGGGGGGACACATTCCTTTCAGGCCTTGTGGCACGCTTTAATGAATAAGCTGGCACGTGGCCAACAAAAGCCTATTGCCTTTTCAACCACTGAGAGGTGACAAAGATCAACAAGGGACAGCATGCTTTCTTTGAAAGAGGGTAAATTACCAAGAGGATTCAGGTCGGCTTAATATACTCATGACTGGTTTCTGAGAAAGGGACAAATGTGTTTATAAATTTTATTTCACTTTAAAAAAAAATTACATTATAAAAATGAACCAAGACGAATTGCTATTAATGAGTGATATCGGCGCTTTTGAAAACAAAGACTTAGACTAAAAAAACCAGCGTCTTTTGTCTGTAGTTGTCTCAGGTAAATCCAAAGCTTATCTCGGGAAACAATACATGGCAGAAGATATAGAATTCCTCATGGCTGAGGAGTTGATCACGCTACACACCAAATATGATAATCATATCGCTTCACTAATGACTCGTGATCTGAGTCGGTCTCTAGTATCCCTTTACTCAAAAGCTGTTAGTAACTTGTTTTGAAGTAGATACTGTCGGATTAAGTAGAGACTTGGGTTCAAATCCCATAATATCATGCGCAATAGGTAAATTAGCTTGCCTAATGTTCTACAGGTTTGGTAATTACCTCGTGCCTGTGGTAACTTTGCTTGTTACTGGCAGTCATATTCATTTCTCAAAATTAAATTTTTCTGCTGATCAAAATGGACGACCTACAGACGACCCCACAGTCGAACTCCAGCCCTGTCTTGACACAAGTTCAAATGGTGACCAAGGCTAAAAGTCTTGGCAGAATTCAGGCGGGAAAAAGATTAGCCGAATGGAACAGTAAAAAAAAAAACAAAACAAAAAAAATACAGCTACAGGAGCAATTAACCACAGAAAAGGCTCATTTAACTGACCCACCGTCAGAATCGTCAGGTTCGTTAACAACACCAGTGGTGTCACCTCCGTATCCCCCACATCAAAGTGAAAGACCATCAACTGAGTCTAAACCCGAAACAGCAATATACATAGTTGCCGGATTTGTTGTTGGATTTGGTTACGTAGGTTACCAATTATACAAAAAATACAAACCGCAGACTCGAACAGTTTAAAAAAATCAGACACTCCAAAAACAAAACCAGAAGTCACTACATTACCAGCAATACCCAAAGCCGTGGACCCATTTTTAATGCAGTGAAGAAATTTATTATTTTATTTTTTATTGCCTAAGAAATGAGCGACTCAAAGAACTTAATGAACCTTGTCTATCACTCTGTCGTAATTAGCGGGATAGCTGTTTCTTATTCTATGCTGGGAAAAGGTCTTCTCAAAATAAAATCAGCAGACTTGAGTAGACTAGACTTTGAAGATTCGGCAAAACTAATTGCAGTTGTAATTGTAATTGCCACAAAAGACTTTATGGTCAAGCAGGGAATTATTCCCAACAATGTTTCTATGTAAATAAAAATAATATGGAACTTTAGCCGTAATAATTGGGGTCACCATGGTCAACGCCCTAGCATTCAGTGGATCAAATTATCTCTTTTCAAAAGTGGGTAGAGAAGAATCAGAAGATGAAATAAGACGACACAACCAGACGTCTGAAAAATTAGCACAAGCTTAGCAGGATTACGAGAAGCAAAGAGTAGAGAAACTTGATTTTATCAATGAAAAACTCAGACTTGAAGGTCATGTGCAGCATACATTTTCTAATGTCGATGACACAATCAGGGAATATTTTCTTGTTATGGGTGATGACATGACCATTCCAAAGCCGAAACTTAGCGATTACTATCAACCAAGCACAGAACAAAGAAACGTTAGTTAGTTAGTTATTTGGGTTTAACGCCGAGCAGGCGACTAAGGCCATCTCACGGCGAGCACAAAGAAATGGGGAGATAATCTTTGTTCTAGTGGGAATGACATTTGTATATTTTACTGGACTTTATATTGCTAGAAAAAAATGACAAACCCCGGGGTCGAAAATAAACTATCGAAAATATATTACTCCCCAATTGGATACTGGAAGGGGAAAACTGCAATTCAGAAATTACACGCGGCCGTGGGCAGTGATGTAACACTCAATCAAATAAAACAATGGTTATGGAGACAAGCAATTTGGCAGGTTTATCTCCCTGCTCCAAAAAAAAATATCAAGACCTCATTTTGAAAATACTACACCAAATGACATGCATCAAATGGATCTCCTGTTCTTACCACATGACACAATAAGAAAAAAGCGTTACAAGTATGCACTAACTGTTGTTGACATTGCTTCAAGGTATAAGGACGCTGAACCCATAACTGACAAAAACGCTAGTACGAATGTGACTGCGTTATCAAGTATCTATAAAAGAGGCCCTTTAAAATTTCCCAGGCTTGTGCAAGTCGATGATGGATGTGAGTTTAAGGGCGCAGTTAATCAGTTATTTGCAAAGCATGGTGTACTGGTTAGACGCGGGATACTGGATGTGCACAGATTACAGGGAATTGTAGAGAGTTTTAACAAACAATTATCGGAGAGACTTTTCAGCTATCAGTATTCTAAGGAACTCATGCATGACGCACGTAAAACTGAGTGGGTAAAAAGATTACCATCTGTGATAAAAGCAATGAATAACAAAGGACAGCCAAAACCTGTTGATGCTATTAAATTGAAAACAATACCTCTGGTGTCAGGACCAGGGCTAAAAACAACACCGCCAGGCACAAGTCTGTTTACAAAACAGGTGAGATATCTATATCAACCTGGAGAATCAGAAAACGACGTCAGACGCAGAGCAACCAACCCCATTTGGTCTACGTCCGTACACAATATAAAAAAATAATTCCCAGCCCTGGCGGTCCATCAATTTATTATCTATATGAGCCTGCGCCACAGAGGGCATTTGTCAGAGACGAATTACAGATTATTCCCCCAGACACTGTTACTCACTTTTGACCAATTCGTCAATCAGTTCGTCAATGAGCTCATCACAAATACCTTCAGATAACTTAAGTCTGAATGACCAGGTGTATAAGCCTTTTCCTTACTATGAAACACACGTTTTGTGTCTCCAACTGCAAGTAACTTTTTATGTGTTTGGATCATTTTAAGATTATGTTTGTTTGACCTCAGTAACTTGTTTGGATAATCAGGCATTAATGCTCCATCTAATACTTGCTTGTAATGCTCATGTCGGATGTCTTTATTTTTTATCGCTGGTTTTTTTTTTTTATTCCTTTGGCTTTTGACTGACTTCCCTTTTGGTGCAGTATAAAATACATTTTTGATCTCAGTCCAATGTACTCAACTATCGGCACACCATTCAGTTTGTCTTTAAACTTACCAGGCACTTTTTTGTTTTGTGTGCTGTACAGCGGGTGTTCCTGAGGGTAGTCAGATGTGTCATACATGTGTAACTCTGTTTTCATGTCTTTATAAAAGTCTTCAGTAGGCACGTCAATGATCATAGAGTCAGTGTCAGTGTATAGCAGTGGACATTCAGGATACTTCGGTTTAAAGTAATCATAATAAAATTCAAGCTTCAACGGTTTTGATAACTCAAGAATTGCCATACCAATGAATACTGGCTTGTCCAGTTTAACAATCTTTTTTTTTGAGTGACACTGCATACAATGATGAATGAAACTCTTTATACCCTGTGTATTGTGGCTTGCCCATAAGTTTAATTGCACCTGATTCAGTTGTGACCAGTCTCACATCTTTGCGGTGATGAGGATTTTCCATTGTCTTACCAAAACAGGCATTGTTCATAAGCTTAAAGAAGTCTTTGTCAAATGCAGTGTTGCCATCTCTTGCATGCAGGGTTGTGTTTTTCATTATGTAATCTTTCATGAAATCACTCTGGTCAAAGCTTATGCCTCTGTGAACTTTCTTTAGTACTAACCCATGTCTGACGTAAAACTGTAGTAAGCGATAGTGACAAACGTAATTGAATTTGTCATTCAGATTTGGCACAAGTTTAGTGTCATCTTTTTTCCCTGTCATACTCATTTTCTCAACTGCTAATGGATAATCATTGTGGTAATCATGTAGATGGTGTGGGTACTCTAGGTCAACTTCAAAGATCCAACCCTTTGCATCATTTCAGTCATGATTCATAATATAGTTTGTTAACCCTGAGTCTGTTATGTCATACTGTGACACATCATGCAGTTGAAAGATTTTCAAGGGCAATAACTCACATATCGCCCAGCCTTACAAATTGTTAGCGTCCACGTACGTAATGAATTTCCTTGACCTTGAGGGTTCAAAACCCTGTTCATCCAGATATTTGTTGTTGGCTTTGACATAGTTGTTTGCAGCTATACTAATGCCTCCTCTCAATCCAAGTTCCACCATTTCACCCATCGTACGATCAGACAACAGGTCAATAGATATCTTACTGGATTTCAAAAATGCATCCCATGTCATGCCGGGACTAGTTATGTAGCAAGCAGGGTCAAGACTGTAGTGTAACAAACCCTTTTCATGGTAACTTTCAAATACGTCTGCTAGCAAGCAAACGTCAGCTTTCAAGTACTGATCATGATAGTCGCCAATCGTTTTACACCCTAGTTTATCCCATGCATCAAGCGCATGTTGGTAATCAGAGTCAGAAATACCTTTTCCATTTAGTGTAGAGTAAAATTTCTCTTTTGGAGGCAGTCTCCTTTCTTCAAACTCAACCCAGTGATCAATGTACTTGTACGGATACACACCTTTCTTGATGAAGTCTGGCTCAAAATATTTACTTGTTATTGGAAACGATGTCAGTCCTTCTGCCAGACTAGCAAGACCTAAAGACAAATGTTGCATTGAGTCATAAAATGCTAATTTGTAGTCTAGCCTAAAAATCAAATACTTCTCAGTTGTCTGCGCAATACAACTAATGTTTTTGTAAGACTCATCTACAGCACGCATGATAATGTGTGAATCATATCCTTTGAGATTGTGGAAAAAGATTGGCAGTTTGTATGTCTTAGGATTTATTTTAATAGTAAGTTACAATTGTTATGTGCAGCACCTCTGTAGCGTCCAGTTATGTGATCATGGTCATGAACTGTATCATCTCGGAGGGCCTGTTCACAAATCCAACACTTCTCTGCTGCATTAAAATTTAGTTTGTCTTCTTCTGTCATCACCAAAGACATCTGACATGTTGTGAGATAATGTACTACCTGACTATACCGTTGTCTCATTTCTGTTAAAAACAGGCATGCTGCATTTTCCCCTCTGTAGATAACAGGCTTGGTATGCACACCGTCTGACCTAACAAGAATGTATCTAAAAGCACACACCACTTGGTCACTCAACTTTACAGTCTTTGGTAATGATTCTGGAACAGGGCCCTCATATTGTACAACCAGTGATTCAAAATCAGCATACACTATAAACGGCAGCTTTTGCTGACTTCCATAGTTCTTAAAATATACTTGACTACCAGGATCTGGATACCTAAGTACTGTTTGTATGTCATCAGCTGACCTACAGTGCTGGACATGTTAATGTGCCACTTTAATAGAGGAGATCATTTGTAAACATCTTTTACACACTTCCTGTTTGCCATTGTGTTTTGATACATGATTATGAATTAGTCGTGACATACTCCTGATAATTGTGTAGTGAAAGTTATCATTATTACCTATTAGCAACATGTCAACATGCTTATCTTCTGGCTGTCCATAGGTTGGGGCAAGTGGTGATACTCTAATGGGTTGTAACTTGTCAACAGAGTCATTATCCCATACATACACATTCACAGATATCCCAGGATTTAGTTTTTCAAACAAGTCTATGTCTTCTACATTAACAGGAAAATCTATACGACTGAAATCGAGTTAGATATGCGATCAGGTCTTGTTTTTACAAAGTGTAGTTTAGCAAGCAAACACCACATGAAACAATGGTGGTCTTTGTTCTGAATATTGATGACAGCCTTTTTGTTTGCAACCTCAGTTGGCAGTGGCAACCATGATTTACCTAATATAGGATGATACCTTGACTGTTTTAATTGTAGTTCATGTACATATCCTTCATGCCAACCTGATCCCTTCATTCTTGCTTTGTCAATTGCTTCAAGGAAGTCTGGTAACAGTCTGTCTCTAAACACGTTCTCTAATTCCCTTCTTGTGTTAACTGTGTGTTGTCTCGTCAAGATATACGATACAATCACTTCACCGTCTACCCTAGTAAATTCTATTTTGCAACAACCTGAATCTTTACACTACCTGTAAGAATATTATCTTGTATGACAGAAAAAGAGTTTTCTATTGATTCATAGACATTGTTACTATTGGATATAGGCAAGTCTGATGTGTGAAACACATTACATAAGCCCGACGAGCTTTGGGCATTGTCCAACATATTTATTTGTTCGAAAAATATTAAATAAAAAATATTACCACTAGCACTGCATGTGTATTACCATTTTATTAACTGTAACACTGGAAAAATACAAATTTGTTTGGTTTAGTTCTTTCACTAAATCATTACACACTGCATTAAACCAGCCACTGAAATATTCATTAACGGTGAAAGTTTGTGTCTTAATATTAACTATCATTTTTTGTATTATTGATGGTCTAAATGTATTATCGACACCCAAAGTTATATTACCTGTCATGTACAGTGTTGCTGGTGTCATAAATAACTTTTCACATGTCCCTTTTTTAAGCATGTTTACATATTAACGTCTTTAAAGTAGTATGTAATATCTATAATTTCACCAATAGGCCAATATTGCTGATTTGTCCATCTGTCATTTATGGACAAAACAAAAGTATAAATTAATTTACTAATCCATACCCAGTGGGCTGATCTGTCTTTAAGATAAGCTTTAGATGCTTAGTTGATGTCAGTTTGTTTTTCACAATGTCTCGTTTGTGTTTATTTGGTATCACATCGTTTTCTCTGAGGCAGTCTTCAAAGCTGTCACAGTCCTTACAGTAAAACAAACAGATAAACTTTAGTTGCTCACGAAAATCTTTCAGTACAGCATTATATTTTTGAGTGAGAATCCACACATTGACATTTGCGTGTCTGCCACTGAAAGCAAGTTCTGCTAAAGTGTTTCTTTTCTTGACAATGTCTTTCTCTGCAGAGCAGTCATTGACTATGAACAAAGTTGGCTGTCCTTCAAATTGCTTGTAAAAAGACATCAAACAGTGGTTCATTTTTTTCTCAGGGTCAACTAAATAAATGTTGTTGTCAGTCCAAATGAATAAACGGTTGTGATAAGCTTTGTTGTTTTTGATAGTTGGACAAAAATATGACAATGTTTTCAAAATGATGGATGTATCTTGTTTGTAATAGGTGAAGAACAAATTCAGTTTTTCCACACCCTGTGGCACCACAAAACAAACCACAGTGTGGGTTGAGTGTCAACAAGTTCATTTTAATACAAAATATAATTTTAATACACGTGAGCACTTAGTCTGCTTTCTGCAATATTGAGTTGTGCATCATAAATCAGATACAAATAAACATTTATTGCTCCGGCGGTTTCAGTCTTTTTTGGTATTTGGATTGTAATTCCGTCACTGCCGTTTTCAACAGTATGCCCTGACCCATGTAGGTAGTCGTTGTCTGTACTAAGTAGGTCTAGCCAAAGTGCATATTTATTCATAAGGTATTGTCCGATTCTTACGTCATACAGATGTAGATCTTTGCAAGTTATGTTTGCAGGTTTTTCTCTAAGTCTCCCACCTGCAAAATACTTTGTGATCTCATCGTAGTGCTGGTAATGTTGCATTCCTGAAGCATACACTTGATTAGGACGGCCTTCGATTGTACAAGACAAATGTGTAATCTTTGGATTGTAAAATATTTCTGAATCCCTTTTGTATGGACTACTGGGTTCAACAAACAACATGATTATGCCTTTCAGTGACCTGGCATGTGTGTTCAAGTTTATGTTCCACATTGGATGGCTTTTGTCTTTATTCATTAAACTATGCCTGATCAAACGGTCATAATAAATCTGCAGTCTTGACTGGTACTGATTTTGTATGAGTCTGGCTAATTCAGTATGTGTGACAATTTCATATTCCAAAGAGATGTTAGAGATCTTGAATGTTGCATTGAGATCAGATGATTTTATAACTTTGGAGTAGTCATTGAAGGTTAGTTCAAAACTCAGACGGTCATTTAGTGCTCCTTGATAATAAGGCAAATGTGCAGTTAGGATTTTAAATTCAAGTGGAATGTAAAATCTGGTTCCATATGTTTCAGCCATAATAACGTCCTTGGCTGTAGTGGTTACTTTATCGGATGCATCCATTCTGAGTTTAGTAATGTTATCTGTCTGTATGCCTTGATAAATATGGTCTTCTCTTTCTTCTCTTGTGAGCCAAAGATCTTTGTAGCAGTAGAATACATCAGCATCATCGAGACTAAACACTTCCTGTCCTTCAAGTTTTACTTTAATAGTTTTAATAATTGCTCTGCCAAGGTTGTTAACTAGTGTTCTGTTTACATCTAATTCTGATGTTAGTTCAATATTAAAAGCAAGACGTGCAGTGCCAGGAACAATAACGTCACTGGGCCCTAGGTTTGGAAACTTGACAGTAAGAGTTTGGTTTTGATTGATAGTACTTGGATTGTTTGTGATGACAATTAATTGCCTAATGCCCTTAACACTGAGAGGCTCACATAGTTTTCTATTTGGGTCTAACTTTGATCCATAAGACAATGTCATTTTATTATGCAAAAATAAAAAATATTAAATTAATAAAAACGATGGCAGCGGGAGGATTTGGACATGAAGATTTTGAAATGAATGTCATGGATGTCTCTGATACCAGTGCTACAGATATGACAGATATGGCTGGAATGGTAAATACTTCTCCTTTGTATCACAAACTGTTAAAGACAAAGTAAACTCATTTTATGACAGTGTTGGTGCTCGCCCAGATGTAATAGATCCTAATCAGTTTGAATATGATAAAGGTCACTTATTTGTAAATACAGACAGAGGTAAAGTAACCTAACTCATAAAAATAACCCTGCTAAGTTTAGAGCTTTAAGTACAATAAAAGGAGAAGTCGGTGGTAACTTCGTGTTGGCAAGGTATCTTGGTATTGGGGGGTCTCCCGGTCCACTTTCACCTCGACTTGTTAGCGCTCTTCATGACACACAAACAAGGTTACCAACAGGACAAGAAATTAAAATGGCAGCAGTAACAAGCCTGCCAGAAATAGCAAACACGGTAATACAAGAAACCTCATTTACTGAAGGACAAATAAATGACGCTATGAAAACAATAGACGACCCGCCTTTGTCAATGTGGGAGATTATGGGCTTGGATAAATCACTGCACTCAATCAGAGGTGAGATGGTAAATAACGTAGCCAAACTAGATGAGCTTGATAAACACATAGAAAGAGAAAAAAGAAAAATAGATAATTTTAGTTTTGTTTATAAAAATGAGTTTTGGTCCAAAGTTGAGAATCATACCGGTTGTGTGTCTGGTAACAGAGTTGAAAGATTTGGCTGATGTACAAGATTTTGAGAAAGAGGGAGAAGTAGGAGAGATTATGGTTTTGAACTTGACTCTTTTGGCATGTACAAATGGAAAGTAATAGATGACATGAAGGACGGAACAGATAGAGTGATTCCTAAACTTGGTCAGCTGCATGATGTTACTGTACCTATTCCTATGAATAATGTGCTCTACATCTTAAAAAATGTGAGTAATAAGTGGGTAGTTGTTCCTGCTCCTGTTCCACCTACACCAGCACCATCAATTGACTGTTACATAAAGTTTGAATTTATTAGTCCTTATGTATATACTGATGATCAAGGAGCCTTAGTATTTAGGAAAGTTGTTAACTCTGGACTGTTGATTGTGAGTCTTGTTCCAAGTTTTGCCCCAGAAACATCTAGCAGAGAAAAACTAAAAGCGAAAGAGTATGAGAAACGAAGGTATCTTCTTACAAATAGAAAAGGCAGATCAAAAACAGAAGTTGTGTTTGTACCAGAAAACTTTGTCATGGCAAGAGAAGCGACAATAGTATTTGAAATTATTATGAGTTCTGTAGCTTCTGTAAAAGAGGCTGAAATTGCACAGGGAATCAAACTTACGTGGGATGACTCAGTGGCAGAGGCAACAAAAGTCTTTATTGTCATTAGAAAAGGTGTTGATATAGAGGTTTTGAGCAGTATTCCATCTGTCAAGATAGTGGTCAACAAAACAACTTTTGTTCTTCTAAGTAAAATAAAACTGGAACACATAGATCTAATTTTATTACGCTAAGCAAATTATACACTTTTGACAAGTTGCAAAATGTAATTGCTGATTAAATAATTAAAAAAATATTTGTCAATAAAAAATGGTGAACTTGTATCCGCAACTATCAACAACTGAGACACTTGTGACAACTGATCCGCATGTGCCAATTGCACCTGATAAAACATTACAAACAGACGCATTCTGATTAATAAATATTACAGACACATTGAAATATTTGGAGGGAGAAGAGGCCAAATACTCCAGATGTAAAAGATGGTATAAAACAGTTTTCAATTCTGTACAAAACGCACCTCTGGCTGTGGGTGCAGTTTTAGCTGGATTATCTGTAGGTGGTATTGTTTTGATATCAACTGGAATCGGCAGTTTAATTGGAGTTGGACTTGAAGGAGCTAGCATTGCCACAGGACTGGTATGCTTTGGTTTGGAAGGCCTTAACAAAACATTTCATACAAATTACAGAAGCATGAAGCATTGAACACGCTCGCTGGAGCAAAACTGAGCAGTATGAAACTTATTATCAGTAAATCTTTAGAGGACAATTTTATTAACGACGAAGAATTTAAGAGAGTGCAGGATGATTTGAGCAATTACAAACAACAGAAGTCTGAAATCCAGAATAAAATGCGTAGTCAATCCCCTGTGAATGTTGAAGAACTAAAGGCTACTTTTTTAGCGGAAGGAAAACAGATTGGTGTACAGGAAACCACAGAAAAACTTCAAAATATTTCAAGCACATGAAAATCAGTTTTGGCAATCGTTTAATATTGACATACACTTTACAAAAAGATGACACGCCTCTCACGCCGCTTACGCCTGTTTATTTAGCCCCATCAGCTCTGCCGCCAGAGTACTTTTGAGAATTTTTTTTTGTTTGTTGCCCTTGTAAGTTGGTAAAATTGACTGAGTATCTGTTGACTAGAGTCAACTTGTTACAAGAACTTATAAAAACTTAGGGTAAGTAATTAATAAGTTCTTATGTTAAGTAATTATTAAGTTCTTAGGGCAACTAACTTTAAGGTTACCTCTGCAGGTTTCTAACAGTTAGTTGCAACTTGATAGTAACGTATGAAGTTCCACTTGACACCACTTGATAGTTTCTTATCCAGCTGTATATAGTGCAGAGTGTGACCACCGGTTGATTTTCTGAAAAATCAATTCCTCAAAAACCAGTCACCTCAGCCACGTGGCAGCTTATTCATATAAGCATGCCACAAGGCCTGAAAGGAATGTGTCCCCCCTAGCATACCTGAAATTGAATAGAAGGGTGTCAAGCTATGATCCACTCACAAAGGGCATTCAACTGTGACAAAGATTTGGTTACACACGCACGCTCGTCTCACAGGTGGGCTTACAAATGGCAAGCGTCAAGATTTAATTAACAACCTCTGCCACTCTAACTCACTGAGAGGAGACTGACTCAGAAAACAGCCACCTGTTTACCTTGACCATGTTGTGTATACGATGATTGCTTTTCTCATAAGAAGGGATACCTTTGCATATCACTGACGGCTGGGGAGATTTTTTGTCAATACCCCTTTTGTCTGAAACATATCCTCGTTCAACTTTGCATAAATTATTTCAGTGCAGGCGGGTCGTGTTCTTTCATGCACAGATAAAGCCAGTCTCAGTCAGAGTGCTAGCTTCATCTCGACTCTGCGACTCATTCAGACTTGCAGTTGTTTTCGTGGGGTCTTGGTCACAGCCACGTCACGCCACGCTACAAGCCTTCTGACCTCCGCCACCCGCCAATGCCAGCTTGCCTCGGCGCCACCAACTACTACACTCCAGCTACCTGGGCCTCAGCCATCCTCGCCTCGCCATACTACGCTCTCACCACTGCATACTACCATTCCAGTGCCAGCAACACCATTGCCACTGCCAAAGCCACCAACAACGCCAACGCCTACCGACAGCCGCCTGAGGGTCTCACTTCGGTCGGCCTCTAAATTTCAGAAAATAAGCGAAATTAGAGAAGGTATAACCTGCTTGAGCCTGGCTTACTTCTAGCATAGACTAAAGTTTAAACCTAAACGATTTTTATAACCAGATAACCTGAAGTTTTTTTTACCGCGCCACCTGGTTGGCTGCGGAACTGTATAGCCACTAGCGTCGTAACTGGGTCAGCATCGCTCACCCAGTCGGCGCAGGAAAAGGTCAAATGCGCGGCCTAGCATACTAGACCGTGGCGATAGTTTCTCAGTTAGTACACTGTTCTTGGCCTAGCCAACTACAGGACATTATTCGGCGGCGTGCCCAACTGGTGGTCACGCTGTCCGGACTTAGACTTTGGATAAAATGGAGGACCTTTTTGGGTCAATGTCCTCCTCTGATGGAGAAAAACCCCCCAAAAGAAAAAGACCTAAAGTTAAACCTAGAAATAGGAAGCAGAATTCTGATCTGCCAAATTCACCCCGCCAACTACGGCGTGGGGAGCTTATGGTAATTTCTCCCCTTCCCGCCCCCACGGCACTGCTCACTCAGGATAAAGTTAATTCTGTGGGTGTTAGCTCGCAGGCAGACATATTGTCCTGCGAGCACGCCGCATCAACAAAACCTAAATCTAGTAGTGATACTGCTAGTGAGGCAATTACTGTTTTGGATAACTCTAATGATGAGGATGTTAGCCCAGGGGCAGACTTGTTGTCCTGTGGACTCACCTCAACAACTGAACCTAAATCTGATAACAATACTGATAGGCAGACAGTCTCTCAAAATCTCAGTCAAAAGGACTCCCCCGCCAAACCCTATACCGGCACACCTGACCAGGAGATGGACAGTGTTGGGCCAGGGGAGGAGGCGGGGAATAGCCTTCACTTTCAAACAGTATCTAGAGCCCGTCGTCATAAAAACACTAAAAGTCAAAATAGAGAGAGGACTGACGGGATCCTGGTCGAACCAGTTGCGGAGGAGTGGTGCAGGTACCCGGTCCGTCTTCGGGACTTGGGATCCGGCACCAGTCTCATCCGCAAAAATGGAACGCAGCAGCCACACATTTGTGAGGCTGCCGGGACATCTCCGTCAGAAATCTCTCTAAGACCCATAGGCCAAAATCTTTGGATAATCTCCTGTCCGAATGCTCGGGCACAACAAAAACTCAGTGTAAAAACCAACATAGGGGGGCACACGTTGAGTGTGTTATCCCCACTCCTAGGGTGGTGGGCGTTGTCCACGGTGTCCCCCATGCTGAGGACCTCGTGGAGATTGCCCACACACTCAAACAGCAAGGCTTCAGTGCCACCATCACCCGCCTTAAAAACCGAGATGGCACGGCCTCTAGGGCCATAAAAATAGAATTTCTTGGCCTGACCAGCCTACCAGCTAAAATCAAAATTGGAGCCCTTCTCTGCCCGCTGGAGCCGTATGCACCCACGGCGGCACATTGTGCCAACTGTTGTCGGTTGGGTCACACGGCAAAAGTGTGCAGAGTAAAGCAAGCGACCTGTGTTCGCTGCGGGAGCACAAAACACTGTCGTGCGGACTGTCCCGACACGGCGGTGCCAAAGTGTGTCAACTGTGGCGGCCCACACAGTGCCGCTAATCAGAAATGTCCAAAGATAATCCTTTTCCGTGAGGCAAATAAAATAAGGAATCAAAGCTATATTCCATATAAAACAGCGCTCTACAGAGCTCAGTCAAATATTAACCAACGGGCAGTTGCCAAGGAAAGCAATCTCCACAGGCCTGCCTCTCCTAGTTTAGACAAGTCCGCCTGGACTAAGCCTTTGATGCTGTCCAGCCGGACCCAAAAACCTCTGACGTCGAATAATTTTTCCAACAGCCTCAGTCAAAATTCAGAAGATAGGGCAACTGCAGTTGCTTCTATAACAGAAGCAATCCAGGTCAAGGGAACTGTCCCTGGACAGTCAGAACTGCAGACTAAAACTTACAAAGAAACTGGTCAACAGACTGATAACTCTCAAAGTGAAATGAGCTCCCCTCCGGTTGCCAACCAGACTGAACACTGCCCCCCCGTCGGGACTTTGTACCCAGGGGGGAGGTGTGTCTGAATCCGGCACGGAGTCCGAAACTAGTAACCGATACAGTACCCATCAGTGGAGAAATAAACTACTGAGAGATACGCAGAATAAGATGAACGAGCTAGTTCTGATAGCCAAAACTGGAGACTGGCGAAAAGTTATAAAGGCTCTAAGTGACCTACTAAACCAAGCAGATCTATGGCATAACCATCTTCTTTCTAAAGAAACTGACCTAGAACGGCTTGAGAGAAAAGCAGTAAGCTAAACAGTCAATATTTTAACTTATTTTTAAACTGATCTTTTACATTTTTAACCTTAGTTGGAATAAAGTTTTTTAGTTTTGTCCGCTAAAGAAAAGGACCGTTGTTGTGGTGGAAACAGAGTCGGATTGGCCTTTGGCCACCGACAACAGACCATAGTCATACTTATTGAATGTAGATATAGAGTGCGAGATATGTTTTTACTGGCCGTGTGGCTCTGTCCACCGACCCTCTTAGCTATTTTTTAACCCTGGTCCCTTCCCCCAAAATTTCCCACCTAAAAGAAGTCAAACTAGCTAGTCCCTGATACTAGTAATAGTCAATAGGGACAGTAAGCCAGATTCAAGTTTAAGTGCTAGCAACGGGCGGCGTGCATGTACATAGTAACCCTGTGGCCGCGGACATATGAGCTAATAAAGAGAGAGAGATATAGAGCGGACAAAAGTAACATTAACACAATGACTGAGTTAACCCCTGTTGGTATTACTATGTGGGGGGGGGGGGGGGGTGCATAAAATGGTGATTGTTCAAAAGCAATGATTTAGGGGTAAATTTGATGGTATTTACTCTGTGCGGGGTACATGAATGATGAGGGTTCAAAAAGTAATAAGTAAGGGGTTAACTCAGTCATTGTGATAATGTTGCTTTTGTCTGCTCTATCTCTCTCTCTCTCGACAGGAAAGACCTAAAACCAAGCAAATAATCACCAAAGGACCATCACCTGACGTAGATACTCAGAATCTACAGAACGATGTGCACTTACCTGATCCTCCGGATGAACACCTACAGGTTGATGAGCACTTACCTGGTCTACTTGATGAGCACCTACAGGTTGATGTACATTTCTCTGGCCCACCTGCTCATAATCTACAGGATCAGCATATACCTGGTTTACCTGATGAGCACCTACAGGTTGATGAGCACTTACCTGGCCCATCTGCTCAGAATCTACAGTCAGCAATTACCTGCCCACATGCACCTGAAACAGGTCTGCCCAGGTCCCAAGATATGAACAGACAAATGCCTGTCGCTAGTGTCAGTGTATGTGATGCGTGTGTGCTCACAGATTTAACTGCAGAGGATATTGACCAAGTGAATGAAGACAACAGAGCACGAGTTCTTGAATCTGTTCAGTTTCACACCAAGCTATCAGTATATGACATGAGGTATTATGAAGGGAATGATGCCAAAGTTGATTACTATATTGGTATTTCCAATTTTGGCGTTATATGTTTAGTGTTTCAGTTTGTGGAGGATCATATGTCAAATCTCACCACTGGCCTGTCAAAAGAGCAAGCATTTATTATGTGTCTCATAAAGCTACGACTGAACTACCAATGTCAGGACATGGCCTACTCAGAAAACTACAGTGCAAAGGAACTTTCACAGTACACTTGATGTGTTGGTTGCCAGGCTATCACTCTTGATCAGATGGCCTGAAAGAGAAGACCTGCAGATTTCCATGCCAATGTGCTTCAGGCAGTCATTTGGCAACAAAGTTTCTGTGATTGTTGACTGTTTTAAACTTTTCTCTGAGAAACCATCAGGGGCTGCCAACCAAGTTTTGACCTACTCAAATTACAAACACCATCAAAACTGTGAAGTACTTGACAGGGATCACACCTCAGTCGGTAGTCCGTTCATAACAGAAAACATATCGAGGAGTCAGGGCTGCTGAACAATCTGCTGCCAGGAGACATTCTCATGGCAGATAGAGGATTTGACATAGCAGATCAGGTAGCATTCTACCAGGCAAAGCTTGTTTTACCCAACTTTACACATGGAAGGAAGCAGCTGCACCCGCTTGCTGTTGAGAACACTTGAAAAGTTGTATCAGTTAGGGTGCATGTTGAAAGAGTTATAGGCAGGATCAGCAGGTTCTTCACAATTCTTCAAAGTACAGTGCCCATTGAGTTCATGAAGCTGAGAAAAGGAGCCAGCGACCCAACAATAGACAAAATTGTGAAGGTCTGTTGCTGCCTCGCCAATCTGCAACCATTTGTGGTGCCTTTTGGGTAATAGGTGTGCTGATTATCACTATACGTATTTACTGTGTTCACACACTCAGCTTACCACTTTTAAGACAAGCCCACTTGCCTAGTTTTAGCATGAGTGTATGTTCCAAAGCAAACAGAATTATCAGAGCATTGTGAGAACAAGATGGGATGAACCATAACCCACAAAGTCCCTTCTATATTAGAGCTGTCCTCGCTGTCAATGGTCTTTAACTTTTGTATTTGACCAGATTCTGATGTTGAATTATCTCCTATTGAAAAAAAGTCTCGCAGATCTGCCAATGCCTCAGTGAGTTATATAAGGGGCGCAGGACACACGCGTCATTGATTTGTCAAACGTCATTTGTCATGACGTAAGTTATAGTTTTTAGGTAATTTTATATTTTAGGTTATATGAGTTTCACTTTCGCTTCATAGTCTTGAGAGAATGGTGACAAAACTAGAACTTCAAGGTACAATTTCAGTTTTGCTATAATTTGTGTGAAAGCAAGTTGACTTTACCTAGCTACATGATATACTAAGTACACGGGTCACCTGCAAGCTCTTCTGAAAGCGCGTCGATATGTGTTAGTGCATGCGTGCGCGCGCGCTCCAAACATCTCCAAGAGGCATAGATCCTCTTGCGCCTGGAGAGGCACGGCTTGTTCTGAAGAAGCGTAAATGCGACCATGTGACACCCATGCTTAAAGAACTCCACTGGCTGCCGGTGAAGTTTCGATGCCAGTACAAGATGGCAACTCTGGCATACCGTCACTTTGACGGGACTCTCCCGGCTTACCTTTCTGCTTCACTCTGCACATACCAGCCTTCACGTTCTCTGCGGTCCTCCAGTGAGAAACGTTTGAAGGCTCCGAAGCGTAACTTGAAAACTGTTGGTGAACGCTCATTCAGCTTCATTGCACCTTCAGTTTGGAACTCGCTGCCTGTCAGTCTGCGAAATCTCTCTACTCTCCCTCAGTTTAAGGCTCAGTTGAAAACTCACTTCTTCCAGCTTGCTTTTCCTCAGTCGTAGATCCGTGGTCCTGTTGTATTTATGTGTAATGTTTCATATCGTCTATGTCATGTTTGACTGCGTGTGTTAGCGCAATGAGTTTTTGCCACAAAAAGATTTTGCGCTATACAAGAACCATTCATTATTATTATGTTCTCCTGGAGATGCGCGCATGTTTGTGCGAGAGAGAGCCTCGAGAGAGCAGCGCGCGCGAGAGAGAATGACGTCATATTTAGAGTATTATGTCAGTGTCTGCGTGGTGACGGAGTTGACTCTTTTATGTCACCGCCACTGTCTGACTTTCTCTAGAAGTCAAGGTTTTTTTAGTGCTTTAATTCTTTTCTGAAAAGAATTATTTTGTACTAAAGAAGTTGAAAGGATACAAAGCTGGCTAACGAACTCATCCAATGTCTTTCTCCAAACTAGCTATATGCAAATCTTCAAGTAAATATGACAAAAATTACGGACTCTAATCTGGGTCAACCGACTTCCTATAAACGATTGTTTATGTCTTCAATGAGACATCCAATTACAATATGCTCGGAGACACTCTTAGCCGTCCATTTAAGAAAGTATTTTGCCAAGTTTCAAGCTTGTGTGTACAGAAATATCAGAGATTCTCTTGTTTACATACATACGCACACACATACATACCATACGAACATACGGCGCATCGCGCCAAATGTACGTTCAGCAGCGGTTAACGTAACTAGACATGACGTAATTTGTATCTTGCTACTTTAATTGTTAGAGGTTTAGCCTGCCCGCCTTTGACATCATGGACATGCTCTTAAATTCGCCACACCGCGACCCATCTTAAAAAGTCCCTTCTATAAATAGTAGTAGTAGTAGTAGTATTGTGATGACAAAATAGGCCGTGAGGCCTTTATAAATGTCCTTTCTTTCTTTAGTTATTTTATGGGTCTGCTATGCATGCAATTTTCCTATAAAATCATTCATCATAGGAATAAAAAATCTCTTTAAATTTTGGTAATTCGTCCAGCTGGTTTTTAAAAGAATTTATATTAGATGCTTTTTTAATGAAACTGGTAGGTCATTCCAAACAATGGCAACTCTGTTAGTAAAACAAAACTTCCGCAGGTTAGTGTTACAGTGCTGTACAAAGATTTTCCCTTCAGAATTTCGGGTTCTGTCACAGAATGGTGTTGCAAAAAAGTCGTTCCACTTTAGGTCGTCGATGCCATTATAAATTTTAAAAACTTGGATTAAGTCTCCACGTATTCTACGTCCGCGTAAGGAGTGTAATCCAAAGTATCTGAGTCTGTCTGAATAAGTCATATTTCTACATTCTTTGACCAGTTTTGTTGCTCGTCTCTGTACCCTTTCGAGTGCAGCTGATTGTCTCTTTAAACCTGGGTACCATACAGTGTTTGCATATTCTAAATGTGGTCTGACTAGTGATTTATACAGTTTACTAAAAAAAATTTTGTCCAAATAATTAAAAGCTCTCTTAATTACTCCAACCATTTTCTTGGCCTTATTGATGCAGTTCTGAATATGGGGGTCAAAAGATAGAACTTTGTCGAAGACCACACCTAAATCTCTTTCCTCCTCACAAGATACCACCTTTTAATGTTGCTGTTCACTTTCATCAAGTAATCGTGTTCAGGATTGTTCCTTCCAGCATGTAAGACCTTGCATTTCTCTACATTAAAATGTAAGTCCCATGTGTCGGACCACTCTTGCAAGTGATCCAAATCGTGCTGCAACACGTCTTTATTGCTCGATTCATTATAGATTTTAGTATCATCTGCGAAAATTTTACACATGCTATTAACACAATCTGGCAAGTCATTTATAAATATCGTAAATAATATAGGTCCTAAGATGCTACCTTGAGGTATGCCGCTCAGTACCTTTATTTTGTCCGATTTTGCTTCTCCAACCTTTACCATTTGTTCTCTTGCTTGTAAAAAACTTCTTATCCAGTTGGAAATGTTTCCACATACACCATAGGCCTCTAGTTTCTGAAGAAGCCGTTCATGAGGAAGTGTCGAATGCTTTTCTAAAGTCTAAGTATATGATGTCAACCGTTTTTTTGTTGTCCAGTAAGGAGGTTATATCATCCATAACCTGCAGTAGCTGAGTAACACATGATCATGATCATGAGTAACAAATAGAAGGGACTTTAAAAAAAAACGAAGCGATATCTGAACGTTGGCCTTTGGTAGACGTCATGAGGTTCTTTGCTTCTTGTTGACCCAGTTTACATCCGTGTTCCTTGGCTTGACGGGATTATTCGGTTGTGAATTTGCCCTGCTTTCACTAACACGTAATTTCGCGTCGACTGGCTAGAAAGGGGTTAACTTGGGTATGGCCTACTTTGCTTTTATACAGGGACGAGGGGAAAAGTACTTCTTAAACGCTTATGTAATGATCGCGTGGCCATATCCCAATTTGGTTTTTACGCAATGAAGTGAGGGTGTTCTGAGGTGTAAGACTGACTACTTGCGGGTCACGATGGTTGTCTAGCAAATCGAGGGAGACAACCAGCGTGCTGGCGGGTTAACCTTTTTCATCCTGATACACTGTTGCTTGAAATGAATCTGACCATAATAGTTCAAGGGTGGTGCCAGAATAGCTTGGCGCCTGAGACGCCAAGTTATGCTGGCACCACCATTGCACACTAAAATGGTTGATCTCTCCCCTAAACGGTAATGTAGCCTTCTTAGGACAATATGCAAAATTTGTAAAAAAACCCAAAACAAAACAAGAAAAGCAAAGTCATTATGGCTGACGTGTTTGAACGATTTACATATGTGTGACCTTTGTGACATGGGCTGGCTTTTCTGCAGCAGTAAAATCCATGTTTTCTGAAAATGTAAGCAATTTTCACACATCTGTCAACCCCCCGTGACCATTGACCTTTGTAATGAGTCGACTAAATTAGTATGCTTAGGAAGGTCTTATCATCAGCTATCTTTGTACCAAATATGACTGAAAAATGTGCAAAAATGTTGATAATACCTATAATTTTATCAAAAATCGGCATTCTACACACATTTGCCAGCCTCTTGTGACCTTTAACCTTTCCAAGGGGTCATCCAAATTAGTATGCATAGTTAGGCCTTACCATCAGGTATCTCTGTACCAAATTGGGGTTTGAAATTGTGATTAGTATTTGAGAGAAAACATCTTTTGTCAAAATACGGCTATTTTTTTAACCTATTTCCTGAGCTCTCTTGACCCTTGACCTCTCTGAGGGATCAACCAAATTAGTGTGCATAGAAAGGTCTTCCCATCAGGTATCTCTGTAGCAAGTTTGGGTTTAAAATTGTGAATAGTATTTGAGAAAAAACATCTTTTGTCAAAATATGACTATTTCGGACCTATTTCCTGAACCCTTCATGACCCTTGACCTTTCCGAGTGGTAATTTCCTTCCAATGATCCCTTGCAGACCAGAAAGACGCAATCTTGATGCTTGCCTCTGTCAAAACAAAAACGCTAAATAAGCTCATACTGTCACATTAGCAAGCTCCTTATGGTCACTAGTAATGAAACACTTCTTAGTGTGTACGTAAGTTCGAAATTTCTTTCACATACAGACATATAAATGGAAAATTGACAGCAACGAACACACGAATTGAATCGCCTCACTATTGAGATTGGCGACACTGATGTCCGCTAGTAATAGTGACAAACTTAGAAAAGGACTAAATAAACAAACCTGCAGGCATTTTCCGTCATTATCCGTGTTCTAATTACAAGCAGACTTTACCCACCAACACGCACGGTTACATAAAGCACCGATGTCTACACAGTCAAACGAAATCGGCTCCGGCTAGCTCTGCGCAGAGTCAGTCGACAGTCCAATACGTGGCACACAACATATCACCATTTGGACAGACAAACACTCATCGGAAGTATCACACCTAGGTTCATAAACAGACATAGTTATTGAAAAGGAAAGGGTAGACTGCCAGTGCTAATATTTTAGGAAGTCTACAAAGTAAAGTAGGTAAAAACACTGTCAGGGGAGAGAATTGTGCTGTATCGACCAATGATCATAGATCTAGTTTGAGCGAAGCACACACACACACACACACACACACACACACACACACACACACACACACACACACACAAAGATAGGAAAGAGGGGGTGCGCTAAGTAAGTGACTGGAAGCAATGCACATGGAAGCCCCCTCGAAGGAGGGCGTATCACATATCCCACTGTTCCAGCCCGTTGGTGCATGGAAATTTAAATCTAGGTCCCCCAAGGGGGGTCCAGATATTTAACCGGTGTGGACAGCTGTTTCGGTCTTGGCGACTTCGTCAGCACACCATTCAGGCATACTAGTATAGTGGAAAGCAGGAACTTTTGCCTACCTGCAAAGATAGCCACATTTTACTGTGGTGTCTGCAGGGGCATACATTCCATGCCTCCACCGAGAGCTAAATTTCTATGCACCCTAAGAGAGAACCTACTAAAAGGGGGGAAGGGGTTGCAGTTAGAAGGGATATTGTAGTAATAAATGAAAAGAAAAGGGGAGACTGCCAGTGCTAATATTTTAGGAAGTTTACAAAGTTAAGTAGGTAAAAGCACTGTCAGGGGAGAGAATTGTGCTGTATCGACCAATGATCATAGATCTAGTTTGATCGAAGCACACACACACACACGCACACACACACACACACACACACACACACACACACACACACACACACACACACACACACACACACACACACACACACACAAAGATAGGAAAGATGGGGTGCGCTAAGTAAGTGACTGGAAGCAATGCATATGGAAACCCGCCCCACCCTCCCTCCCCCAAAGGGGAGCGTATCACATAGCCCACTGTTCCAGCCCCTTGGTGCATGGAAATTTAAATCTAGGTTTCCCAAGGGGAGTCCAGATATTTAGCCTGTGTGGACAGTTGTTTCGGTCTTGGCGACCTCGTCAGCACACCATTCGGCATACCCACTGCACCAGGAACTTGAGGCAGGAACTTTTGCCTACCTGCAAAGACAGCCACATTTTACTGTTGTGTCTGCAGGGGCATACATTCCATGCCTTCACCTAGAGCTAAATTTCCATGCACCCTAAGTGCATGCATGCAGTCTCCCCTTTTTTTCATTTATTACTACAATATCGATTGCAACCCCTTCCCCCCTTTTAGTAGGTTCTCTCTTAGGGTGCATGGAAATTTAGCTCTAGGTGGAGGCATGGAATGTATGCCCCTGCAGACACCACAGTAAAATGTGGCTGTCTTTTCAGGTAGGCAAAAGTTCCTGCCTTCCACCAGTATGCCGAATTAGTCCATAAGCTAGGAAGGTCTACCGTGCACCCCGCCCAGTACTCAATAAGATGGGTTTCAAAGTGTTCTTAGTATGTCCTGAGATGTTTAAGCCATGTTCCCCGAAAATCCTTAGGAACACACCAGAGATATAGCCGATGGCGCAAGGGTACCCCCAGTCACGCTCTTCGCAAGTGCTAAAATAAGGTTGAGAAACATTTTCCTCTAAATAAATCAAAATTCATTCCAGAAACCCAAATCAGGCAATATTATGTTAAGACACACGTTCTGCATCCTCTGCAAAAAACAGAATGAAAAAATATTGAATCTCTGGCTCACAGTGAAGGTATTTGTGCACCCAGCAAACGGCCATTTCCGCGAAATCGCAAATAAAGACAAAAATAATGTGGTAGATGCCTTCAGACATTTTCTATAGCGCTGGCAGTCCATTTTCAGGCTTACATCATTTAAACAGGATGTCACAATTATTATAAACTTAACTAGGTGATGTAGTGATCACTGTGAGTGCCACAGCGGTTGATTTTGTATCCCTACCCCCAAGTTGTAAACATACACAAAATTAATTAGAAAAAATTACTAAAGTTATTCCATTTCATTTTGACCTCTCTTTACCCACGAGTTTCAATAATGTGAGCATAAAGTGCAAGAAAATAAGGAAAGTCGGCATCCTTTACGGTACATTCGTGGTGAATAATAGTTTTTTCCCATTTAAAATTGCCGAATTCGGAAACGTACGTTTCCGGTGCCCTCAGAAATTTTGTATACAATCGATAGGTCTTTTTTTTAAAGGTTTTATTGGTTACGATAGAGTACCACAGTTACTCCCAACCTGATTTTGTGATGCTGTGATGCATTTAGGGGCCACAGTGGCTGAATCTGCTGCCCTACCCCCATTTTACCAGAATGCAAAGTAACGCAAAATAATCATAACAATTGCTTACGTCATACTCCTCTGTTTAAATATTTTTTTGTTGCCAGGTTTGTTTTTTAAAGTATGCATATTGAGCATAAAAATTTGTGATCATTTCATTAATTTCAATGTGACCCATCAATTTAATTGTAACTATCTTTAACTGGCTGGTCTTTTAGGCAATATTTTACCTAGCGTAAGGCGGGTCTAGTAAGGTCTCCCCTTTTTCTTTCATTTATTTTCGTCTAGAAATATGTAAATATGTCATGCGTAATAAAGTTTCATGGTTCCTAATAGCCAAAACAATGTTATCAAAATACTTAGTTTCCACATGTCCACCACGAGATCTCCACTTCCACCTTCTGCAACGTTCAATTTTTGGATGGCCATCTTAAATCTTATATTATTCTGTCTGCCAATAAGTGAGCTGTCAAGAGGTAGGCAGCATGTTTTCAGAGTTTGGTGTACAGGGGCGTGTCTTCTGGTCAGAACTGCCAGCAGACCGCTTCTTTGTATGGACATGTTTGGAGAATGTGCTAAGGAGACTGATTTTCTACGCCAAATTCGCATAGGGCTGTTTCCACATGACCCAGTCTCACGAGGTGAATCCAGCAGGGTCCTTACGGTCTGTGAACATTTGTGAAAGTTGTTAAAAAATGACAAGTTTTTTTCATGGCCCTGGAAAGTCTGTCAATTTCAGTCCTTTTTCTTAAAGTCTGTGAAAGTTTGTAAAAAATGACAACATGCTGGCAAACTTTTGTCTACTTCTTTTTCTTTCTCCCCCAATTTGTGACTAATCCATTGCGAACGAGCATGCTGACGCTTGTTGCAAGTGATCTATATTTAGCTCTAATCATAAAGTGACTGCATGGCCTTTCTGCCGAACATTCTGATTGGTTGTTTATGCTTCTACCGAGCTCCGCCATTCGCTAAGCGTTCTTTTATTTTTGGTATCTCTTCATGCATTAGGCACGGAAGCTTCAAATAACTGCTGATACAGAGTGATCTAAGTAAAGTGTGTAAACCTTCAGGCTTCAGTTTGGGTTTGTGAAACGTTTATGAAAAGTTTGTGAACTTCGTTCCTGCTTTTCTGTATGGACCCAGTCCAGAGTAATCAGTGCGTAGATGAACGATGGTGGCCTGGCTCTCCCTGTTCAGCTTGTTGATGTCATCTGCCCACGGGCTGCAGCCGCCATTCTGCAGTTGCCAATCACTTTGTTGTTTAGTGTCTTGGTTTCTTTACAAGAGGTTGTGATCTTGAGGTAGTCTGGCGCCTGCTTTGGCAAGGCTGTCAGCCTCTCCATTCCCAGCTAGTCCAGAATGCACTGGAATCCACTGCAGCACTATTTTGTGGACAGGGCATCCAGTCTATCCTGAAGCTTCCTGGTGAGATCAGTGGATCAAGCTTTCCTTTCCCTAGCTAGTGCTCTGCTGCTGTGTTGAGCACCTGCAGATCTGTACGATAGCTGGAGCTGCTGCCGCCAGCTGGTAAGGAGAGGGAGGTAGTAGTGCGGTCTGCACAACAGATGTACATGCCACTTTCTTCATTCCGCACGGCATCGTGCGGTATCACAGCTGCTGTGAGGGTAGCGCTTGTGCATAACCTCCAGCAAGATGGCTTTGTGCAGTGCCGCGACCTTTGGCAAAGAGTCATGGAACATTGTTTATGTTGTCTTGAAGGCTCTTTCGAGATGTCCAGGTATCTGAAGGGAGCTGTTCACAAATCTTTGGGCTTGGTTCCAGGACGTCAGTTTTAGCCCTTTGCAGGACCTTGAGTTGGCGGTTCAGACGTGGGCGTTTCTGGCGGTTCTTGGTCTGCTCCTGTAGTCTCCCATGCTGTCGGTGTTTAGTAAGTCTTCATCGTGTGTGCTGTTTTGCGTTCCAGTGGCTCCAATGTCCTCCATTTCCTAAATTGGGGTGCTCCAGATGGCTCTAAGAATGTCACTGCATCATGAGAATGACCCATGTTCTGCATCTTGTCAAGCCTGGCTTTTGGGTTTTGCAGGCAGTGTTTCATGTTGTCGATGTATCTTGGTACCGCACTACTGGTCTGACCGAGCAGGTGTTTGCTTGTGCCAGGATGCTGTAATTTGCGCCAATGTGGTCCCCACCAGTTTCTTCATCAGAGACCTTTTTTGGCAGCTCTAGCTTCCATGGCTTCGATGTGAGGCCTCCACGTAAATCCAGTAATTTATTTGTTGCCTGTAAAGTTGGCCTGTCTGTCTTTGGTACTGGAAGGTCTCCAGTTTTAAGGTGACCTCTTCCGTCTGATTGAAAGAGATGGTCTAGCTCAGTTTGAGTGGCCTCTTTCAGTCCAGCTGCTGACTCTATTGGCAGCATCCTGGATTCTGCAGGATGCTATTTCTTTATGTTCTGCTGCGCTCCACACTGCAAAGTCATCCGCATGGAAGATGTTCGAGACGAACCTTGGTACTGTTGTACTGATGTCATTAATGTAGAACAAAAACAGCATCAGACACAACATCTCCCTGAGGTACACCTTACCCGAGTTTGACAAGAGTGCTGAATGTGCAGACGGTAGAAGCTTCAGCGGCAGCCCCTGTTAATCATGCCTTAAATAAAAAGAATTGCAATTAAATTGATGGGTCACATTGAAATTAATGAAATGATCACAAATGTTTCGTTTATGATCAATATGTATATTTTGTTAAGAAAACTGGCAACAAAAATATTAAACAGAGGAGCAATTGTTGTGATTTTTTTCGTTCCTTTGCGTACAGGTAAAATGGGGGTAGGGCAGCAGATTCAGCCACTGTGGCCCCTAAATGCATCACAGCATCATAAAATCAGGTTGGGAGTAACTATGGTTGTTACGATTGTGGTTGTGTTGTTCTGTGAGAGCATACATGTGTTAATCGTAGGAAACGATCCGATATTTATTTAAGCTATCATGGTTATGTTTCACGTACCTTTTAAACTAACATTTTCTTTTGGTCGCACAGAGCGGAATTCACTTCGTTATGATACGTTAAGTTTAGTCCAGAACGTTCTAGAAAGGTCGCGCTGTCTAGAGACCTCGTATGTGTGACGTCGGGGAGTTCGTAACAGTTCGCAACATTTTGTTTTTTTGTGCGCGTGAATTGAGCAGCCTTTCTTTTTTTTTTTTTGTTAAAATGTGTTCCTCTGATTTTACATTTATTTTTAGAACTAAATAAACTCAGCGTGAATCCTAACAGCCTGATTCCATCCAGCATAAATCGACAAAGGCTTGAATTTACTCAAATAAAAATATCTCAATGGTCATTTACGCTCAACTTTTGACCTTCTGTTTTCCAATTTAATTTGTCACAAAACACATGGAGATTTCAGGGAGTGTCCACGAAGTTTGTAACAATTGTTACATTATCAAAATGCTCGTTACAATACGTATTGTTGTCGTAGACACCCGTTGCTTTAGTGGGCATCATTGACATCCGCGTCAACTGACGCCCGATACCATTAATTACACTGAGAGAAATGTGGATTTGTGTGCTGCAGATGTTGATTTGTTTCTGTTTTTGTTGTAAATGATCCACGGTAACATTCCATACGTCAGTCAGTACCTGTAACTTAAGACTAATGACAAACGTCCCATTAAGCAAAAATCGTCACGTCGACGTCTGCCTGAAGTCATTTCGCTCGAAGGGATACTGAACGTAAAATAGCGCTTCAGTCCAATTTTTAAGTCATCCTTTTCCACGTGCGACAAACATAAAGCATAATCAGCTGGTTAATAGATGTTATTGTTGAAACATGTGATGGAAAGTATCTGTTTTATGTCAAATGAAGTTTCAAACTGCTCAGAATTCGTCCCCAGTGCGCAAAGGCCATCGGACCGACATCAGTCGCCGTTGGCCCACGCACAGCTGTGCGCGGGCCAACGGCGGCCGACGTCGGCCCGATGGCCATTTTGCCTATTGGGTCGTTAATATTTTAAATTTCTGTTAATTATTGAAAAAAAAAATCAAAATGAATGCTGCATCAGACATTAAAGACCAGCCATTTCTGCATTTGAAGGTAAACTACACTTTCCCATGAACTCAAGTGACTGAGGGCCATTCAACAAACGTTGACTGAATTTGACTGAAGTTGACTTAACAGTCATGACAGTAGGGAAATTAAAAAACAAAACAAGATGGGATGAACCATAACCCACAAAGTCCCTTCTATCTGATAGCTGTCTTCGCTGTCAAGGGTCTCTACCTTTTGTCTTTGACTTAATTCTGATGTTGAAATATCTCCTTCTGAAAAAGCTTCGCAGATGTGCCAATGCGGCATAGTGAACTCTAGAAGTGGCGCGCGCAGTGCATACGCGTCATTGGTTTGTCAAACGTCATTTGTCATGACGTATTGTTTTGTTTTTACGTAATTTTATATGTAACGTGATATGAGATTTGCTTTCGCTTCAAGACTTGGGGAAAATGGTGACAAAACTAGAATTGCACGGTACGATGTCAGTCTTGCTATACTTTGTGTGAAATCAGGTTGACTTTACCTAGCTACATGCTATACTAAGTACACCTGTATCTTTTCTGAAAGCGCGTCGATGTGTGTGTACGCGTGTGCGTGTGCGTGCGTGCATGCGCGCGCTGCAAACATCCTCAAGAGTTATAGATGTTCATGCGACCTCCGGGCACTTGAGGATCTATGCCTCTTGGAGATGCGCGCATATGTGTCATTGGTTTGTCAAACGTCATTTTCATGACGTATTTTTTTGTTTTTACGTAATTTTATATTAACGTGATATGAGTTTCGCTTTCGCTTCAAGACTTGCGAAAATGGTGACAAAACTAGAATTTCACGGTACAATTTTAGTCTTGCTATAATTTGCGTGAAATCGGGTTGACTTTACCTAGCTACATGCTATACTAAGTACACCTGCATGCTCTTCTGAAAGCGCATCGATGTGTGTGTGTATGCGTGTGCGTGTGCGTGAGTGCATGCGCGCGCTCCAAAATCCTCAAGAGGCATACGTGTTCATGCGCCCTCCGGGCACATGAGGATCTATGCCTCTTGGAGATGCGCGCATGTGTGAGAAGGAGCGAGCGAGAGAGCGAGAGAGAGAGAGAGAGAGAGAGAGAGAGAGAGAGAGAGAGAGAGAGAGAGAGAGAGAGAGAGAGAGAAGTACGTCATATTTAGAGTATCAGTGTCTGCGTGGTGACGGAGTTGCTTCTTTTACGTCACCGGCACTCTCTGAATTTCTCTAGAGGTGAAGGATTTTACTGTTTTAATTATTTTCTAAAAAAATTAATTTTTACTAAGAAGTTGAAAGGATACAAAGCTGGCTAACGAACTCATCCAATGTCTTTCTCCAAGCTATCTATATGCAAAAGTTAAGTAAATATGACAAAACTTACGGACTCTAATCCACTGAGCTGAATACTAACTGGGTTAGTATTCAGCTCAGTGCTCTAATCTGGGTCAACCGACTTCCTATAAACGGTTATTTATGTCTTCATTGAGACATTCAATTACAATATGCTCGAAGGGTCTCATAGTCACCCAATTAAGAAAGTATTTCGACAAGTTTCAAGCTCGTGTGTACAGAAATATCGGAGATTTTCTTGTTTACATACATATCCACACACATGCATACGTACATACATACGCACATACATACGCACATAGGGCGCTTCGCGCCAAATGTAAGTTCAGCAGCGAGGTTAGCGTAGCTAGACATGACGTAATTTTTATCTTTTTAGAGGTTTAGCTTGGCCGCCTTTGACATCATGGACATGCTATTAAATTCGCACCACCGTGACCCGTCCTAAAAAGTCCCTTATAAATAGAAGGGACTTAAAACACTTGTTGAATCTGAAAATTTTTCAAAATAAATTACCCGCACCATAAAGACCAACACAGCGCAGCGATAGGGAATTAAACTCAGGCTGACACGTTTGGTGTGCTTTCGCAGACATTTTTTAAAAGTTCAGTTTGGTGAATGTCTTGGCGCAAACTACAGACTATAGATAAGGCAAGCGTTTTAAAAAAAAGTTTATATTTTAAAAATAGATCTATACAGTATACGTACTTAGTGGAATCACTCTACGGTGGACAAACAACTTCAGCTACTTGTTTGTCCAGCGTAAAGTGATTATCTTTTACAGCTTTAGCTGCTTATTTGTCGATCATACTGTGATTCTCGTTACATCTTTAGCTGTTTGTTTGTCCAGTGTAAAGCGATTCTCTTTAGAACTTTAGCTGCTTGTTTGTCCAGCGTAACTGTAAAGCGATTCTCTTTACAGCATCAGCTGTTTGGTTGTCCAGCATAGAACACTTCTCTTGAGACCTTGAGCAGTTTGTTTATCCAGTGTAGAATGATTCTCTTTTCAGCTTTAGCCGTTTGTTTGTCCATCATAGAGTGATTCTCTTCACAACTTAACCCATTCAGCCCTGACACACTACAGCAGGAGATGGGCCGAACATGATAATTCAAGGGTAGTGCCAGATCATCTTGGCGCTTGTCGGCACCAAGCTAATCTGGCACTGCCCTCGAATTATGATAATTCAAGGGTAGTGCCAGATCAGCTTGGCGCTTGTCGGCGTCAAGCTAATCTGGCACTGCCCTTGAATTATCATGGTCGATCCATCTCCAGCAACAGGTGCATAGTCGTTACATGACGCCTCCAATTTCGGTAATACGTGCGTCGGGCTGAATGAGTTAAGCTGTTTCTTTGTTCTTTTTAGCGTGATTCTCTTTACATTTGTATACCACAATGTCTTGACCGATTAATTTGCATTGGTTTTAGAAATGAGAGAATATCCACACACAGGAGGCACTGTTTCTTTCTTCACTTTCTAGGGATGGTGTTTATTCAGTGGTAAGCAAAATTTCGACTGGACTTCCGCCCTCACCACCTCAATATAATTTATGTATCCAGTCCAAAACAAAACAAAACAAAACAAAACAAAACAAAACAAAACAAAACAAAACAAAACAAACCATTCATTTTACGGCTGATTGCGGTGTTCAGACAAAACACATGAATGGCAGACGACAGCATATCAGTGTCGACTCCGTGCGTAGATTTCGTCTGACTATGAGTACATCCAGTGCTTTGTATAACCGTGTGCGTTACTGAGTAAATTCTACATGTTACTAGATCACGCATAATTTCATAAATTGCAGACGACAGCATATCAGTGTCGACTCCGTGCGTAGATTTCGTCTGACTGAGTACATCCAGTGCTTTGCATAACCGTGTGCGTTACTGAGTAAATTCTACTTGTTACTAGATCACGCATAATTTCAGAAAATACCAGCAGGTTTGTTTATTTAGTTCTTTTCTGAGGTTGCCGATATTGCCAGCTGATATCTCGTCAATTTCACTAGTTAGTCCAGCGGCTCGCACGTTTCCTGGCGTCTGACCTTCGTTCGTGTTTGTGAACAGCATGTAAATTTCGAGCGTTCGTACACATTAAGAAGTATTTCATTACAACTACATATAAGAAGCTTGTTAATGTTGCCGTATGAAAATATTTCGTTATGAAAAATGCGCGTCATATCATCAAGATCGAATCTTGGCGCGCAAGGGATTTTGGGAAGGGAAGTGTATCAAACAAATTTATGAATATTAATTTGCTTGTTACACAATATATCAATATATTATGTCAAAGAAGGAAAAACTTTATGGAGTGGGTACATACGCTTATACTGTATGCACACTACGTGTCTATGTCATCATCACGTTCGAGACGTTTGGAACGTAGTGATGGCATACGCACGTAGTGTTGATTCGGATACGCGGCTTTATACACAACTGTACGCCGGCCAACGGCGGTCGAAGTCGGCCCGCTGGCCTTTTGTGCATTGGGATGCCATTTCACAGATGGACGATGAAATTAAATGGAACTTTATTGTACAAGGACTAAGATAACAGGCGCACAGGACTTTCTTCATATTTGTCAACATCTCTGCCTTGCTAAATTACCGCACGTAATAACGACTATATCAAATAGTCTAGCAGCTGCCCTTTATAGACGATCAGCCGTTTACGAGATAGTGATTTTCTATAGAGTAACAAAGGTTTGGGTATATCAAAATGAAGTCTAGTATGAATAAAAGCAGTGCGCACTCGTTTTAAACCGCCGGAGAATGGAGACATATTTCTGTAGCACATTTTGTGTCCAGTACGACTGCAGACGAAACCAGGACTGTCGCAGCCATATTCACTGGGGATCAGTAGTTTACACGCGCCTCATTGTTCCTGTATTCAGTGGTAGTATGCACTATATTTCACTTAAAAGGATTTCATTTATTTTAAAGTAAATTTCAACACTTAATTATATTAAGAAAAGAAACAATTACGAAAAAGCATGCCTTGAGCTCAAATATCGTTACTGAACAATAAGGTATCCTAAATCACGTGATAAATGCTACAAGTTACACGAATTTCGGTGTGCCGACGAGTTCGGATCTTTCGATTTGTTCTACATAAGCTTGTTTTGTTTCCCAAAATAACGCGTCTGATTGACTTCTTTCGAAGGCATCTCGCTGACCGCCATTTTGAAACGAGCGACGCGAGTATGCTTACGGCATTAAAAATATTACTTTTAAATTATTTAATCGTAAATATGTATGCATGTTTACTTGTTCATGATTTTAATTTACTCACTGGAATAAACTTGTAACTTGTATGCATGAAATTTTCAATGTTATGAATAAAAAATGTCTTGCACCTTATCCGGGCCGTGTACGAGGACTTGTTCCCGCACAGCGAAAAATAGCTTTCGAAAAACACTTCTACAAAATTGTCTCCATCCTAAGGACAAATATTGTTGCTATGCATAAACCATATGGCATTAGTACTTTCGTTTCGTCCCTGCAAACCATTGTTACTCTTTTAACGAACTACTGATCTCTGCAGAAATTGTGAAGGCTGCTAGACTAAAAAGGAGAGATGTATTCAGTCAAACATTCAAAGGTAAGATGAGTATAATACACATGCTACATACGAGGATAGTTCGAGGGCTATGGCGTAATATAGCTTGGCACCCTTTTCGAACTCTCATTGTCGATCTGTCTCAGTCCTGAAATGAATGGATTAGCAAATGGCATTCATTTTTAAAGAAGACCCTGTTTTTCACCAAGGTCCTACGCATCTGCGGGGGGAAATGAGGATCTATGTTTCTTGCAATGTCTACTTTCATCTTAACCCTTTGGCACCTCTGTCAGGGTCGCTCAGTCTCTGAGGTCTGATGTAATCATCAGATGACAATCTCCCAGAGATTTAGATTTCGACCTCAGCGCTAAATATATTATCTATTGTGTCTACAGATCACTTCCCAGTGCGCAAAAGACCATCGGGCCGACCTCGGTCAACGGCCTTTTGCGCATTGGGTTTTAGTTTGCATTTCTAAGTTAACCCATTCAGCCCTGACGCACTACAGCAGGAGATTAATCGACCATGATAATTCACGGGTAGTGCCAGATTAGCTTGGCGCCTGTCGGCGCCAAGCTAATATGGCACTACCCTTGAATTATCATGGTCGGTCCATCTCCTGCAACAGGTGCATAGTCTTTAGATGACGCCTCCAAAATTTGGGAAATACGTGCGTCGGGCTGAATGAGTTACAGTATGCTTGCATCAGCTCTTTCTCGACACACAGGACGTCCTGGCACTACTGCGACGCAATCCCAAGGCAATTTCTGAGAAATTACGGGATATAACGTATTACTATTTTTAACAAGTTCCTCAACTGGCTTTTTTTGTGCCTGGTCGGCATTTTGGGCGGGTGTTTCCTGTTCTGAATGGGGCGCAGGGTCTAGCTAGTCCCAGCAGCCACGGAATGTTTGCCTCCTGCTTTCGAATGTTCTACCCCGCTGACATCCTCAGACTGAGGGCGTCATCTAGGTTTGAACCCCTTGACTGCTACTGATGATACCGTTAGGCGGAAAGTAAGACGGGTAACACACACACACACACACACACACACACACACACACACACACACACACACACACACACACACACACACACACACACCCACACCCACACACACACGCAAATACGCACGCACGCACCGCACGCACACACACACACATACACAAACAAACAAACACACGCACGCACACACTATTGAAGCAGCACTGTCTTTCCTCACAGTCTATCCTGCAATTATCAAAAATGGAAAAGACACATTAAACAACTAGTCTTAACTGTCGTGTTAACATGATTAAGTCTTTCTGAATGTTTATCGCTTTTCGTTTTTGTTTGATACGCTCTTCTAGCTGCGCAGATCCGATTGATCAACACTTTAAGTTTCATTAAGCCATCAAGTCCTGACTGACGACACCAGGATACAGAACGACCATGACAGTTCAAGGGTGGTGCCAGAATAGCTTGGCGCCTGGAGGCGCCAAGCTACTCTGGCATCACCTGTGAATTGTCATGGACGATAGACGATAGGCTATTCTGCCCAAACCCCTCCGCTACCCCCTCGAACTATCGTGGTCAATGATAGCTAAACTATTCTGACATTAGCCAAGCTATTCTGACACTTCCCTTGAACTGTCCTTCTGCCCCCACCCACTTGATGATAGACACTGTGATATTTTGACACTACCCTTTATCATGATCTATAGACGTCGAACTAATTAATTTGGAACCACCCTTAAACTATCACAGCTGACCCGTTCTTCAGATTACTGGTCTTGGCTGAATGAATTTTAACAGTCAGACAGAAAATTCGCTTTTTTTACGGTGATCTGCAAACAGTGAAAGATACGACCACTGAAATTGTCTTTTTCCACGGCAGGTGTATGAACATAATATCCGGTTCAAAGGCGATTCTGCTGTCATGGGAGCGTGGCTTTTAGAACGAAACAACAAATCGCAAAAAATCCATGAAACTTAAACAGGCTTCTATGACATCTGTCGCGCCGCTATTAAATATTAAAAATAACTTAAAATTTTGCAGTGAAATATGATTATAACTCCTTAAATATACTGACGAGCAAAATAAATGCTATTTTTTTTTCTGGGATATGCCATTCGTGTCGCATTTCTTCTGCTCATCTGTATATAAAGGTTATACTGTTGAAATTCACAGCTCTTGAACAACTAAGATAGAGAAATCCTGCACCGTTCTAGAGAGTGAGGTTGTTATTTTCGATTTTTTTCCTGTAGTAAATTATTGTCACTGAAAAGGTTGAAGAGGTAGGCCTACAAACTCACCTAATGTCTCAGTGACGGAAGAAATTGCCCGATAATTCAACACATAATACGGACTCAAACGCGGGTCAGCGGACTTTATCCCGTGTCTATATCTCCTTAATGAACATTCAATATCAATATCCTTACAGAGTGCCTCATAAATATTTGCTAGGGAGAACTTGCTAAAGTTTCAAGTTTGTAAGTGTACATCGGAAATACATATTAGTGCGCGCGCACGCACACACACACGCAAGCACGCACGCACGCACGCACACACACACACACACACACACACACACACACACACACACACACACACACACACACACACACACACACAATCACGCACACACAAACGCACGTCGCACACACACACGCACGCCTGTTGAAGCAGCAAACAATACTTTATTTTTCTGCTGTTACTTCCCTCCTTCCTCCAATCATCAAACATGGAAAATGTACACTGGCCTCAGCTGGTGTGGTAACAATTCTTTCTGAATGTTTACCGCGTTTTATTTTTGTTTGAAACGCTCTTCTAGCTGCGCAGATCCGACCGATAAACACTTTAAGTGTCACTGAGACGACACGAGGATACGGAGCGACCATGACAGTTCAAGGGTGGTACCAGAATAGCTAAGCGCCTGGAGACGCCAATCTATTCTGGCATCACCCTTCAGCTATCATGTTTGATAGTTGATAGGCAATCTTGCCCACCTCCCCCCCCCCTTCACCCTCGCCCTCCCAACCCCCCCCCCCCACGAACCCCATCCCCCCTCTCTCCACCCCGCCCTTGAACTATCGTGGTCGATTATAGAAGCCAAGCTATTCTGGTACTTTCCTTGAAATACCATAGTCGGAAGACAGCAAGCTACCATAGTCCACGCAAAACCAAATCTATTCTGCCCCATGCGCTACATATGAAAAGGCCGATTTCTGAGGAACGCAGGCTATTTTCTCACTCAGACAGCATTTCTCGGGAAACAGCCCTCTCAGTCTAAGTAGGGACATAAAGTTCATCAGTGACATGCATAGTCAGTGACATGCACAGTCAGTCATGCATAGTTTCGTGTACAATTACCTGTGTACATGTCGCCGCATTCTACAAGGATATTAGCCAACGGTAACAATACTGTACTCGTTAAAGTGGCAGTTCTTTCGTTAAAACATGTTTATAATGATGTTTCTTATGATAAAGAGTATTATTTTATTATTATTATTATTATTATTATTATTATTATTATTATTATTATTATTATTATTATTATTATCATCATCATCATCATTAAAGAAATGTTTAGGATGATGAGTATTTTTATTATCATTGTCGTTATTATTATTACAATGTGCTTAAATTTCTCTTATTTCTTAAACTGTCTCAGCAACAGGTGTAGCCGGAAAAAAAACGACGTCTATGTATTTGCGCACTAGGTTACAGCTGGACATGGAGCCGGCAATTCTCTTACTGGGAAGTCCCCTTTTCATCACATGCTTTGCGCAAAATGTGGAGGAGTATACGTTTAAAGTTATATTCCCCAGGATCAAGCATCTCAACACAGTCAGAAAACTGTTTGCAACAGATACTGCTGACAGTATTTGTATGGGTTCTTTGTGCACTATCTTAGAGCTTTATGATGTAAGCACAATGCCAAATGTCCAAAATTCATCGTTTGGAGGATGTATTGTTTTTGGTACCCGAGTCGCGGATTCATCGTCTGCATCGGCCTTGTTTTGAATTAATATGCATATTTATGAGCCTACGTCACAAGGCAGAACCCGGCCGACTGCGTATCGCAATACTGTCACGAGGTCATCGGTATGGCGTACACACGTGTCAGTGTACACGTGTACTGATGTTCTCCGGCATCCCTTTGACGTAATGTTTCACGAGAAAGTAGAATAAACCTTCCGTATTCGCTATGCTGCCAAAATCACAACTGATGCGGGTTTCGCTCGACCTTCTAATAGTATTGTACTAGTAACGCTCGTGCGTACAGTAGTGTTTAACCGAGGGATTGCGTGTTTGCCGGCGCTCGCAAACTGCGAGCGTGCGCCGTCCACGGTGCCTAGTTTGACCTTTGATCCTTTACTCCTCGGAAACACGCACAGTCTTCCATAATTGAAACAGAACATTGGTATTTATACCCACTTTATGCACTGCAGTCAATTTCACATCTCACACATCGAAGTCTACTTAGCTGAAAGCATCATTGGAAACGACAAATGCACCATCGCAGCAGAAACACTGACTGCCTCTCTGAATCGAATGAATGAGAGCCCGCACAGACAAAAACCTGTTACGACCAGCGATGTACAACTTTGACACACACCGTAGTTTTCAGATCTTTGCAGCATAAAATATAATAACTAGCTCGTAACTATATGATAAAAAGGGTTAAAAATCTTGCGAAATCAGTACTGAAGAGATAAATTCTACTGAACATCATGAATTATGAAAATCACTAGCGCTCGCGGAACTATAGGAAGCTCGACAAAGACCGTAGATTACTTACAGATTCAGCAGTTAAGTGACAAATTCCGGGTGCGCGGTCAAGCCAAGCTCTTGCTTTACGCGTTGCCACATGTCCATATCAGTTCCGTTTTCCGATATCATTTCTACTTACGGGTATCTTGTCTCTCTTCCTCTTTCTTCTCTTCAATTCCGAATCAGTCTGTCATTGTCGGTGCGAGTCGATGATACTTTCTTTTTTTCTTCGCTGATTCATCCGCCATCTTTTCTCTGGCGATTGGTTATAATTATGAAGATGACCTAATGTCGTATAGAATAGTTATGACGTCCGCTACTATCGCCTATCAGAAGCAATTTTGTTACGTGTCCCGTCAGAAAATTCCGGTGGACCTCTTTTCGCTTTGAACGGACGAAAGAAAGCATTTGGTGGGACACTAGGTGGTCACTGTCTAAGCGGGTATGTATACTGAAGCCCAGTAAAAGCTTTCTGCGAACTGATGCCTTAAAAAAGGTCGGGCGTGACACTTTAACAGATTCGTTCAGCCTTTTTCCTGCCTAGAAAACGACTGAACAGGAGCTGACTGCAAAAGGCATAGATCCTCAACTGCGGGGCTCGTAAAGATCTATGCCTTTTGCTGAGACCAATTTGTGCACATGTTCCTTGAACGGTCGGTAATTTTGGTCGCTGAATAAACAAAGATTTCAGCAACAAAAAATTGTGACCACTGGCAATGACGGGGCGAACCCATTCGACTTTTAACTCATTCAGCCCGACGGCCGTATTTCCCAAATTTTGGAGGCGTCATCTAATGACTAAGCACCAGTTGCAGGAGATGGATCGACCATGATAATTCAAGGGCAGTGCCAGATTAGCTTGACGCCGACAGGCGCTAAGCTAATATGGCACTACCCTTGAATTATCATGGTCGACCCATCGCCTGGTGTAGTGCGTCAGGGCTGAATGGGTTAACACACACACACACACAACAACAAAAACAACAACAACAACAACGGGGGATGGTTCGTCTATGATAAATCAAGGGTAGTGTCAGATTAGCTTCACGCCTGTGAACTATCACGGTCACGATCCACATCAGTCCCAGTGACGCCTCTACGGCATCAGGAGTGGTGTGCATGAAGGCTGTGTCTCCCAAATAATATAGCTGTCGGCACAGAAACATGGATTCCAAGTGGCGTCAGCAAAGCAATAGGCATAGATACTCAGGAGCCCCCGCAACTGCGGGGGCACATGCGGATCTATACCTCTTGCTGTTGGATTGTGTTCAATTTTGTCGGCTCTAAAAGGACTAAAGGGAATAACAGCGCGGTCACTCGCTTTAAGACGTGAGGTATGCCGTTCGCAAACGATTCACTCTATAGTGCCGTGGATAGGCATTTTCTCTTAATTTGATTTCAAGAGTATGAAAAATCGTTTCCGTTAAATAATACAGCTATAGAAACCAGACGCAAAAAAGAAAATGCAGATAGGAAAATATTTAAAATAGGAGAAAAATGTTCAACATATATTTACCACAATATACCGTTTGCGGGTGTTCTCCCCCAGTTAGGCCCACTCGGGGAGTACACTATAAGTACACTTCTATTCAAACGACATACTTCGCCTGTACTTGCGGTGTACTCCGCGAGTGGGTCTATCGGTTCATGACTCCGCGTCCTTTTAGGAATTAGCATCGCTTGCAGGCGATGGATGGACCATGATATTTCAAGGGTAGTGTCAGTTTAGCTTGGCGCCCTGGGGCCCTTGGCTAATCTGACATTACCCTTGAATTATCATAGTCCAGTCATCTCCACCTGCATTTTGTTTAGTCTGAATGAGTCAGCCGATTTACTCCTATGGACGATAACTTTCGGGGCGCCTGTATGACTGCAAACAAGTTGTGGCAGATGGACCGATCATGAAAATTCAAGAAGTGTTCCCAGTTTATTATGCTGTTTACTTTATTATGTAATAATTAGGATGAGGTTATCGAACTAACACTGGCAGGAGTAAACATGGATTTATAAAAAACCCTTTGACTGACGGTAGCGCTTTTTGTCGTGGTTATTTGTGTAGGAATCATCGCGACATTAAGCAGTACCGACAGCCACGGCCGGTTACTTCTATGTCTTTGTCAAGCTGCTCGCTGTGTTCGGTACCATTCTTTCACTGCCATGAGCAATGGATATGCTAATAAACATAATTATGTCTGGTTGGAGTGAACGAGTTACCCCTCTGACAGCTGATCAACCAATCAATCATGACGTACCAGTGCACTGTGCCATGGTGTTAGCCCCTAACAATTACCATTTCTTACAGACAGTTCATCAGCTAATATGTTCATCCATCCATCCATCCATCAATGTCGCAACCTATCGATCGATCGATTGATAGATCGATCGATCCATCCATACATCCATGACGCAACCTATCGATGGATTGATCCATCCAACCATCAAAGAACTATATTTCAAGATTTTTGTCAAGAGGATACATGTTTGTATTTTTTCGCGTATTCTCAATTCTCAGTCACCCTTTTAATCCGGTTTTTTTTTCATTAGTGAGGTTTCGTTTGAAACGGACGACTACCAGCCCAACGAATGACATCGAAATTACGGCGGATAACCAGCTTTATTCTACTACTACTACCACTGCTTTTATTTATGGAATTAAAAAAAAAGTCTCTTCTATTTATAGAAGGGACTTTTTAGGACAGGTCGCGGTGGGGCGAATTTAATAGCATGTCTATGATGTCAAAGACGGGCAGGCCTAATCCACTGACAACTGAAGGAACAAGATAAAAATTACGTCATGTCTATTTACGCTAACCTCGCTGCTGAACGTACATTTGGCGCGAAGCGCCGTACGCGCGTATGTGTGTGCGTATGTATGTAAACACGAGAATCTCCGATATTGCTGTACGCACAAGCTTGAAACTTGGCGAAATATTTTCTCTAAGAGGTGGCTAAGACAGCTTCCGAGCATTTTGTAACGGGATGTCTCCTTGGAGACAGAAAAGACAGTTTATAAAAAGTCGGTTGACCCAGATTAGAGTCCGTAATTTTTGTCATATTTACTTGAAATTTTGGATATAGCTAGTTTGGAGAAAGACATTGGATGAGTTTGTTAACCAGCTTTGTATCTTTTCAACTTCTTCAGTAAAAATGAATTCTTTTCAGAAAAAAATAAAACAGTATAAAACCTTGACTTCTGAATAAAGTCAGACAGTGGCGGTGACGTAAAAGAAGCAACTCCGTCACCACGCAGATATTTACGCAATACTCTAAATATGACGTAATTCTCTCTCTCTCTCTCTCTCTCTCGCTCTCTCTCTCCCTCTCTCTCTCTCTCTCTCTCTCTCTCTCTCTTCTCTTCTCTTCAGCATTCATGCTACACAGCACTTACACGCCTTGTTGACACATGGCTCAAGGGTATGAATAAGTCACAGTTAACAGGAGTAGTCTATCTGGATTTTAAGAATGCTTTTGATCTGATTAACCACACTATTCTGACTGTTAAGCTTCACACATACCTCAATAACGGAGTCGCAGTTGCTTTTTTCACATCTTACCTTACTAAAAGAAAACAAAAGGTTCTTGTTCATGGCTCATACTCCTCTCTCAAAGATGTAAGCTTCGGTGTGCCCCAAGGGTCTGTACTGGGCCCCTACTGTTTTGCTTATTTATCAATGATTTGCCTCTACATATTACTTGCCAAGATGTACAATGCGACTTTTTTGCTGACGACACCTCAGTTCATACTACTAGTAAAGATATACAGGTAATTTCCGACAACTTACAACAAAGTCTTCATGAAGTATCAGCTTGGTGTATAAACAATTCTATCGTTGTTCATCCCGCCAAAACGAAATCGATGGTAGTCGCCACGCGCCAAAAACAGCAGATAACGCCTCTATTACTTAACCTTTCACTTAAATGTAGTCAGGTAGAACAGGTAAATGAACATCGAGTACTGGGGATTACAATCGACAGTCAGCTAAAATGGCAAGCCCATACAGACGCCTTATGCAAAATAGTAGCCAAAAATCTCTTTATGTTATCAAAACTGAAATATTATACTGATTCAGATACCCGTAAACTATTTTATAACGCTCACATACGTTCTTATATCGATTACGCGTCAACGGTATGGGATGGATGTAGTGAGGTCCATTTAAAGAAACTCAATTCCCTACACAGACGAGCGGCCAAAATAATCTGCCCTGATCCACACCTAAGCACTGAAGAAAAGCTCTCAAAAGCAGGTCTCCTGCCTCTTCAAGGTCATTTTAAATATAACAAAGCATTCTTTATGTTCAAAGTGTGGAAACGCAAAACACCTGAGTACATCTCCAATTTGTTCCGTAAGTCTGAGTCCAAGCTTGGAAACATCAGAAAGCTTTTCATAGTCCCAAAACCAAGGATCGATCTATATAAAACTAGCTTATCCTTCTCAGGGGCACTTATCTGTAATGCTCTTCCCGACCAGGTAAAATCCACCTCCTCGCTTGCCTGTTTTAAAAAGGGTCTCTGCAAATATTTTGTGGATCACTCGTAGGAATGCCTTAACCACTTGTATTATATGTCTCTTTTTATGCTGGGTCCAATTTATTCCCAATTAAGTCTGTCATCCTTTTATCATTTGGACTACTTAGCTCTGTCTATGTGTGAAGGGGGGGGGGGCGGGTGGGGGGGGGGTGTCTGTGAGTCTATAGTATGGCTGTCTATGTGAACAGTGTTGTCATCTGTTTGCAAGTATTATGTTTACTTATATGTATGTATATTTGTAGTTAGTCTTGTAGTTGTTAGCAACGGCAGGTTTGTAAAATGGCTGTGTCGATGACGATGTCAATGCCTGAACCGTTGTAAAATAAAGTTCATTGATTCATTGATTCTCTCTCTCTCTCTCTCTCTCTCTCTCTCTCTCTCTCTCTCTCTCTCTCTCTCTCTCTCTCTCTCTCTCTCTCTCTTTACAGGTACCTCAGTGGTAAAGTAAGGACATTAAAGACGCCATGGCTCTCCGAAATGAACTGAAGCGGAACAAAGATTATGCTGCTTTCCGCAAAGCAGCGCAACCGCGTAAAGTACCTGGTGCTCAAGGCCCAGAAAAAAAACACTTCCAGCGCTTGATGAATAATAAAACTGATACCGTATCTGTCTGGCGAGCCCTCAATGCCTTTACCAAATCACGTCAAACACCACCATGTACTTCTATACCTGCTGATACTTTTAATCAACATTTCCTGTCTGCTGCCGACTCACTTTTGAATAAAGGTACTAATAACCTAAACAAGCCGACTATTTCTGTAAAACTTAATCATTTTTGCGACGAGAGACTGGCGCCAAACGACTTTTTTAGTATTCCGTACTTAACTGTTTTTGACGTAGGCAAGTCTATTAGTCAGCTGAAAAATAAACGCTCCCTTGGTCATGACGGCATTAATAGTTTCTTTTTAAAACTGTCTGTCCCCTATGTGGTTGAATCTTTAACATTTATCTACAATCTTATAACCCAGCGAGGTACTTTCCCAAGAAGCTGGAAAATAGCTAAAGTCATTCCGCTGCCTAAAACTAAAGACCTCACTAACCCCAACAAATTCAGGCCAATTTCACTTTTATCAGCTTTGTCAAAGCCAATAGAAAAACATGCCCACAGGCACCTGCGTCACTTCCTGGAGACACATAACTTGATTTATCCGTCACAGTCAGGCTTCAGACCCCGCCACTCTTGTCACACGGCTCTGTCTCATCTGACCAATACCTGGCTAACTTCAATAAACAATGCTGAAATGACCTGTGCGGTATTTTTAGATTTTTCTAAAGCTTTTGACTTGGTCAACCATGAACTGTTGCTACAGTATTTGTTGGCATACCACATAGACACAGATTCCGCTGCCTTCTTTAAATCTTATCTAAGCAATAGATCTCAGTATGTTTTTGTCAACGGTAAGCGTTCCTCAGAAGGTGTAATTAAGCATGGAGTGCCCCAGGGGTCTATTAATTAGGCCCTCTCTTGTTTTTAATCTTTATTAATGACTTGCCTTTGAGTATCTCACAATCAAATGTGCGATGCAATTTGTTTGCAGACGACGCTACTCTCAACGTGTCGTCGGCACACATATCTACAATTAATTCTTCTTTGCAACATAGTCTGTTAGACGTCTCAAATTGGTGCCGAGACAACTACATATACCTAACCCATCTAAAACAGAGTGCATGTTAATCACTACACGTCATAGCACCAGCTAAACCCACCGCCACTTAGCCTTTCCCTTAACTGTGAGCCGATTAAACAAGTTAGGGAGCGCCGGCTGTTAGGCGTCATTTTAGACGATCAATTGACATGGCATGGGCATGTAAACAGTGTGTGCAAAATTGTGTCCAGAAATCTATTTCTCCTTTCAAAACTTATTTACTTTACAAATTCACCAACTAGAAAACTCTTCTTCAGCGCTCACATCCAGTCCCACATTGACTACGCATCCACAGTCTGGGACGGGTGTAGTGATGCGTGTTTAAAGAGGCTTAATTCCCTCCATCGGAAGGCAGCCAAGCTAATCTTTCCTAATAGCAAAGACAGCACTGACGTGCGACTCAGGGCCCTTGACATGCTTCCGTTACGTAACCTCTTTCTGTTCAATAAGGGCGTGTTAATGTTTAAAGTCCGCATATCCAAAACCCCGCGGTACGTCTCGGATTTGTTTAAGTATGCTAACACACCATACAAGAAATCAAGGAACAAACTGTCACGACTGGATATATTCAAAACTAGTCTGTCTTACTCAGGGGCCAAACTTTGGAACTCGTTTCCGGCCAATATTACCGAGGCATCTTCATTGTCCACCTTCAAGGCAAGACTATTCCGGCACTTAATTGAGCCGCCGAACAAAGCGCACGCGACTACTGCGTTCTGATTAATGACTGTTATCAAACATGTAAG
>BTPG01000004.1:115747505-115910005 GCA_036245525.1 Semisulcospira habei | reverse complement strand
TATAAATGGAAGTTGAATAAACAATATATTTCACGTCACGGGACCTTCTCGCCGGAAGCACAACCGTTAAGCGCAGCTCAGCTCGACGCTCTTGCTTCCGCGATAAGGTCTTCCGTAACACAGGCTGCCTTTAAATACAATTTCTCAAAATGTCACTGTGACAGAGCTTCTCTCACAAGACTGACACTACGAGGATATGGAATTGTGATGAAACTCTATGCTCATGCATAGTGTTCACACAGTAGGGTAAATACGGTACAGTAGTTGTCAACGGTTTGTTTTGTGCCGATAGTCCGTGAGGCCGTGGTCCACGTGGAACCTTTATGACACGGGGAGTTTGGTGAGTTGTAGGCAAAAGTTCAGTCTGGCAGAGCTGTAGAAACATTAGTACGGGTTTTTTAATTGATTGATTGTACATGGCTTAACGTCCCGACAGCAACAAGACTTTCTCAGGACGTGCCTGCACTGCTTGTGAAAAAAACTAAACTAAACAGAAAATTGAATGTATGTCGCCAGCCGGTCAAATACGTTAAATAAACCTACAACATGGGGCCTAAATAAAGCTAAGACCATTTAGCAACACACATCCAATATCAAGAGCTAAAGGCAGCGCAGACAGTAGGGAGAGTTTAAAAAAGGAAAATACAGGTGAATGGACCAAGGTTAGACATAAACACATGCCCCAGAGTAGAAGGGAAACCCACCCTGTGGGGCTGACCAGGGTGACCCTGGGAACTAAAAAGTAGTTAACCCCACCCAAGTCCCCCAGGGCAGACCCGGGTGGGGGTCATTAGTACGGGGCTTTACTGTCAGTGTGGGCAGACGTGTTTGAGATACCTTAGCCAGTATTCCAAGACTCTAAAACCTAGATTTCAGGTATGTTTTTATAATTATGTATTATTGATAGTTGCTTAGTTAAAGACGGTATGCGTTGGTAAGAGTAAGTTGGTTGTATAGTGTTGACTGGTTTGGTTCAGTTATGTTGGTTTGGAATTCAGTGAGGTAACCGGTGTTTTCGTATACAGTTATTTACCGAGATGGATAACTAAAGGAATGTGAGGTGTGTATGTCTAAGTCGCTATGAAGGTAGTACGTGGTTGGTTAAGCATAGTCTTTTCCAGTGTATAGAGTAATGTATAGCGAGAGTGTAATGTTATAGTCTGTTCCAAGGTAATGACAGTTATGGGGGTGTTACGAAAGTAGACAGGTTATGGAGCACGTGTCTGTGTGAATGAACGTGTGAGTTATTTCTATCAGCCAGGTTACGTAATGTTTCTCATATCATCCAATATGTTGTGTGTTTAGCAAGTGTTACGATTTGGGACCTTGTTGTTGTTTAGAGTGCTTGTCGGAGAGAGAGAGAGAGAGAGAGAGAGAGAGAGAGAGAGAGAGAGAGAGAGAGAGAGAGAGAGAGAGAGAGAGAGAGAGAGAGAGAGATGATGATGATGATGAATCTTTATTTATTCAGGATAAAGCTATTAGGCAACTCAATGCCTGTCTTACAAGCTGTCCTGTAAACAAACAACATAACAGGAAAATAAACAGAGCATGCAAATACTAACAATAATAATAATAATAAGAAGAAGAAGAAGAAGAGGAAGAAAAACTACGGGAAAAAAACGCAATGGAGAATTTGTAACTGCCTCCGATGCAAAAAGCAAGAGAACGAAACGCGTGCACAGCATTAATATTATACTCATCTAAGACAGTGTCATAGAATCAGCAGCATCAATAGCGTATAGTGACACCGACAACACAATAGATGATCAGGTAGCAAATTTAAGGAGAAAGAGAAAGAATTTGACGTTTACGTGTTATCAGCAGAATTATTTTTATATGGCAAACTGTGAAGTCACGCTGATTGGAAGTGAGTGTGCAATGCACGTTTAAAATGGATTTTATCGCAAAATGATTTAATGTTTAATGGCAATGAGTTCCAGACAGAACTACCAGAAAATAGAAGGCTTGACTTGTAGAGATCTATCCGTGGGCGGGGTAAGTGAAGCAAGTCATTCCTCGTATGTAGGTGATGCCGAGGGCTGAAGTTAAATATCATGCGCAGATATTCCGGGGCTTGATAATGAAATATTTTGTGCATGAGGACGCATTTGTTAAATTTGAGTTGTTCCTTCAGTGTAAGCAGGCCAAGGGATTTTATTTTCTCAGCCGTGGAAATAGGGTTAGGAATAATTAACTTAACTGAACGACGATACAGCGAGTTTAGTTTTTTAAAATGAAGTTCACTGCATTCGTCCCACAAAGAGGACGCATAGTCACAGTGGCTTTTAATGTGTGCGTGAAAGAACAATGTACAGCACTTTGTACTAAGAATATGTCTAAGTTTAGATAGCAGAAATACATTCCTGGACAAGGTTTTGCACAAACTGTCGATATGTGGCGACCAGTTCAGCTGGTCGTCAATTACAACTCCCAGTAGGCGGTGCCTGGATACTTGTTGGATAGGTTTATTGCCAAGTGACAGTTTCAGAGGGGCAGGATGTAGCTGACGCTTTTGGCGGGTTGTTATCAACATGCTTTTGGTTTTAGAAGTACTGATTAGCATGCGATTTTGCGCACACCAATCTGACACTTCATCGAGACTCTGCTGGAGGATACAATTTAGCGTCGTTTCACGTTTGTCTGATGTATGCAGAGTTGAATCGTCAGCAAAGAGTTCGCATTTAACCTCAGGATTTGAGATGGAAATAGGTAGATCATTGATGAATAAAGAAAATAAAAGAGGCCCTAGGATAGATCCTTGGGGAACTCCGTGCATCACTATACCTTCTTTCGAATACCGCCCATTTGAGTACACCTTCTGTCGGCGGTTACTGAGGTAGGAGGAGAAAAAAGCTATAGAGTTCGAATCAAGCTTATATACTGAAAGTTTCTTTAAAAGAATGTTGTGATCGACTAAATCAAATGCTTTGGTTAGGTCCAGAAAAACTGCACCATTTAATTTGGAATTGTTTATTGATGAGAGCCAAGAGTCAACAATGTGAACGAGGGCAGTATGACATGAGTGTTTAGGTCTAAAACCAGACTGAAGAGATACGAGGAGGCGGTGATTCTCCAAGAATTGGAGTAGGTGCTTATGAACGTGTCTTTCTAGTGGCTTCGATAATAGTGATAACACTGAAATAGGACGGAAATCGTTTGGACTTTTGGGATCTGTACATTTGGGAATGGGGACAACTTTAGCATCTTTCATGGCATCTGGAAAAATACCTTGCTTGATAGAAAGGTTGAATATAAATGTCAAGGTGTCAGCTGTGTATGGAAGGGACAATTTCAGTACCATGTTGTTTATTCCATCCAGGCCACACGATTTACTTGTTAGAGTAGAAATATATTTACCTACTTCAAACACTGTCATAAGAGGTATGGAGAATGACGCACCTGTTGCAGACTCACAGTGTGTGCGCAGTTTATCAGAACAACTGTAACTATCAGTGCCACTGGAAAAAGACTGTACAAGGGACTCAGCAATATTTAAAAAGTGGGAATTGAAGTCGTCTGGAGTTATGCCTGGAGAGGTAGCAGCATTGATGGAACTCCTCTTCTTTGTAAACAAATTGATTGCATTCCAGACACTTCGGGTATCTTTACCCTCTGCGATAACTTTTTCCGCAAGCATTTTCTGTGCTTTTCTAACTAAGGATTTTACAAGATTACGTTGTTTCTTAAAATCCGCAAACTTTTTCTGTCGTTTTAAGTCATCTCTTATTTTCATTGCGTGAATGATGTCCTTTGACAACCAAGGCGGAAGGGTAGGGTGTTTAACGCGTTTAGTCCTTAGTGGGGCATGTTTATCGAGGACCCAAAGAAATAGCTTGTACCAAAGCGAGAGGGCTTCATTGGGATCATTAGTGTTATAAATAAGGTGAAAGGGCGTGATTGAGAGGTCATGAAGAAAGTCATCTTTGTTGAACTTTGTGTAAGACCTGTATGTGATGGTAGTGTGGTGTTTGTGCTGGGGTTTATCACGTTTAACTGAAAGATTAAAACAAGTAGGAAAGTGATCGCTAATGGCTACATTCGGCACGTGGACGTTTGTGACAGCGGGTGCATTAGTAGTATAGATGTGGTCAATCAATGTGGCGGATGACAAAGAAACTCTAGTGGGAGACCGAACCATCTGCTGCAGGCCAAATAATGAGGTGGTGCAATTCCACGCCGCATTACCAGTCTTTAGCAGGTCAATATTAAAATCGCCTAGAAGGTGTATATCTTTGTTGTGACGTTGTTGCACCTTATCCATCATGGTGACAAAATCATCATACCATGAAAATGTGGCTGAAGGGGTGCGATAAATAAATCCAATTAGTGTGGGGGAAGATTTGTCACATTTCAGTTCAAGAAATAAACTTTCAACGTGACAAGACTCTAAATCCATGCGGCGGGTAACGTACTGGCGGATAGAGTTATGAATGTACACAGCTATACCGGTATGACCGGGGGATGATGCATCTCTACGGAATACAGCATAGTTATGAATGGAGATCAAGGCGTTACTAATATGTTCCCTGAGTCTAGACTCAGTAAATCCAAATATATGAAAGGGTTGGGGTTGTGAAAGTAAAACAGTGGCGTCGGGCACTTTGTTGTATAAATGATAAACGTTAAGGTGCCCTATCCGTAAATCATGCTTAGTCAGCGAACACTGATGTACATGTGGGCTACAGGCAGGCATGATGAAGCAACACGTGGGGGGAAAATGTGTACAAAAGTCAATTAAGAACAAATGAAAACTTTTGAACTCTAACAAAGTTAAACAAAACCCAGGAGAAACTACAGTGCTGAAAACTCAGCTCAGTCTATCGCTTTCGCTGCAGACAACGTCACACCCCACGCAGGGGAAATAATAGGTCGTTACGTTCTGTAGGCGAATGAGTCACTGAACGTATGCCGTATCTGCGATATATACAAATATCTAAACCGGCTCCTTAGCGTCACATCCCACATAGGGGAAATAATGTGTTGGTTACGTTCTGAAAAGCGAAATAAATGAGTCACTGATCGGAGACCGTATAATATACGATACACACACTGGCTCCTTCGCTATATCAAGAAGAGTATATTTCCTCCCTTTTGAAAGAAAAGAAAATGCAGAAAGATAATAATCGTCACCATTCACAGAAAAAAAAATTCATGTCACTAATTAAATCCAAAGTGCTATTTGATTAAAAAAACTATATATTCAATGTCGGACACTAAACAGTTTGCCAGATTGTCAGATTCATATTTCATAATTAATGAGAGGTAAGGTTTGTGCTGCACTGAGTGACTGTCTTTCCGTATGAGAGGGAAGGTGAGCGCCACACTGGTTGACTCCGTCGATTCACAGTAGAGAAGCGAGGGAGACAACCCATGTGGACATATAAATACGACATTGAGACATCATGGTACGCCGCGCAAGTTGTTTCCGTCGCTCCGCCAGAACGAATCAAGGGAGACAACGAGAGTGGGTTCAGAATGTCACTTCACTCAGTCAAGGGACGAACGATAGACGACACTGATTGTGCCGGACGAACCACTGATGAGAATCGAGGGAGGCAAACAGTGTGGGATCACACTGAAATTCACTCAGACGAGAGTCTCATAGTGCCGCCCATGATACTCTGGACAGGGGATGTAGCCGTACCGGCCATGGCTAGGGGCAACAGGTGGCACAGGGAAAGCAACACTCCAAGTGGCAGGATCACAGGAAAATTTGGGGGAAGGGGCCACGGGGTAGGAAACACGCTGATTGGTCAGTGGCTGGGGTGGATAATGTGGGGTGGGGAGGATGGGTACTTTACAGTTGAAATCTAAGGGTAGGTGACCGTTACGGTGCAAGCCTCCTAGAGGCGGCATGGGGGGTCCGTATTGCAGGCAGTCGTCACACATAGTTGGCCGCAGCACAGGCTGGTGGGCAGAGCTAGACCGCATAGACGGCAGGGATGCACGAGCTGTGGACCTAAGGTTGAAGGCAAGTCGCGAGGCCCCCTCGGTGCTTGGATGGAAATTATCATTCTGTCTGTAGAGCAACTTACGTGGGGCCCCACCACGAGACAGAAACACTGGCACGTTGTCAATGTACAGAACCCTCGCCTGAACACACGCCGCCATCAGGTTCCTGTTGGATGGAATGATGGCGCTGTTGGCGGGGTGTCGACCAAAAGCAGGCAAAACAGACGACATTTTGACGGAGGCGCATGGAAACTTAATTTTTACCAGTTTGAGGAGGGCGGCCCAGGTGTCCACACTGATCACTTGTCGGCGTTTGCATGTGTTGATCCCGACATGCAGAACGGCGAAAACAATGTGCGGTGCAGGAGGCTGCGAGTCGAGCCACGCCATCAATTCAGCAATGGACATGCCCGGCACGCATATCTTCTGCATAGGTACAGTCGGTGATACAATCTTGCTACCCACCTCTCGCAAGATTGAATCACCTATTAGCACAGCAGTGACCCCAGGCAAAATCCTCTCTTTGGTCAAGACATCAGCGGGGATAGGGTGATCCTGATGTTGATCACGCTTGGGGCGGCACGTGTTGCTGAGCGATTCCATGCCTATATTTTTTACCTGGACGTTTGTGCAGTCGTCAACAGAGAGGGCAGCAAAGCGATTGGACACAGGCACGGCGGCGACTAAAACGTCACGGTATGAGGCTCGGTCAGTGTTGTGCGCTGGCTGGGTCGGCGAGGGAGTGGAGGGAGTGAGACCTGAGCTTTCAATGGATAACGGGGAAGCCATACCAACGGAGGGAGTCTTGGCTAGGTTGATGGCAGGCGGAGATTGGTCAGTGGGAACGGCCTGTCGGGGCTGAGAGGAGGTCAGGGATGGGCCAGGCTTGGTTGACAACAGAGTGGCGTCCACCTGTGCATCTGTCATCTGCTTCTTGGAGGGCTGGGAAGTGATGCGCAGTGAAGTAAACATTTTGTTGTGGTCACCAAGCTGAGACTTGAGTTTCTTGTTTTCAGCCTCCAGTGACTTGACACGACAACAAAGTTGTTCAAGCTGCTGGTGGAACTCGGCCTTGATGTCACGAATCTCAATCCGGACCAGCTCACGCACCTCTTTCTGTAAGTCATACACTGCACACATGGCTGTGTCGTGTTGAGAGCCGATCGCAGCACCGAGACCATCAACAACACGGCCGAGTTCCGCCAGCTTCTTGGCCGTGTCAGCTTGGAGCATGGAAGTAGACGGTTGCAAGGCAGAACAGGTGTCTGCGAGAGGGGGGCAACCGCCCGGGCTGTCACACTGGTCACTGGCCACCGAAGGGGTGGCGTCACAGGTACAGCCACTGCGGTCAATGCCGGCTGAAGCAACCTCGGCACTGCCAGTCGCGTTGTTTGAAACTGCACTGGCAGCCATATCATTGGCGCTGTCGTGGTCCTGGTCGATATTAGTACTTCCTGCTACCTGCTCGAGACCTACACCGAGCGTGTCAGTATCGTCAGCTTTAGGGAGCTGTGAGCACATAGTGGCGCATGGTGGCAGGGCCCGTTGATCAGGAGGTTTACCAGACATGCTATAGCTGGGGAGGAGGAGGTTCACGACTGACCTCAGTTTGCCGAATTCCTCTTGCACCCAGTCCACACACGCCTTCCCCTGGACTAGAATTGTGCCCGTGGTATAGTAGATGGAGATTTTTAATAGCTTATTTCCATCAAGCGAGAGATCAAGCACTGATTTAAAAAGTTCTGGAGGAAGGTCAGTGGCCAGGGGATGGGTGAGGGAGAGCGTCTGTGCGTGGTCCTCTTGGTGGTCAGCCCATGTAGAGGAAAGCTCAGGGGGTTTGTATGCAAACTGGTATCGTTCTCTTAAAGCATGCCTCCACACCGGCAAGTGAAGACCGTTTGTATCAAAAGTGATCTGATGCCAGTCTTTAGTTTTCTTAACTTTTTCCAAGGCAATGGAGTATTTGGCTTTGATAGATCTCGTGTGCGGGGGCATGGCTTTAGTTTAGTGTCCTTCACTGGAGTTATCTAGTCCGCCATCTTGTTAACACGAACACACAAGATAGTCACACACTGGATTTATTTACAAGGAGCTGTTAGTGCACTGCAGAAAGGTCACCACAGTGCAAGGAATTAGTTATATGCCAGCATGATACCAGTGCGTGATAGGGATAGAGCTTTTATTAGGGAAAGACACTTGCGAGCGGGAGGTAATTGATCGACGTCAGCGCTCATGTTCCAAGTGACGCGCTTGGTACTCTAGTTCAGAGAGAGAGAGAGAGAGAGAGAGAGAGAGAGAGAGAGAGAGAGAGAGAGAGAGAGAGAGAGAGTCGGACGCCGAGATGTCAGTCACCAGGACCTAATGCGAGGTCATCTCTCCAGCTCTTCACTCGGGGAGTGAGCGGCCGGTGCCAAGACACTTGGGTCACAGCGAAGATACAGTACGAGAACGAGGACGTCCACGGTTCGAGAGACAAGACGACTCGGGAGCGTACGAGAAAGGACTTGCACGCCTAGACGTGAAAGGACCGAGCGTAACCAGGCGAGAACACCAAACAGGTTGGATAGTGAGAGACTAATACCTAGCCTGGCAGTGATATTGTGTGTATGTAGAGTGTGGTGTTAAGACGTGATAGTGGGAAACGAGTGGTGTATATAGTGGTGATAGTTTGTGAGCGTTCTTCTTTTATTGTTTATCTTGTATAAAAGTTACATTAGAAAGGGAGCCCGTGTGTTGAGTTTTACCGCATGAATGCGGCCGTCTGAGTCAGTGGCGGTGTATGCGTCTGTTGTGCGAGAGTCTGTACGTGCGACTGGGGGCGAGTCTACGTGCGTTACAGTGGTGACCCTGTTTTAGCGGTAGGTTGGAATTGACGTGTAGCCCGCTCAGAGATAACTCCGCCCACTGACCCAGAGTTCGACCTTGACCCGCAGCTCCGACAAACACGCCACAGCAGAAAGCGAAAACGGCAGCATCCATGTTTGTAAGTGCGCGCTTGTTAGACATTCCCGACGATATTTCGGAGCAATACTTGCCATACCCTATCACCCTTAGGCAGAGACAACGTGCAGATTTGTTTAGCTGTGAGCAGTACATTCAAAGCGTCCGAATTTTGTGCTTTGACGTGCACGGAACAATTTTCCGCAGTCAACTGAGCGGCCAAGTGACGGAAAGCCACACTCTGTGCACCTGTCCATTGACCCAACGAAGAAGATGGTTACGGATGCTTTCTGCACATGCAAAGCAGGGTATGTATCAATTCTACATTATGCATTAAAAGTATAGACTGTGCTTGTCATAGTTTTAGCCGTTGACAGTTTGTTATACTGTGAGATGCCGTGTGTTCCATTGACGAAGGAGAGTTTGTGTTATCGTTTGTGCAAGAATTTTGATAAAGCCTGCGAATGTACTAAAACTGAGCACAATGCTGCATATGGCATGGTTTGCTTACAAACTTCCAAAGCTTGTGTGTTGCCGTGCTTTAAGTTTTAGCTGTGTTTTTTTTTCAGACTCGCTCATGTGCTTGCGGCCATCCGACAGCAATGGGACAGACCCCATGAAAAAATTCCACTCCTGAGCCAGTTTCCATCAAGATTCAGATTATTTCACGGAAACGTCAACAAGAAAAGGAAGCCCATCATTGCAATCTTTGATGACAACAGGTAAGTTTTACTTCAGTGTGCATATTCTGGTTGAAACTGTGTAATTTGAAGATACTGTTATTAGAATTGTATGTTCACACAATTGTGTATGTAAGCAATATACCTGTATGCATACTTGTGTACAGTTCGTGTGTGTGTGTGTTGTCCCTGTGCATTAGCACGGTGAACAGTGAGTGTGGAAAGTAAATCTGTATGCACATGATTAATTTACACACACACTTTCTCTCTCTCTCTGTCTGCATGTGCAAAAATGACTGCTGATGACATGTACAAGCTTTATTTATAACAGCACATTTAAAAGTATGGAAAACATGTCATCCTAGAACTGTCCCAAAAGAGCACATTGTGTGAGTCCTTGCAGTTGTAGGAGCTCATGAGTCATTCTTCAGCATGGATGATAAGTTAACTAAGGAGGCAGTACTCTATTCTTAATATTTAAATAAATAAGAACTAATGGTTTCAAACACCCCACAGGTTAATTTTTATTGAGATAATTGGTAGACCATCAAAACCGATTGTCGTCATTGTACATGACTTCTATTTGTGGGTGCGGGTGTGGCTGGCCAAGCCAATCCTGGAGCCACACCTGCGAGGGCAATGGGGGCACTGGAATTAAACTATGACATAAATATAACTAAATGTGGATATGCAGTTGTCAGAGCAGTTATTGAGATAAATGCTCAGACAACTGCATATCCACATTTAGTTATATTTATGTCTCATAGTTTAATGCTATGTAAACATGGGCCAAAGGGGGCGTGAGAGGTCAGTGGGTTAAAATGATTATCTAAATTCTGCTCAAAATCCTGCAGGCATATATGGCTTGGCTGGCACACAGCTGTTCAAGTTTCTGCACATGAGCGCGAGTTGCCTCAAGCTGCACCCTGACATGCTTCTTCTCCGCAACTAGAAGGATCAAATCTGAAACAAATGAAATCAGTACGGCAGTGTAATGACACGGTTAGAAAGCAGTCGTCAACTGTGATATAAATACAGAATGTTCGATTTTATTTATTCTATGTTACAGGTACCACTTATGGAACAGGAGCTGTTGCCTTTGACTACATCACTTGATTGTGGAGATGTCATATTAAATCAGATTGAGCAGACCAGATTATCTTGTGGTGCTGAGGAACTTTAAATGTCTTCACTGCTTTTCTGTGTGCTAGTTAGAGACTCTGCATCTGTAGCTGCACTTGTACTGTTGACAACAACAGCAAAACCTTTGTTACAAACAGTGCCTGAATTGAACAGCATTTAAAACGAGAAAGGCAAAGCTAAAAGGGGGAGGACAAACTTGTTGCACAGACATGAATGACACTGTATTCTTCCTGGTCACACTTGGCATCTGTAGCTGCACTTGTACAGTGATATTATTAAAAATGTATTAGTTAAATGATTTTTGAAAATTCTTTTTTAATACATCATTTTCATATTGTATGTACACCCTTTGTCAAAGTTTACATCAACAAACATGAAGTTAATTATGATATGTAGTAAATCACATTGTGTTTGTTGCTGTAAACTCAAAGGGTGTTGCCACCATAGGAGCTTGTTTCATGGCATCTTACATACTTGTGTGCAGCCACGTCTTTTGCCTAAAATAAACAGATTGTTTGCATCCTAGAAACTGCTGTTTGTGTTCCTGTAGTGTGTGCATGTGTAAAATGTATATTTTTGTGTACGAGAGAGTGTGCTAGTGTGTATGAAAGAGTGTGTGAAGGAACCGTGAGTATGCTTAGACATAAAGAGATTGTGAAATGCAAATCGGTGCATACCTTGGAGCAACCAGTGTTTTGCGTGAACGTTTTTGATGCAGCTCTGTCGACAGTCGCTTTTTGGGAGGTGGTCGCTGGTGTGTGCCGGTGACTTGTCCCACTGCTGGGCAAAGCAGGGCATGCTGGCAGCGGGTCTGGAAACGCTTCTGATGGTTCGCCATTGAAAAAATGCTGTAAATAAAATTAATCCATATCATACCGAGGCTAAAAGTTTCAAATTTGTACACTGCCATATGCAAGCTACATTGAGTACTTATAGATAAAGATGACTAGGGTGGTGCCAGAATAGCTTGGCGCCTAGAGGCGCCAAGCTATTCTGGCACTACCCTTGCACTATATAAGACTTATTTCACACACTGGTTGTATTCCAAATGATGAGGGTTAAGAAACATTCAACAGAGCTATCTCTCGCACTCGTACACTGTGCTTTCACCATAGTAGCTACTGAGAAACGCCGGACTTGCTGTATGAGTGATCTTACCACCTTCGGCCTTCACAACAGATATTTACATGGGCAAACTGACATTACCCGTTTAATTTTTATAATGAACAAATTCAGGAGAAATGAATATGAACTGACCTTCGTGCAAACGAAGAGATGTCAGTTTCCATCCCGGTACTTGACGTTCACTGACTGCAGGCTGCTCGACTCAACAGCGGCGGTCTACAGACTACACAATTTGATACATCGCATGCAATTGCATGGCTACGACAGAGAGAGACAATAGGAGACCCGTAAGACAATAAATTCAATAAAGCCACATCAGTCATTAAATTACATCATTTTTAATAATAAAATTTTTGACCCCATTACGCTCCCGTTATTACTCAATCAACCCTTTGATTTTAAAAACTGACGAGCATGACTGATGTGGCTTTATTGATCTAATTATCTTACGGGTCTCCTATTGTCTCTCTCTATAACTATTGTCTCTGTCAATACCTAATCATTTACCTGATCAAGTGATGCCAAGTGAAACTTAATACTTATTAACAAGTTGCAACTAACTGTTAGGAACCTGCAGAGGTAACCTTTAAGTGTGTTGCCATAAGAACTTATTAATTACTTACCCTAAGTTCTTACAAGTACTTATCCTAAGTTCTTACAAGTACTTACCCTAAGTTCTTACAACAACTTGACTCAAGTCCCAAGATACTGAGACAGATTTGTCAAGATACAAGGACAATAAAAAAACTTTTTTTTCTCAGTAGTACTCTGGCGGTGGTGCTGATGGGGCTAAACAATCAGGCACAAGTGGTGTAAATGACGTGTCATCTCTCTGCGAAGCATATGACAAAAATATTGATTGATTACCAAATCTGATTTTTATTTGTTTAAAAGATTGTGTAGTTTTTCTGTGGTTTCCTGAACACCGATCTGTTTCCCCATCTCTAAAAAACTAGCCTTCAGTTCTTCAACATTCACAGGAGATTGACTACGCATCTTATTTTGTATTTCAGATTTTTGTTTTTTGTAATTATTTAAATCATCCTGGACTCGCTTAAATTCTTCGTCATCAATAAAATTATCATTCAATGCCTTGCTGATAATAAGTTTCATACTGCTCAGCTTTGCACCAGCAAGCGTACTCAACGCTTCATGTTTCTGTAATTTCGTGTGAAACCTCTTGTTCAAGGCCTCCAAACCAAAGCAAGCCAGGCATGTAGCAACGCTAACACCCTCAACTGCTATTCCAGCCAAACTTCCAATTCCCGTGGCAAACAGAACAATACCCCCCACAGAACAACCAGCTGAAACTGCACCAATAGCCATAGAAGTGTTTTGAACAGAATTAAAAACAGTCTTATACCGTCTCTTACATCTGGAGTACCTCGCCTCTTCACTTTCCAAATATTTAATTGCTTCTGTAATATTCATTAAACGAAATGCGTCTGCCTGTAATGTTTTATCTGATGCAATTGGCACAGCTGTCGCATGCGGATCAGGCGCAAGCATTGTTTTAGTCGTCGCAATTGATTCAGTCAGCTCAAGCGTCGGTAGTATTGGATAAAATTTTACCATATTTTTTTTTTGACAAATATTTTTTATTTAATCATCAATTACATTTTGCAACTCTTCAAAAGTATACAATTTGCTAACATAATAAAATGCAACAAGATCAATGTGTTCAAGGTTTATGTAACTTAGACGAACAAAAGTTGTTTTGTCGACCACCACCTTGACAGCGGGAATACTGCTCGAAACATTAATAACATCAACATTTTTTGTAATAGCAATAAAGACCTTTGATGATTCTGATACTGTTTCATCCCATGAAAGTTTTATTCCCTGTGCAATATTTGCCTCTTTTGCAGAAGTTACAGATTTCATGATAATTTCAAATACTATTGTCGCTTCTCTAGCCACGACTAAGCTTGCTGGCATAAACACAACAGAAGTATCTGATCTACCCTTTCTAGTTGTAAGAAGATACCGCCGTCTCTCATAATTTTCAACTTTCAGTTTATCTCTGCTATTGTTGTCTGGGGCAAAACTTGGAACAAGGCTTACAATAAGCGGCACAGAGTTAACAACCTTCCTAAACACTAAGGCACCTTCATCATCAGTGTATACATAAGGACTAATAAATTCCAACTTTATGTCCCAGTCAATTGTGGGTGGTGGTGCCGGTACAGGTGAAACAACCCACTTACTACCCACATGTATTAAGTTGTAAGGCGCATTATTTACAGGCAGAGTAGGTACAGTAACATCACGAAGCTGACCAAGTTTAGGAATCTGTTTTTCACCGTCTTTCATGTCAACAATTACTTTCCTCTTGTACATGCCAGTGGAATCAAGTTCAAAACCATACACCTCCCCTACTTCTCCCTCCTTCTCAAAATCCTGTACATCAGCCAAATCTTTTAACTCTGTTACCGGACACGCAGTTGGTATGATTGTTCGCTTTGGACCACCACTCATTTTTTATAAACAAAAATAAAATTATTTAACTTCTAACACTACACTAAAATCATGCATAACAACTGGTTTGTCATCTTGATTAGTTACAGATATACACAGTGACTCAAAGAAACTAGAACCTAATTTCTTAAACTGTAAATTAGGAAATCTAGCAACCACACTTTCGCAATATGGAGCAGTTCCAGCTGGCACACATCTCAACAAAGTTGAAGGCTTTCCATTGTGTACATTTTCAGTCGTGTTTAGTTCTTTTAAATGCACATTAAATACTGTGTGTACTGACAAATTGACAGGGCGTTTCCCAGTTATTTTAAGTTTTTTGGTCTTCATTGTTATAATACCAGACATAGCTTCATCTAAATCATCTGATCTCCACCAATCTTCATCAATATAAAATCCAAGTAAATATGCAAATCTATCTGAGATCCTTAACCAATTTTGTGTCGGAAATTCTAATGTAACAAGTAGGTTAGCTGGATTTAAAGTTGCTTTAATTTTAAAATTACTTTGAAACCATTCAGCTATAGTACAAAAGTCATAATACCCAGGTGGTAAAGCTTCAGTCTTACCATCTAAATTTACTTTATTATATATATCATCTTCTACATTAAACCACTTTACAGTGTAAAACATTTCATGGATAGCTACAGCCTTGCTACCATCCCGATTATCAATCCCATTAGTTAACCACACTGGTTTGCTTGTGTCAAGATTTGTTAAGGTAATAAACATTTTATTATCTCATATAAAAAAGGATGGAATTTAAATCGCCAACCATTACCACTACAAACGCATTTCAATTTAATGTGAATGCCAAATATAATGTTGCACCTACTTATGAACAGAAAATAATTCAACTAAATCAGCTCGACATAGCTGTAAGTGAACAAGATCTATTTCAAGTCAAAGTACCAAATCCATTTGATCATTACCTAAACCCTCCAATAACAGATGACTCAACTGCAAGAAAGTGGTCTTCAAGTCCACTACAGATGTTTCAAAACCAACTTAACTTTGCTATACTATGTTCTACTACAGGCTGTGGTGTTTCATTTACAGACCATTTGAATCACTCAAACAAACTGATTAGGTCTGTCTATTGTTTCCATGTTTATTACCAGCTTAGACGTATACTGTCAGAACTGCATACCCCACTACCAACTGAGCCCCCACCCGGGTCTGCCCTGGGGGACTTGGGTGGGGTTAGGTATTTTTTAGTTCCCAGGGTCACCCTGGTCAGCCCCACAGGGTGGGTTTTCTCTATTCTGGGGCATGTGTTTCTGTCTACCCTTTGTCCATTCACCTGTATTTGCCTTTTTAAAACTCTCCCTACTGTCTGCACTGCCTGTAGCTCTTGATATTGGATGTGTGTTGCTAAATGGTCTTGGCTTTATTTAGGCCCCATGTGTTAGGTTTATTTAATGTGTTTGACCGGCTGGCGACATACATTCAATGTTCTGTTTAGTTTATTTTTTTCACAAGCAGTGCAGGCACGTCCTGAGAAAGCCTTGTTGCTGTCGGGACGTTAAGCAATGTACAATCAATCAAAACTACCAACTGAATCCAGTTTCAACAGGTTTAACAACCCCATGGATATGAAAGCATTTGAACGCATCTGTAATGAATTTAACATCAGTACAAAGTATGACTTCACACAAAAACTTGATGATCACAACGGTATGGGTACATTGTATTATGCTATGAGTCACAGACAATACCCACAAGATTACTACCCTGGTTACACTTCATTCTCATCAAAATCTGAAGTGTGGTTAGGCTCAATAGAACAGAAACAGTCTAATGCATGGACCACATTTATTTTAGATAAAAGTGACGGGTTTACTCAAGCAGGAGTCGAGCGCGTCAATGAGTCTATCAGAACATATGTCTGGTGTATACTAGGCGCACAATCATTAACAAAATCGAATATTTTGAATGGAAGTGGAAAGTTTGAGGCACAAAAACAGTTTCTTGCAAATCTTGAAGATTCAATTAATTCAACAGTTGATCTCCCATCTAGCATACAACGCTACCAAGACGTACTCAGATATGCCAGATCAAAAGTTGACTTTGTAGTTGGTATCGGGCTATACATGTTACCATCCGACCTTCAACTCCAAATGGGTACAATAACAAATTATAATAATGAAATCATTGTTGCAGGTGTTGGTCAGAAATTAGGACTCAATCAATCTGTAAACTTGGGGGCCACAACCACACATGTACAGACGTTAAAATCATTACAGATGGTAACACCCCCGGCCCCGGCCCCAGCCCCAACACCGGCGCCCATACAACCAGTACAGTCAACCCCTGACACACATGAGTCAGAAAGAACTGCATTGGTAATAGGTCTAACAGGATTAGGGGTTTTACTTCTTTATCTGTTTCATTAAATAACCCACCATCAACCCTCCTACTGTAACCAAAAAGATCCACACATGCTCCGCCATAAAACCAACTACCTTTGCTGTAGTAGTGATAAGCCAACTGACAACAGTGCCTATAATGCCAGGCAAAGCGTCTATTGCTTTCACAGCCAATTACTTAAGCAAGTCTGATATGTGAGACACTTGTTTCTTTACCCATGACTGTAAATCTTTTGGGTCTGTTGGAGTCGGTGGGCCTGGCGGTGCTGGAGGCAGAGAACCACTAACCCCAGGTCCCCCAGAGACAGCTAACACAACAGTACTAATAATAAATCCAAGAGCAGTAATTAAACTAGCAATTGTAATACCCTGTTCTCTGAAAAGTGTTTTAAGTCTCTCAGCCAGAGTAGTGTCTTCGTGAAGTATTTTCTGAATAGTTTCTCTAATTCTGTTGACCTGTGATTTCAGTTTTTGTCTTCCAATACTAATTGTTTCTAACCTTCTTGATCTTTCTATCTGCAAATCATTTAATCTGTGTTGTATTCTTTCTTTCATTTCTGTGTCAAGATTCCCATTGTCTGCGGTAGCCAGTTTCTCTTTTTCACGTTCTATGTGTTTATCAAGCTCACCTAGTTTGGCAACATTATTTACCATCTCACCTCTTATTGTCTGCAATGATTTATCCAAACCCATAATCTCTCTCATTGACAAAGGTGGATCATCTATTGTTTTCATAGCATCATTTATTTGTCATTCAGTAAATGAGGTTTCTTGTATCACTGTGTTTGCTATTTCTGGTAGGCTTGTTACTGGTGCCATTTCAATTTGTTGCCCTGTTGGCAACTTTGTTTGCGTGTCGTGAAGAACACTAACCAGTCTTGGCGTGACAAGAGACCCTCCAATACCAAGATACCTTGCCAACCCAGAGTTACCACCGACTTCACCTTTAATTGTACTTAAAGCTCTAAACTTAGAAGGATTGTTTTTATGTGTTAGATTTATTTTTCCTCTGTCTGTATTTACAAATAAGTGTCCTTTATCATATTCAAATTGATTAGGATCTATTACATCTGGGCGCGCTCCAACACTGTCATAAAATGAGTTTACTTTGTCTTTTAACAGTTCATGATGCATACTAGAAGTAGTTACCATTCCAGTCATATCTGTGATACTGGTATCTGAGACATTCATGTCATCCATTTCAAAATCTTCATGATTAAATCCTCCTGCTGCCATTGTTTTATTAATTTATTATTTTTTATTGTGCATAATAAAAATGACACAGTCTTACTGATCAAAGTTAGACCCATACAGAAAACTACGTGAGCCTCTGGGTGTTAAGGGCGTTAGACAATCAATCGTCATCACAAACAATCCAAGTACCATAGACCAGAATCAAACACTTACAGTCAAGTTTCCAAACCTAGGTCCCAGTGACGTTATTGTTCCTGGCACTGCACGCCTAGCATTTAATATTGAACTAACATCAGGCGCAGATGTAAACAGAACACTGGTTGACAATCTTGGCAGAGCAATTGTTAGAACTATTAAAGTAAAACTTGAAGGACAGGAAGTGTTTAGTCTTGATGACTCCGATGTATTCTACTGTTACAAAGACCTTTGGCTCACAAGAGAAAAACGAGAAGACCGTATTTATCAAGGCATACAATCTGATAATGTTGGTAAACTTCGAATCAATGCTGGAGATAAATCAACGTCAGCAGCCCAGGACGTTATATTAGCAGAAACATATGGAACCAGGTTTTACATTCCACTTGAGTTTGAAATCCTAACAGCTCATTTGCCTTATTATCAAGGGACACTGAATGACCGTCTGAGCTTTGAACTAACCTTTAATGACTACTCCAAAGTTATAAAATCATCTGATCTCAGTGCATTATATAAGATCTCTAATATTTCTTTGGAATATGAAATTGTCACACATACTGAACTAACCAGACTCATACAAAATCAATACCAGTCAAGACTTCCAATTTATTATGACAGGGTGATTAGACATAGTTTAATACCCAAAGACAAGAGTGACCCAATGTGGAACATAAACTTGAACACACCAGCTAGGTCACTGAAAGGTATTCTTATGTTGTTTGTTGAACCGGTGAGTCCATACAAAAGGGATTCAGAAAAATTCTACAATCCAAAGATTACACATTTGTCTTGCACAATCGAAGGCCGCCCTAATCAAGTGTATGCTTCAGGTTTGTTACCTTATCAACACTACGACGAGATCACAAAGTATTTTGCGGGTGGAAGGATTAGAGATAAACCCGCAAACATTGTGTGTAAAGATTTACATCTGTATGATGTTAGGATCGGTCAATACCTTACAAACAAATATGCACTTTGGCTAGATCTTCGCAGTACAGATGATGACTACCTGCATGGGTCAGGTCGAACTGTTGAAAATGGTAGTGACGGAATAACAATTCAGATACAAAAGAAGGTTGAAAAAGCCGAAGCAATAAATATATATTTGTACCTGATATATGACGCACAACTCAATATACAAGACAGTAGACTGAGTGGACACATATATTAAAATTATATTGTGTATTAAAATGAACCGGAGCTTAATGACCCTTGACCCACACTGTGGATTGTTTTGTGGTGCGACAGGGTGTGGTAAAACTGAATTTGTACTTAACCTCTTACAAACAAGACACATCCACCATTTTGAAAACATTGTAATATTTTGCCCTACAATCAAACACAACAAAGCTTATCACAACCGATTATTCATTTGGACTGACAGCAACATTTATTTAGTTGACCCTGAGAAAAAACTGAATGACTACCTACAATATTTTTACAAGCAATTTGAAGGGTAGTCAACTTTGTTTATTGTTGATGACTGTTCTGCAGAGAAAGACATTGTCAAGAAGAGAAAGACATTAGCAGAACTTGCCTTCAGTGGCAGACATGCAAACATAAGTGTATGGATTCTCACTCAAAAATATAATGCTGTACTGAAAGATTTTCAAGAACAGTTAAAGTTTATCTGTTTGTTTTACTGTAAGGATCGTGACAGCTTTGAAGACTGTCTCAGAGAAAACGATGTCATCCCAAATAAGCATGAACGTGATGATGTGAAAAATAAACTGAAATCAACTAAGCATCTAAAGCTCATTTTAAAGACAGATCAGCCCACAGGGTATGGGTTAGTAAATTAATTTTTGTTTTTTGTTTTGTTTTTTTAAAATTATAATAAAATGAATTCTGATGAACTCCTTCTTCTCAATGATATTAATGCTGTAGAGAACAAAGACTTAGACTCGAAAAAACAGCGTCTTTTGTCTGTGATTGTCTCAGGCAAATCAAAGGCTTATCTCGGGAAACAATACATTACAGAGGATATTGAATCTTTAACCTCTGACGAACTAATCAAGCTTCATTCAAAATATGAAAACCACATCGCTTCACTAATGACTCGTGATTTAAGTCGATCTCTTGTATGCCTATACACAAAAGCAGTGAGTCACTTTCTACCTGTGGATAGTGACAGTCTTTCACATGACCTTGAAAGCAATCCTATTGTTTCAAGTTCAATTGGTAAATTAGCATGTGTCATGTTTTACAAGTTTGGAAATTACCTTGCACCTGTGGTAACCTTACTAGTTACCGGGAGTCATATTGATTTTTCAAAAATAAATTTTCTAGAGAAAGAAAATGGACGAGAACAAGATGACTACACAACAGAACCCCGACCCTGTTTTGACACAGGTTCAAACTGTGACTAAGGCTAAAAGTCCAGGCCGCGTTGAGGCAGGAAAAAGATTAGCCGAATGGAACAAGCAGAAAAAATTACAGCTTCAAACACAAACAGAAAAGACTCATGTAACTGATCCACCGTCAGGACCGTCAGGACCTGTGTCAATACCGTCACTCCCTCATCAAAGTGAGAGACAAACAACCCAGTCTACCCCTGACCCTGACCCCGAACCTCAATCAACAAAATATATAATTGCCGGATTTGGTTACGTAGGGTATCAATTATATAAAAAATACAAACCACAGACTCGTACAGTGACCAAAAAATCAGACACTCCAAAAACAAAACCAGAAGTCGCCACATTACCAGTAACACCCAAAGCCATTGACCCATTTTATATGCAGTAAATAAAAATATTATTTTAATTTTTCTTGTATTAGAAAATGAGCGACACAAAGAACATAATGAACCTTGTCTATCACTCTGCCGTAATCAGTGGATTAGCAGTAGCTTATTCTATGCTAGGAAAAAATCTACTCAAAATGAAATCAGCAGACTTGAGTAGATTAGATTTTGAAGACAGCGCTAAGCTAATTGTAGTCATTACAGCATCGATTGCGACAAAAGACTTTCTTGTCAAGCAGGGAATTATTCCCGAAAATGTTTCTATGTAAATAAAAATAATATGGCGACGATAGCTATTATGATTGGAGGCGCGATGGTTAACGCCCTCGCTTTCAGCGGCTCTAAATATCTCTTTTCAAAAATGGGTAGAGAGGAATCTGCAGAAGAATTAAAGTGTCATAATGAAGCGTCAGAAAAATTAGCACAGGCAGAACAGGCGTATGAAAAACAAAGAATTGAGAAACTTGATTTCATCAATGAAAGATTGAAGCTTGAAAGCCACGCACAACATACGTTTTCAAATACAGACGACGCAATCAGGGAATATTTTTTAGTCACAGGTGAAGACATGACTATACCGAAACCAAAACTAAGTGACTATTACAAACCAAGCACACAACAAAGAAATGGAGAGATAATTTTTGTTCTAGTGGGAATGACATTTGTTTATTTTACAGGAGTTTTCATTGCTAGAAAAAATGGCAGCCGAAAATAAACTATCAAAAATATATTACTCTCCATCAGGCTATTGGAAAGGAGCAACCGCTATTCAGAAATTACATGCCGCTGTGGGCGGAGATATAACACTCAATCAAGTCAAGCAATGGTTACAGAGACAAGCAATTTGGCAGATATACCTCCCTGCTCCAAGAAAGATAACAAGGCCTCATTTTGAGAACACTACACCAAATGACACACACCAAATGGACCTCCTGTTTTTACCACATGATACAATAAGAAAGAAACGATACAAGTATGCACTGACTGTTGTTGACATATCTTCAAGGTACAAAGACGCTGAACCCATATCTGACAAAACAGCTACCACTGTTGCTACAGCATTATCAAAAATATATAGTCGAGGCCCTTTAAGATACCCCAGACTAGTGCAAATTGATGATGGATCTGAATTTAAAGGTGCTGTTAATCAGTTATTTGCGAAGCATGGCGTAATAGTCAGACGCGGTATTCCAGGTGTGCACAGATCACAGGCAATTGTAGAGAACTTTAACAAACAGTTATCAGAAAGACTTTTCAGTTACCAGTATTCTAAGGAACTCATGCATGACACACGTAACACTGAGTGGGTTAAGAGATTACCACATGTGATAAAAGCAATGAACAATGAAGGCCATCCTAAGCCTGCTGATGCTATTAAATTGAAAACAATTACAGAACCAAAAACAGGACCAACCCCAACCCCAGCACCAGACACAAGTTTATTTACTAAACAGGTGAGATATCTATATCAGCCAGGGGAGGCTGAAAACGACGTGAAGCACAGGGCAACAGACCCCATCTGGTCAACGTCTGTTCATAATATAAAAAAAATAATTCCCGGTCCTGACGCAACAATATATTATCTGTACGACCCTGCACCACAGAGGGCATTTGTCAGAGAAGAATTACAGATTATTCCCCCAGACACCATTACTCATTTCAGTAACTAACTCATCGATTAATTCATCAACCAGTTCATCGGCTATGTCTTCAGATAACTTGAGCCTGTAATGACCAGGTGCATAAGCTTTTTCCTTAGTATGAAACACACGCTTTGTGTCCCCAACTGCAAGTGACTTTTTGTGTGTTTGAATCATTTCAAGATTATGTTTGTTTGATCTCAGTGACTTGTTTGGATAATCAGGCATCAATGCACCGTCTAACACTTGCTTGTAATGTTCATGACGGATGTCTTTATTTTTTATTGCTGTTTTTTTAATTCCTTTGGCTTTTGACTGACTACCTTTTTGGTGCAGTATAGAATACATTTTTGATCTCAGTCCAACGTACTCAACTATAGGCACACCATTTAGTTCATCCTTAAACTTACCAGGCACTTTCTTGTTTTGTGTGCTGTACAGTGGATGGTCTTTAGGGTAGTCAAAGGTGTCATACATGTGTAGTTCTGTTTTCATGTCTTCATAAAAGTCTTCAGTACACACATCTATGATCATAGAGTCAGTGTCAGTGTATAACAATCGGCACTCAGGATATTTTGGTTTAAAGTAATCATAATAAAATTCAAGCATTAATAATTTTGATAATTCAAGAATTGCCATACCAATGAATACTGGCTTGTCCAGTTTGACAATCTTTTTTTTGAGTGACACAGCATACAATGATGAATGAAACTCTTTATACCCTGTGTACTGAGGCTTACCTGTAAGTTTAATTGCACCCAATTCAGTTGTTACTAATCTCACATCTTTTCTGTGATGAGGATTTTCCATTGTCTTCCCAAAACAGGCATTGTTCATAAGCTTAAAGAAGTCTTTGTCAAATGCAGTGTTGCCGTCTCTGGCACGAAGGGTTGTGTTTTTCATTATGTAATCTTTCATAAAAGCACTTTGATCAAATTGAATACCTCTGTGAACTTTCTTTAGTACTAACCCGTGTCTGATGTAAAACTGTAACAAGCGATAGTGACAAACGTAATTGAATTTGTCATTCAAATTCGGCACAAGTTTAGTGTCTTCTTTTTTCCCTGTCATACTCATTTTCTCAACAGCCAACGGATAATCATTGTGGTAATCATGTAGATGGTGTGGGTACTCCAGGTCTACTTCAAAGATCCAACCCTTTGCGTCGTTTCGGTCATGATTTATAATATTGTTTGTTATGTCTGTTATGTCATACTGTGACAAATCATACAGACAAAAGTTTTTCAAGGGCAATAATTCACACATTGCGAACCCATAAAGGTTATTAGCATCAAGGTACGTAATGAATGACCTTGACCTCGAGGGGTCAAACCCAAGGTCACCATGACTGTCCAGATATTTATTGTTGGCCTTGGCATAGTTGTTTGCAGCAATACTAATACCACCCCTCAATCCACGTTCCACCATTTCACCCATCGTACGATCAGATAACAGGTCTATAGATATCTTACTGGATTTCAAAAATGCATCCCATGTCATGCCTGGACTAGTTATGTAACAACCCGGGTCAAGCTTGTAGTGTAACAACCCTTTTTCACGATAACTTTCAAATACATCTGCTAGCAAGCAAACGTCAGCTTTCAAGTACTGGTCATGGTAGTCACCAATCGTCTGACACCCTAGTTTATCCCACGCATCAAGTGCATGTTGATATTCAGAGTCAGAAATACCTTTTCCAGTTAGTGTAGAATAAAATTTCTCTTTTGGTGGCAGTCTTGTTTCCTCAAACACAACCCAGTGATCAATGTACTCGTACGGATACACTCCTTTCTTAATCAAGTCTGGCTCAAAATATTTACTCGTTATTGGATACTCAGTCAGTCCTTCTGCCAGACTAGCAAGACCTAAAGACAAATGTTGCATAGAGTCATAAAATGCTAATTTGTCTAACCTAAAAGTTAAGTATTTCTCAGTTGTCTGTGCAATGCAACTAATTTTTTTGTAAGACTCATCTACAGCCTGCATGATAATGTGTGAATCATACCCTTTGAGATTGTGGAAAAAGATTGGTAACTTATATGTCTTAGGATCTGTTTTTAATAACAAGTTACAATTGTTATGTGCAGCACCTCTGTAACGCCCAGTTATGTGATCATGGTCACAAACTTTATCACATCCTAAAGGTTGTTCACAAATCCAACATGTCTCAGCTGTATCAAATTTTAGTTTGTCTTCTTCTGTCATCACCAAAGGCATCTGACATGTTGTGAGATACTGTACTACCTGACTATACAGATGTCTCATTTCTGTTAAAAACAGACATGCTGCATTTTCCCCCCTGTAGATAACAGGTTCTGAATGCTGTCCGTCTGACCTAACAATAATGTATCCGAAAGAACACACCACTTGGTCACTTAGTTTTATAGTCTTTGGTAATGACTCTGGAACAGGACCCTCATATGGTACTACTAATGATTCAAAATCAGCGTACACTACAAACGGCAGCTTTTGTTGATTCCCATAGTTCTTAAAATATACTTGACTACCAGGATCTGGATACTTAAGTACAGTCTGTATGTCATCAGCTGACCTACAATGTAAAACATGTTTGTGTGCCACTGCAATAGAGGAGAACCTTTGTAAACATTTTTTACAAACTTCCTGTTTGCCATTGTGTTTTGTTGTATGCCCATGAATTAGACGTGACATATTTCTGATAATTGTGTAGTGAAAGTTATTGTCATCACCGGCAGGGCCGATTAGCAACATGTCAACATGCTTATCTTCTGACTGACCATATGTTGGAGTCAGAGGTGATACTCTAATTGGCTGTAACTTGTCAACAGACACATTATCCCACACATACACATTTACAGATATACCAGGATTTAGTTTTTCAAACAAATCTATGTCTTCTATTTTAACAGGGAACTCAATGCCACTAAAATCGAGTTCACTTACAAATTTGATGTAGTTAGATACACGTTCAGGCTTTGACTTTACAAAGTGTAGTTTAGCAAGCACACACCACATGAAACAGAAATTGTCATTGCTCTGAATATTAACGACAGCCTTTTTGTTTGCAACCTCTGTTGGTAGTGGCAACCATGATTTACCTAATATAGGATGATACCTTGACTGTTTTAATTGTAGTTCATGTACATGACCTTCATGCCAACCAGACCCCTTCATTTTTGCACTGTCAATTGCTTGGAGGAAGTCAGGTAATAGTCTGTCTCTAAACACGTTCTCCAATTCCCTTCTTGTGTTAACAGTGTGTTGTCTTGTTGATATATACAATACAATCACTTCACCGTCTACTCTAGTAAATTCTATTTTAGCAACAATCTGAATTTTCACACTGCCTGTAAGAAGATTTTGTTGTATGACAGAAAAAGAGTTTTCTATTGATTCATAAACATTGTTAGTATTAGATATAGGTAAGTCTGTTGTGTGAAACACATTTCTTAAGCTTGATGAGCCTGATGGGCCAGGGTTTTGAACATTGTCCGTCATTTTTATTTGTCCGACAAAATAATAAATGAAAAAATATTACCGCTGGCTCACCTTGTGTAATACCACTTTATTAACTGTAACATTGTTAATATAAACATTTAGTTTGCGTAGTTGTTTAAATATGCTATAACAAACTTCCCCTAACCAACCATAGTTGGTATCATCAACTTTAAAAGTAGGTGTCTTTAAATCAACTGTCATGCACTCCACATCTGGATGCTCATCGACATAATCCAAAGTCACACTATATGTAGCATATATTTCTGATGGTGCTGAAAGACTTATGTTAGTCTGTTTGGGTGATATTAAATCAGTAAAGTGCATAACATCTTTGAAGCAGTGTGAGATATCAAGCACTTGTATGATTTGTCCATCTGTCATTTTTATTAGACAAACAAAAGAATAAATTGTTATCAAGCAAAATCATGTTTTCTAGGAATTTACACTGAACAGTAACTTTTTACGTTTGCACCATTCAGCAAATGTAGTCAATAGTTTTTGAGTTTACCCCAGACAAGACTTGCCCTATACTATAATCTCTCTCAGTGGGCTTATTAATATCATGCTTCACAGATTTCAATTGTGGTGTCATGTACAATAATCCTGTCCTTTAAAGCGAACATACCTGACACAGTATTGGCGATTATTGGCTTTGCAGTAAATTATAAATCACACCCTGATCAAGTAAGAGCCAAGTAAAACATCAGACGTAACATACTGGTTACCACACACGGCCTGTGCCACACCACATACAGCCCGAGATAAGTTTTCAAAAGTCTAGATACACAGTTACAGACAAGTAAAATAAAAATGGAACACTTACCTTTGAGCCAAGGCGGGGGAGCTGTTTCGACTTAATTAGTCTCATCAGAAAGGTCATCAACCCTTGACAGCTCATTAAAGATGAAAAATTTTTGTGGTCACCTATTTTGTACCAAAGACCACATGTCAAAGCCAAACAGGTGTATTGCTCTCGGATGTAGTTTCATGTGTATGAATGTGTGCTGAGCCGCTGGTACATCCCTAGGAAAATCACTTGAACATGGCACTCCCGGGCTGCGTAATAAACGCATACCAAGTGAAAGTGAATTTCCAACACACCACACTAAATAGTATGTCTTGTGATGTGTCAAAATTGATGGTAAGCACAAAGTCCGAGAGCAATGTAAAAGCCGCTTAAATTTCGGATCTTCGTAAGCAACTTAACACTGTAGAACTACTTTGTATCCATTGGTTAATTTTGCTGTTGTAGCTTTGTTCTCATTTCATTCATAGATGCAAGCACATTTTGAACTGAGGGGCTCAATTCAATTCGTGTCATTTCTTCATTGAGAGCTTTGATTTTTTTTTCATTTCTCTCTATAGAACTCTTTTGATGTCGTATCTTTTGATCCAATCCACTGATATGATCTTTAATTTTCCCTATTTTGTTTTCAAGTTTGCCGTGAAATACCAGCTCTTTTGCAAACGCCACCTCATTTGGTTCATCTTTGTACTTTACCAAAAAAGCTGTAGATGCTGCCATCTCATTTTCCATATCAGTTAAATCACTTTTAAAGTCCTGTACTTTATTTTCCAGGAGTTTTAATCCATTTTTGAGAAGACTGTCCCTTTTGTTACAAATGGTACGCCGCTTACGAAGAATACCAGCTTGCAATATCACATTTTCTCCAAATGGTTGTGTCATGTTTGGTAACGCGTTGCTGTGCACTGGGTTATATATGAGAAAGCTCTAGGCATAGATTGGCCAAATTCTTTGAGCCAATAAAAATAGGCTGATGCAATGTCTGAAAAAAAGCTGACGCAATGAAAAGACAAACATGTTTGAGCCTGGTTATCACTGTGTACACACTGTACTCGCCTATACATAAATTCTTTTCACACCTTTAGAATTCTCAGTGCAGACGGTTCAGTCATGTGTGAACACGACTAATATCCTTTTTCGAGTATATGTCTTGTATGACAAAAAGCCTTCCTGTTGACTACATCATTCACTAAAATCCAGACTGTGTGTTAAATTTCTGAGCAGTACACCACATTGAACACATACTAACACATGCACACAGACAGACGAACAAACACACGCACAAACAAGCATATTAACATATATACACATAAACAAAAACATAAAGCCTACCTTGCTATACATGTACACCCGTAACATCCCGGCATGGCAACACACAGACAGAGCAGGTTTTTCTCAACCAGCTAGCATAACTTTTCACCCTTTCAGAATGCTGTTGTCACCAAGTTATTGCCACACACGAACGCCTTGCGTGCATAGGCACGACTTTTCCTCAGAAATTATGACTAGATTGATTTCGGTGCAAACAGGCAGGTGTTCGTGACTCACTGCTGGTTAAACAAGTCTACAGCCTTTTAATGTTACTGTACACTGGATTAAAGAGACAGGTACGTAATAGCACATCTAAAGAAAAAACCCAGAACTGCAGCTAACTGAAACGCTGTAAAAAAGGGGGGCTCTTGAGGATCTGTTGTTTATGCCAGTGTCTGTATAAAGGAGGGTATGATTTAAAAGGAACGTGTCTCTTTCACCCTGAAAAGCTTTACACCCACCAGTCTAAACATGACGAGCTGTCTCAGCATAACACACCAGAGCGTGAAATTAAATAAGAGTTATTATCACCTCACAGGTGGTATTACAGTGACATGTTGTTTGTTTTGTTGTTGTTTGTGTCGCGGTATCATATATGGTGAGTTTGTTTAGGAAGTGTGTCTGTGTGTGTATGTATGTATGCCTGTGTATATAACTTGTATGGCAATCTAGCACTGCCCTTGAATTATCTTGGTCTGCAACTGACGTGTCTGTGTGTGTGTGTGTATGTTTTGTTATGTTCAGAGCCGTGCTTACACAGAGCCCATTTAATAGTTTGCACTGAGCGGTCCCCCTGTGAACTTGCCTGCACAACAATTTCTAAAGATCTTTTCATGCGTGACATGTATGGGCGCGGTGCAAAAGTAGTAAACCTAGCCGGTTTTTGAGAAATGTATCTGACTGAGAAAATTGCTTTCCTGAGAAATCAAATCTGACAGTATTGGGAGACAATAAAGAGTAATTCTCTAATTATTGAGGTGTGTGTAATGTCATTATTATATTTAACGGTGTACTGTCAGAATATAGTTTGATTTGAGAGAAACGATCGTGTAGACGTTAATGACCGTAATTAGTAATTAATTAAGGCGTTTACAGAGACAATAGTTATAGAGAGAGACAATAAGAGAGTACTAATGTATCAAATTTCAATAAGGCCGCACTAATTATGGTCGCCACATTTTCAAAAATCAACAGGGTTGATTTAGTGATAATGGGGGGTCATGGCGGATCATCTCAATAAAGGCGAGATTTAATGATGGGTGCGGCCTTATTGAAATTTGATTCTTAGTACTCTCTTATTGTCTCTCTCTACGACGGGGTTTTGGGAATGGTATGAACCTTACACCACATTCTAGACGCTCAGGATATATGAAATCGCTGTTGCAATGACCCCCACGCACACGTTTTTGCCATTTCTTTTCTCTCTCCGTTAACTTCCTCACCAGCCTCAATGTCGGACCAACATAGCTGACTTCTCGCATCACGCGGGTGTGTCTTGTTCGCGCATTTTGATTGGTTAGCGCTGACCCGTCAGTCAGGAACCGGCTACACGTCATAGTACGGGCGCTAGAGAGTAGCCTCGATTTTAGTGTAAGGGTTGATTGCTATGTACGTGTTTGGGTGTTTGTGTTAGATTCCCCTCTCCGATTCTAGGGGGTAAGATCGGTTATTCCTGTAGTTTTCTGGATCTTACGAGGAGCTAGTTCTTGTTTCTTCCTTTTGTATAGGTAGTGTTCTTTTTCCTTGCTCTTCTTTCTATCGTTCTCATTTTTCGTTCCATCTGGACGTCAGGTAGGTCACTGTTCTTCTGCGTAGGTTGTTGATATTGTTGTGAATTTTCATTTTTAAGTTTTGCCGTTGATTTGTATTTTTACGTTTTCAAGTTTTTTGGAAGTGTTACTTAAGTATGGAGTCGGACCCGGTAGAGGTGTATATTAAACAAGGTGAGAAGTTGGGGCTTAAAGATGAGAAACGTTTTGAGTACGTTGAGAAATGTAAGGATAGGGAGGGTAGGGCGAGAGAAAGAGAAGTTCAGAGAGAGAGAGAGAGAGAGAGAGAGAGAGAGAGAGAGAGGGAAAGAGTACTTAAGAAAGAGGAACTAGAAGTTCAGAAAGCCTTAAAAGAGGAGTTAGAAGCTCAGAGAGAGAGAGAAAAGAGAAAGAAAGTCTTAAAAGAGAAAGAACTAGCGTTTCAGAAAGAGAAAGACGAGAAGTCTCAATCGTTTCAGAGAGAGAAGGACGAGAGGGAACATGGGTTAAGAGAGAAAGAACTAGAGTACCAATGAGAGAAAGAAGTGAGAGATAGGGAGGTGCAGCTACAGTTAGCTCGAGATGCAGGGTCTAGAACAGCTCCAGATAGTGATTCGGTAGGCCGGGGCATACTAATTTTCCTAGACTGCCAATGTTTAAGAAGTCTGTGGACTCCATTGATGCTTTTCTGTGTCGTTTTGAGGCTCACGCGCAGGCGTTGAGTTGGCCTTCTGCCAACTGGCCCGTTTTGCTTTCGTCGGTGCTAGAAGGTCAGGCCTTGAGTCTTTTCCATAGCTTGAACGTTTCGGGGAACGTAGATTACGAGACTTTGAAGGAGTGTCTTTTACAGAAGTTCCAGTGTAGTGCGGAGGGAGAGAGATGAATATAGGAGATTACAAGCCCACCCATTTAAGAATCAATTGATTTATTTGATCCTTTCCGTAAATAAACAAACGCACTTGACCAAATACCTTCAACAGCTTTATCTGCCCAGTCAGGCCACCCGGCCCCTTGGAAACAAAGGCTAGTTAAAATATCAATGCTGTCACTGTTGGCGTTCCTGAAAAATAGCGACTACATCCTGTACACACCACCCACCCCCATACCCCCACACCCCACCCCCCACCAACCTCGCACACACACACATACCCACCCCCCACCCCCACACCCCACCCCCCACCAACCACCAGTCAGGCCACCCGGCCCCTTGGAAACAAAGGCTAGTTAAAATATCAATGCTGTCACTGTTGGCGTTCCTGAAAATAGCGACTACATCCTGTACACGCCACCCACCCCCCTACCCCCACACCCCACCAACCTCGCACACACACACACATACCCACCACCCTACAAAGCCCCTCACACCACCCAGGCACCCACCCCAACCCCCACCAACCTCGCACACACACACACAAGCACACACAAACATAATATTAGGTCAAATTATTCCGTTCTGTGTCAACGCTTCAAATTTATGTCACTAAGCCACTAGGTCAGATTTTTAATGTGGTACAAACCTTAAAAATAGTTTTTTTTTTCCAAATATGGAGCACCAAGTCGTTCCTAAATAAAATAAAACTCCCCAAGTGAGGAGTTGTGTGGAGAAAAAAGAATTTTGTTTCAACGTCTGTGTGAAGAAAAAGTTTTCACTTCACTCATCAGCACATCGTGACTGCTGTGAGCATTAAAAATAAAAGACAAAACCCATAACTCTACTCCCAGTGAGAGACCTCAGTGATTCAAAGTCACTATACACCCACCCTGTTTTACGAGTGTTTTTAGATCACCAACTCACGCGAGGAGAAAATTGGGTGTGAGTGGTTAGTTTGAAACCCGATCAGTGTCGCGTGCGTTTATTGCCTTGCAACCGGGCAGTGGGGACGACCCTGTACAATAGGCCTTTTATGCCCAAGCTTTTGCGTAGTCATCATTATAACACTTGCGGTGTGTGTGAGTTTTTGCATCCCTTTCATAACCAGGAAGATTGAAATTGGTAGTGAAACGGTTTCCTGTTTATGCTCAGTGGGGACGACCCTGTACAATAGGCCTTTTATTTTCAGTTTAGTCTGAGTTTAAGCACAAGCGTGACGTGCCCGCTAACACGTTTGGATTTTATTGTGATTTGGTGCATTTCTGATTCAAAATGGGCTGTGAAGGATTAAAACCAAAACAACTCAAAAGCTAAGTGATTTTTTAATACACGTGAGCGCTTAGTCGGCACTCTTGTATGTTTAACTGTGCATCATAAATCAGATATAGATATATATTTATTTTTCCATCGGTTTCAGTCTTTTTCTGTATCTGAATTGTAATCCCGTCACTACCGTTTTCGATAGTATGGCCAGACCCATGAAGAAAGTCTTCATCCGTAGAACGCAGATCTAGCCCCAGTGCGTACTTGTTTGTCAGGTATTCACCGATTCTTACATCATACAGATGCAAATCCTTGCATGCTATGTTAGCCTATTTATCTCTAATTCTCCCCCCTGCAAAATACTTTGTGATCTCATCATAGTGCTGATATCCCATCATTCCCAACGCGAAGACTTGATTTGGGCGTCCTTCGATTGTACAGGATAAATGTGTAATTTTCGGATTATAAAATTTTTCTGAATCTCGTTGATATGGAGCCGCTGGTTCAACAAATAACATAAGAATGCCTTTCAGTGACCTGGCGGGCATGTTTAGGTTGATGTTCCAAATCTGGTCACTTTTGTTTTTATTAATCAAACTGTGTCTTATCACACGGTCATAATAAATCGGCAGTCTTGACTGATATTGATTTTGTATGAGTCTAGCTAGTTCAGTGTGTGTGACAATTTCATATTCCAAAGAGATGTTAGAAATCTTATATGTTGCGTCTGTGCCAGTTGATTTGATAACTTTGGAGTAGTCATTAAAGATTAGTTCAAAACTCAGGCGGTCATTCAGTGCTCCTTGGTAATAAGGCAAATGCGCTGTTAGGATTTCAAATTCAAGTGGAATGCAAAACCTATTTCCATATGTTTCTGCCACAATAACGTCTTTGACTTCTGTTGTTGTTTTGTCTCCGGCATTGATTCGAATTTTCATAATGCTATCTGACTGTATACCTTGATAAATGCGGTCTTCTCTTTCTTCTTTTGTAAGCCACAAATCTTTGTAACAGTAGAACACATCGGAATCGTCAAGACTAAACACTTCCTGTCCTTCAAGTTTAACTTTAATATTCTTAATAATTGCTCTACCTAGGTTGTTAACTAGTGTTCTTTTGTCATCTGTGTCTGATAAAAGTTCGATATTAAATGCAAGGCATGCAGTACCAGGAACAATAACGTCACTGGGGCCTAGGTTAGGAAACTTGACAGTAAGGGTTTGGTTTGGATCTATAGTACTAGGATTGTTAGTGATGACAATTGATTGTCTAATGCCCTTAACACCAAAAGGTTCACGTAGTTTTCTGTATGGGTCTAACTTTGATCTGTAGGACTGTGTCATTTTATTATGCAAAAATCAAAAATATTAAATTAATAAAAACAATGGCAGCGGGAGGATTTAACCATGAAGATTTTGAAATGGATGACATGAATGACTATGATACTGGTGCAACAGATATGGCAGATATGGCTGGTACAAGGAATACTTACAGTTTATGCCACAAACTTTTAGAAAGCAAAGTGAACTCGTTTTATGATCATGTTGGTGACAGCCCAGACAACATAGATCCTAATCAATAGACCTTTATGCCCAAGCTTTTGCGTAGTCATTATATATCACATGCTCTGTGTGGGTGAGTGAGTTTATGCATCCCTTTCATAACCAGGAAGGTTGAAATTGGTAGTGAAACGGTTTCCTGTTTATTCTCAGTGGGGACGACAATAGGCCTTTTATTTTCAGTTTAGTCTGAGTTTAAGAGCACAAGCGTGACGTGCCCGCTAACACGTTCGGATTTTTATTGTGATTTGGTGCATTTCTGATTCAAAATGGGCTGTGAAGGATTAAAACCAAAACAACTCAAAAGCTAAGTGAATACTTTTTAATATATGTGACTACTTAGCCTGCTCTCAGAAATGTTTAACTGCGCATCATAAATCAGATACAAATATATATTTATTGCTTCGGATTTTTCAGTCTTTTTCTGTATTTGAATTGTAATCCCGTCACTGCCGTTTTCGATAGTATGGCCAGAGCCATGAAGAAAATCATCTTCTGTAGAACGCAGATCTAGCCACAGTGCGTACTTGTTTGTCAGGTATTCACCGATTCTTACATCATACAGATGCAGATCCTTACATGCTATGTTAGCCGATTTATCTCTAATTCTCCCCCCTGCAAAATACTTTGTGATCTCATCATAGTGCTGATATCCCATCATTCCAGACGCATACACTTGATTTGGTCGTCCTTCGATTGTACAGGATAAATGTGTAATTTTCGGATTATAGAATTTTTCTGAATCTCGTTGATATGGACTTCCTGGTTCAACAAACAAAATAAGAATGCCTTTCAGTGACCTAGCAGGCGTGTTTAGGTTGATATTCCAAATCTGGTCACTTTTGTTTTTATTAATTAAACTGTGTCTTATCACACGGTCATAATAAATCAGCAGTCTTGACTGGTACTGATTTTGTATGAGAGTAGCTAAATGAGCATGCGTGACAATTTCATATTCCAAGGAAATGTTAGAGATCTTGTATGATGCATTGAGATCCGTTGATTTGATAACTTTGGAGTAGTCATTAAAGATTAGTTCAAAGCTTAGGCGGTCATTCAGTGCTCCTTGGTAATAAGGCAAATGCGCTGTTAGGATTTCAAATTCAAGTGGAATGCAAAATCTATTTCCATATGTTTCTGCCACTATAATGTCTTTGACTTCTGTGGTTGATTTATCACCTGCGTTAATTCGAATTTTCATAATGCTATCTGACTGTATGCCTTGATAAATACGATCCTTTCATTCTCCCCGTGTAAGCCACAAATCTTTGTAACAGTAGAACACATCGGAATCATCAAGACTAAACACTTCCTGTCCTTCAAGTTTAACTTTAATATTCTTAATAATTGCTCTACCTAGGTTGTTAACTAGTGTTCTTTTGTCATCTGTGTCTGATAAAAGTTCGATATTAAATGCAAGGCATGCAGTACCAGGAACAATAACGTCACTGGGGCCTAGGTTAGGAAACTTGACAGTAAGGGTTTGGTTTGGATCTATAGTACTAGGATTGTTAGTGATGACAATTGATTGTCTAATGCCCTTAACACCAAAAGGTTCACGTAGTTTTCTATATGGGTCTAACTTTGATCCGTAGGACTGTGTCATTTTATTATGCAAAAATCAAAAATATTAAATTAATAAAAACAATGGCAGCGGGAGGATTTAACCATGAAGATTTTGAAATGGATGACATGAATGACTATGATACTGGTGCAACAGATATGGCAGATATGGCTGGTACAAGGAATACTTACAGTTTACGCCACGAACTTTTAGAAAGCAAAGTGAACTCGTTTTATGATCATGTTGGTGACTGCCCAGACAACATAGATCCTAATCAGTTTGAACTTGATGGTAAGGGCCATTTATATTTAAATACTGCTGACAAAGGAAAAGTACAATTGACTAACAAAAGAGACCCTGGTAAGTTTAGAGCTTTAAGTACAATCAAAAATGAAGGTGGTGTTGGCGCCTTGCGTCAACTTGGTATTGGAGATAAACAGTTACCACCTCGTCTTGCTAGTACCCTTCATGATGTACAAACAAGGTTGCCGACGGGACAAGAAATTGAAATGGCAGCAGTAACAAGCCTGCCAGAAATAGCAAACACAGTAATACAAGAAACTTCATTTACAGAAGGGCAAATAAATGAGGCTATGAAAACAATGGGTGACTCTCATTTGACAATGCGGGAGTTAGTGGGGTTGGATAAAACACTGCAGTCAATCAGAGGTGAGCTTGTGAATAATGTAGCCAAACTAGGCGAGCTTGATAATCACATAATAATAATAATAATACCGTTATTATATAGGCGCTTTTTCTCAATTTTGGGGAAATCAACTCAAAGCGCCGCGCCTGAAACCCAACACACACACTCACGAAAGACACGGATTTACGCCATTTAAGACAAACACAGTACAAGACAAACGAAGGGCCAGTCAGCTACTGAAGTTACAGAGATTTTTTTATCGCTTGTATTTGAAATTTTGTAAAGTGGCCTGAGACCGGTACCAAAGTGTGGGGGGTGGAAGAACCGGAGTACCCGGAGAAAGAACCCCCGACGGTCCGCCTGAATTAACGGTGACACTTACCAGAGGAGAAAAGTCCAACGCCGGAACCCGGTATCGAACTGCTCACCTTTGGAATTGGTGGCAGGCGCCTTAACCACTGCGCCACGGACATAGAAAAAGAAAAAGAAAAATTAGCTAAAGCTGATGATGAGAATTATGACACAGAAATGAAAGAAAGAATACAACACAGATTAAATGATTTGCAGATAGAAAGATCCGCACGACTAGAAGTGATTGAAATTGGAAAAGAAAAACTGAAAACACAAATTAACAGAATTAGAGAAACTATTCAGAAAATACTTCACGAAGACACAACGTTGGCTGAGAGATTGAAAACACTTTTCAGAGAACAGGGTATCACAATTGCAAGTTTAATTACTGCTCTTGGATTTATTATCAGTACTGTAGTGTTAGCTGTAACGGGAGGACCAGGGGGTAGCGCTTTGGCCCCACCAGCACCACCAACTGATCCAAAAGATTTACAGTCATGGGTAAAGAAACAATTGTCTCATATATCAGACTTACTTAAGAAATTAGCTGTAAAAGCGATGGATGTGCTGCCTGGCATTTTAGGCTCACTTGTCAGTTGGATGATAAATACTGCAGGAAAGGTAGTAGGATTTATGGCAGAGAATGTGTGGGTCTTTTTGGTGACAGTAGGAGGGTTAATGGTAGGTTATTTAATGAAACAGGTAAAGAAGTAATATTCCTACTCCAGTGAGACCTATTGTCAATGCTCTTCTCTCGGAATAATGTGTGGAGTCAGGGGACTGGAGTATTACATCTTGCGTTACTACCGGGGCAGGGGAAGTAACTGCCTGTAATGGTTTTAACAACTGTACATGCGCAGTTGTTCCTCCTAAGTTTACAGATTGATTGAGACCGAGTTTTTGACCAACACCTGCAACTATTATTTCATTATTATAATTTGTTATTGTTTCCATTTGGAGTTGAAGATCAGAAGGCAACATGTATAACCCGATGCCAACTACAAAGTCAACTTTTGATCTCGCATATCTGAGAATGTCTTGATAGCGCTGTATGCTTGATGGGAGATCAATTACTGAGCTAATCAAATCTTCAAGATTTGCGAGAAACTGTTTTTGTGTCTCGAACTTCCCACTTCCATTCAAAATATTTGATTTTGTTTGAGCTTGTGCTCCTAGTATACACCACACATATGTTCTGATAGACTCATTTACGCGCTCCACTCCCGCTTGAGTAAACCCATCACTCCTGTCTAAGATAAATGTGGTCCAGGCATTAGACTGTTTCTGTTCTATTGAGCCTAACCATACTTGTGAATTTGATGAGAATGAAGTGTAACCAGGGTAATAATCTTGTGGGTATTGTCTGTGACTCATAGCGTAATACAATGTACCCATGCCGTTGTGATCATCAAGTTTTTGTGTGAAGTCATACCCGGCACGGGGGCTTATGTTAAACTCATTACAAATCCGTTCAAACGCTTTCATATCCATGGGGTTGTTATACCTGTTGAAACTAGATTCAGTTGGTAGTGGGGTATGCAGTTCTGACAGTATTCTTCTAAGCTGGTAATAAGTGTGGAAACGATAGACAGACTTCATCAGTTTGTTTGGGTGATTTAAATGGTCTGTAAAAGAAATGCCGCATCCTGTAGTACTACACAGTATAGCAAAGTTGAGTTGGTTTTGAAACATCTGTAGTGGACTTGAAGACCACTTTCTTGCAGTAGCATCGTCTGTTATTGGAGGGTTTAGGTAATGATCAAAAGGGTTGGGTACTTTGACTTGAAATAAATCTTGTTCACTTACAGCTATGTCGAGTTGATTTAGTTGAATTATTTTCTGTTCATAAGTAGGGGCGACATTGTATTTGGCATTCAGGTTAAATTGAAATGCGTTTATTGTGGTAATGGTTGGTGATTTAAATTCCATCCTTTTTTATGAGATAATAAAAATGTTTATTACCTTAACAAATCTTGACACAAGCAAACCAGTGTGGTTAACTAATGGGATTGATAATCGTGATGGTAGCAAGGCTGTAGCTATCCATGAAATGTTTTATACAGTAAAGTGGTTTAATGTAACAGATGATAACAATTATTCTGTAAGTGGAACTCTTGATGGTTTAGAAAAGGGTGATATTTTATGAGCTGGATATTATGACTTTTGTACTTTAGATGAATGGCTTCAAAATGAATTTAAAATTAAAGCAACTTTAAACCCAGCTAATTTACTTGTTACAATTGATTTTCTGAAAAGTGGTCAGTTTTCTTTATCAATTAGTCTTTTATTATTACTTGGTTTTTTAAGTAAAAAAATAACACATCCAGATGAAGATTGGTCACAATCAGATGGACGTCTACTATCACCAAAAAAATTAAGAATAACTGGAAGATACCCTGTTCATTTGTCAATACACACAGTGCTAAATGTTTATTTAAAAGAACTGAACACGACTGAAAATGTACACAATGGAAAGCCTTCATCTTTGTTAAAATGCTTGCCGACTGGAACTGCCCCATATTGTGAAAGTGTGGTTGCTAGATTTCCTAATTTGCAGTTTAAAAAATTAGGTTCCAGTTTCTTTGAATCACTGTGTTTATCTGTAACTAATCAGGATGGTAAACCAGTTCAGATGCATGATTTTACTGTAGTGTTGGAAGTAAAATAAATTTTATTTTTGTTTTATAAAATGAGCGGTCTTGGTCCAAAGCCGAGAATTGTTCCAGTTGCGTGTCCATCAATAGAGTTGAAAGATTTGGCTGACGTGCAAGATTTTGATAAAGAAGGTGAGGTAGGAGAGGTGTATGGCCTTGAACTTGTTTCCGTTGGATTGTACAAACGAAAGGTAATTGATGATGTAAAAGATGGCGCGTTTCCTAAACTTAGACAACTTCATGATGTTACTGTTCCTACTCCTGTAAGTAATGTGCTCTACAGCTTAAAACATGTGGGTAATAAGTGGGTAATTATTCCTACCCCTGTTCCGCTTGCACCTATTCCCATTATATGGGACATAAAGTTTGTTTTTATCAGTCCTTATGTTTATTTTACTGATGAAGGTGCCTTAGTATTTAGAAAAGTTGTTAACTCTGAGCCAATGCTTGTAAGTCTTGTGCCAAGCTATTCCGAAACCAATAGCAGAGAAAAACTAAAACTTCAAGAGTATGGAAAACGAAGGTATTTTCTTACAAATAGAAAGGGTAGAACAGATACTTCTATTTCATTCATACCAGCAAATTTTACCATAGATAGAGATGCGACAATAGTTTTTGAAATTCTCATGAGATCTGTGGAAGCTGTGAAAGAAGCAGATATCGCGCAGGGAATCAAACTTACATGGGATAGCTCAGTAGCAGAGTCAACAAAGGTTGTTATTGCTATTAGAAAAATCAATACAGATTTTGAAGTTTCGAGTAGTGTCCCTGCTGTTAAGGTAGTGATTGATAAAACAACTCTAGTTTATCTAAGTTTCATAAACCTGGAACACATAGATCTTGTTTCATTTTATTACGCTAGCAAATTGTATACCTTTGAAGAGTTGCAAAATAAATTAGAAGATTAATAAAAAAAATATCTGCCATAAAAAAATGCCACCACTGTATCCGCAAATACCGCCTGAGCCGCTTGATCCTATTGTTCCAGATAAAACATTACAGGCAGACTCATTCCGTTTAATGAATATTACAGAAGCGTTGAAGTATTTGGAAGGAGAACAAGCAAAATACTTAAGGTGTAAACGACGTTACAAAACGGTTTTCAATTCTGTACACAACACTTCAATGGCCGTGGGTGTGGTTTCAGCCGGATTATCTGTAGGAGGTATAGCTCTGTTCGCCACTGGAGTGGGAAGTGTCATAGGAATTGCTATTGAAGGTGTTGGCCTTGTCACAAGCCTGGCTTGCTTTGGTATGGAAGCCCTTAACAAAAGATTTTATACAAAGTTGCAGAAGCATGAAGCCTTGAGTACGCTCACAGCAGCTAAGCTGAGCAGTATGAAACTTATTATCAGTAAATCTTTGGAAGATAATAAAATTGATGATCACGAATTTAAGAGAGTCCAGGATGATTTGGCCAATTACAAACAACAGAAATCTGAAATACAGAATAAGATGCGTAATCAACCCGTAAACGTTGAAGAGCTAAAGAAATCTTTTTTAGAACAAGGGAAAAAGATAGGTGTAGAAGAAACTATGAAAAAGGTTCAAGGACTTTTAGGCAAGTAAAGATCAATTGTTCATTAAATTTGTCATACTCTTCGCAAAGAGATGTCATGCCTGCTCATTTGACGCCATCAGCTCCACCACCAGAGTACTAAAAAAAGTTTTCTTGTTGTCCTTGTAACTTGAGAAATCTGTCCGAGTGTCTTATTGTCTGGAGTCAAGAACTTATAAGAACTTATGATTAGACATTTATAAGTTATTATTTTAAGTCACTTATAAGAACTTGTGACAACTAACTTCAAAGTTAACGTCAAAGTCACTTGTAAGTTGTAGGTAACTTTGAAATTAGTTATCAAGTAAGATCATAAGTTATTCACAAAGCTGTGTTATTTTTTTTATTTTTCATTATAAAATGAACCAAGACGAATTACTTCTTCTAAGCGATATCTGCGCTGTAGAAAACAAAGACTTAGACTCGAAAAAACAGCGTCTTCTCTCTGTAGTTGTTTCTGGAAAATCAAAAGCTTTTCTCGGTAAACAATACATGACAGAAGACATAGAATCCCTCGCCTCTGACGAGCTAATCAAACTTCATGCTAAATATGAAAATCACATTGCTTCACTAATGACACGTGATTTGAGTCGATCTCTTGTCTGCCTATACACAAAAGCTGTGAGTCACTTCCTGCCTGTTGATAGTGACAGTCTATCACACGACCTTGAAAGCAACCCCATAGTTTCAAGTTCAATAGGCAAATTAGCATGCCTTATGTTTTACAAGTTTGGCAATTACCTTGCACCTGTGGTAACCTTGCTCATTACTAGTAGTCATATTGACTTTTCTAAAATAAATTTTAAATTAGAAGAAAATGGACGAGACCCAGATGACTCCACATCAGAGTCCTGTCTTGACACAAGTTCAAACGGTGACTAAGGTTAAAAGTCCAGGTCGAATAGAGGCTGGGAAAAGATTAGCTGAATATAACAGACAAAAAAAAAAAAAATTACAGCTTCAGACATTAACAGAAAAGACTGACACACCATCAACAGCACCAGTGTCACTACCACCAGGGCCAACACACCCCCAACAAAGTGAGAGACAAACAACTGGGTCTAAACCCGAAACAACAAAATATATAGTTGCTGGATTTGTTCTCGGATTTGGTTACGTAGGTTACCAATTATACAAAAAATACAAACCACAGACTCAAACAGTGTCCAAAAAATCAAGCACTCCAAAAATAAAAGAAGTAGTCGCCACATTACCAGCAACACCCAAAGCTGTGGACCCATTTTACATGCAGTAAATAAATTTATTATTTTAATTTTTGTGGCATAAGAAAATGAGTGACACAAAGAACATAATGAACCTCATCTATCACTCTGCCGTAATAAGCGGGCTAACAGTTGCTTATTCTATGCTGGGGAAAAGTCTCCTCAAAATGAAATCGGCAGACTTAAGTAGATTAGACTTCGAAGACAGTGCTAAGCTAGTAGCTGTTGTAACAGCATCGATTGCCACAAAAGACTTTCTTGTCAAGCAAGGAATTATTCCAGAAAATGTTTCTATGTAAATAAAAAATATGGCAACTATAGCTATTATGATTGGTGGGGCCGTTGTTAACGCACTTGCATTTAGTGGTTCAAACTATCTCTTTTCAAAAATGGGTAGAGAGGAATCTGCAGAAGAAATGAAGCGTCACAATGAGGCATCTGAAAAACTGGCAGAAGCTCAGCAGGATTATGAAAAGCAAAGAATTGAGAAACTTGATTTCATTAATGAAAGATTGAGGCTTGAGGGTCATGCACAGCATACATTTTCTAATGTCGACGATGCGATTAAAGAATATTTTCTTGTTACTGGCGAAGACATGACCATCCCATGACCAAAACTTAGCGACTACTACCAGCCAAGCCCAGAACAAAGAAATGGAGAAATAATATTTGTTCTAGTAGGAATGAAATTTGTTTATTTTACAGGAGTTTTTATTGCTAGAAGAAATGACAGACGTCGGAGCTAAACTATCAAAAATATATTACTCCCCTATTGGCTACTGGAAAGGAAAAACTGCAATAGAAAAATTACATGCGACTGTGGGTAGTGATGTTACACTTGACCAATAAAACAGTGGCTACAAAAGCAGGCAATTTGGCAAATATATCTTCCTGCTCCAAGAAAAATAACAAGACCTCATTTTGTAAACACTATCCCTAATGACACCCATCAAATGGACCTTCTGTTCCTGCCGCATGATACAATAAAAAAGAAACGATACAAGTATGCATTAACTGTTGTCGACATAGCTTCAAGGTATAATGATGCCGAACCCATAACTGACAAGAATGCTACCACGGTAGCCACTGCGTTAACAAAGATATATAGTCGTGGTCCTTTAAAATACCCTAGGCTTGTGCAAGTCGATGATGGATCTGAATTTAAAGGCGCTGTTAATCAGTTATTTGCAAAGCATGGAGTGCTAGTGCGGCGAGGCATACCAGGCGTGCACAGATCACAGGCTATTGTTGAGAACTTTAACAAGCAATTATCGGAGAGACTTTTCAGCTATCAGTATTCTAAGGAACTCATGCATGACACACGTAACACTGAGTGGGTTAAGAGATTACCGTCCGTGATAAAAGCAATGAATAATGAAGGTCACCCTAAACCTGTTGATGCTATTAAATGAAAAATAATACCGTCAGGGTCAGAAATAAAAACAAAAGCACCTGACACAAGCTTTTTTACAAAACAGGTGAGATATTTGTATCAACCCGGTGAAGCCGAGAATGATGTCAGATGCAGGGCAACTGATCCAATATGGTCTACGTCTGTCCACAATATAAAAAAAAAATTCCTTCCGCTAATGCATCAATTTATTATCTGTATGAGCCCACCCCAAAGAGGGCATTTGTCAGAGAAGAATTACAAATTATTCCTCCAGACACTGTTACACATTTTTAATAATTTCATCAACTAATTCATCGATTAGTTCATCAACCAGTTCATCAGCTATTTCTTCAGATAACTTGAGCCTGTAATGTCCAGGTGCATAAGCCTTTTCCTTAGTGTGAAACACTCGTTTTGTGTCTCCAACTGCAAGTGATTTTTTATGTGTTTGGATCATTTCAATATTGTGTCTATTTGACCTCAGTGTCTTGTTTGGATAATCAGACATCAGTTCTCCATCTAATACTTCCTTATAATGTTCATGGCGAATGTCTTTATTTTTTATCGCTGTTTTTTTTAATGCCTTTGGCTTTGGACTGACTTCCCTTTTGGTGCAGTATAGAATACATTTTTGATCTCAGTCCAACATACTCAACAATAGGCACCCCATTTAGTTCGTCTTTAAACTTACCAGGCACTTTCTTGTTTTGTGTGCTGTACAGCGGATGATCCTTAGGGTAGTCAGACGTGTCATACATATGTAGTTCTGTTTTCATGTCTTCATAAAAGTCTTCAGTAGGCACATCTATGATCATAGAGTCGGTGTCAGTGTATAACAGACGGCACTCAGGATACTTTGGCTTAAAGTAATCATAGTAAAATTCAAGCGTCAATAGTTTTGATAACTCGAGTATTGCCATACCAATGAATACTGGTTTGTCCAGTTTGACAATCTTTTTTTTTTGAGTGACACTGCATACAATGATGAATGAAACTCTTTGTACCCTGTGTACTGTGGCTTGCCTGTAAGTTTAATTGCACCCAATTCAGTTGTGACCAGTCTCACATCTTTGCGGTGATGAGGATTTTTCATAGTCTTGCCAAAACAGGCATTGTTCATAAGCTTAAAGAAGTCTTTGTCAAATGCAGTGTTGCCGTCCCTCGCACGCAATGTTGTGTTCTTCATTATGTAATCTTTCATGAAAGCACTCTGATCAAATTGAATACCTCTGTGAACTTTCTTTAGTACTAACACATGTCTAATGTAAAACTGTAACAAGCGATAGTGGCAAACGTAATTAAATTTGTCATTTAAATTTGGCACAAGTTTGGTGTCTTCTTTTTTACCTGTCATACTCATTTTCTCAACAGCCAACAGATAATCATTATGATAATCATGTAGATGGTGTGGGTACTCCAGGTCTACTTCAAAGATCCCAACCCTTTGCGTCATTCCGGTCATGAATCATAATATAGTTTGTTAACTGTGTTATGTCATACTGTGACAAATCATACAGACAAAAGTTTTTCAAGGGCAATAATTCACACATCGCGAATCCATACAAATTGTTAGCGTCCAAGTACATAATGAATGACCTTGACCTTGAGGGGGTCAAAGTTCGGGTCGTCCAGATATTTATTTTTGGCTCTGGCATAATTGTTCGCTGCAATACTAATGCCTCCCCTCAATCCACGTTCCACCATTTCACCCATCGTACGATCAGACAACAGGTCTATAAATATCTTGCTGGATTTTAAAAATGCATCCCATGTCATGCCAGGACTAGTTATGTAGCAAGCAGGGTCAAGAATGTAGTGTAACAAACCCTTTTCACGATAACTTTCAAATACGTCTGCTAGCAAGCAAACATCAACTTTCAAGTATTGGTCATGGTAGTCACCAATCGTTTGACACCCTAGTTTACCCCATGCATCAAGTGCGTGCTAGTAATCAGAGTCAGAAATACCTTTGCCAGTTAGTGTAGAATAAAATTTCTCTTTTGGAGGCAGTCTTGTTTCCTCAAACACAACCCAGTCACTGATGTACTCATACGGATACACACCTTTCTTAATCAAGTCTGGCTCAAAATATTTACTTGTTATTGGATCCGATGTAAGTCCTGCTGCGAGACTAGCAAGCCCTAAAGACAAATGTTGCATGGAGTCATAAAATGCTAATTTGTTGTCCAGCCTAAAAGTCAAGTATTTCTCAGTTGTCTGGGCAATACAACTAATTTTTTTGTAAGACTCATCCACAGCCTGCATGATAATATGTGAATCATACGCTTTGAGATTGTGGGAAAAGATAGGCAGTTTGTATGCCCTTGGGATCTATTTTTAATTTCAAGTTACAATCACCATGGGCAGCACCTCTGTAACGCCCAGTTATGTGGTCATGGTCACGAACTTTATCACCATCAAGGGCTTGTTCACAAATCCAACACATCACTGCTGCATCAAAATTCTGTTTGTCTTCTTCTGTCATCACCAAAGGCATCTGACACTTTTCCAAATAATGTACTACCTGACTATACAGTTGTCTCATTTCTGTTAAAAACTCAGCTGCTGCATTTTCACCTCTGTAGATAACAGGTTCTGTATGCTGACAATCTGACCTAACAAGAATATATCCAAAAGAACACACCACTTGATCACTCAATTTTACGGTCTTTGGTAATGATTCTGGAACAGGACCCTCATACGGTACAACCAGTGATTCAAAATCAGCATACACTACAAACGGCAGCTTTTGCTGATTAACATAGTTCTTAAAATAAACCTTGCTACCAGGATCTGGATACCTAAGTATTGTTTGAATGTCATCAGCTGACCTACAGTGCAGGGTATGTTTATGTGCCACTTTTATAGAGGAAAACCTTTGTAAGCATCTCTTACATACTTCCTGTTTGCCATTGTGTTTTGATACATGGTTGTGAATTAGTCGTGACATACTCCTAATAATTGTGTAGTGAAAGTTATCACCGGAGCTTATTAGTAACATGTCAGCATGCTTATCTTCTGACTGTCCCTAGGTTGGGGCAATTGGTGACACTCTAATTGGTTGTAACTTGTTCTCAGACTCATTATCCCATACATACACATTCACAGATATCCCAGGATTTAGTTTTTCAAACAGATCTATATCCTCCACCTTAACAGGAAAATCTATGCCACTGAAGTTGAGTTCATTTACAAATTTGGTATAGTTAGATACACGTTCAGGTTTTGTTTTTACAAAATGCAGTTTGGCAAGCACACACCACATGAAACAGAAATTATCTTTGTTCTGAACATTGACGACAGCCTTTTTGTCTGCAACCTCAGTTGGTAGTGGCAACCATGATTTGCCTAATATAGGATGATATCTTGACTGCTTCAGTTGCAGTTCATGTACACGGCCTTCGTGCCAACCAGATCCCTGCATTTTTGCTCTGTCAATTGCTTCTAGAAAGTCAGGCAACAGTCTTTCTCTAAACACTTTTTCCAATTCCTCTTTTGAATTAACTGTGTGTTGTCTTGTCGAGATATATGAAACAATCACTTCACCATCTACCCTGGTAAATTCTATTTTCGCAACAATCTGAATCTTTACACTACCAGAAAGAAGATTATCTTGTATGACCAAAAAAGACCTTTCTATTGATTCATAAACACTATAAGTGTTGGATATAGGCAAGTCTGTTGTGTGAAACACGTTTCTTAAGCTTTGGGCATTGTCCGTCATTTTTATTTGACTGACAAAATAATAAATAGGAAAAATTATACCTGTGTAATACCACTTTATTGTCTGTAATCCCTATAATAATAAATATTTAGTTCATTTCCCAACAAATCAACCACTTCCACGGTATGTGTCTTAAGGTCTTATGCTCATGCTGCAGGTGTAATATCACTTTATTGACAGTAGCAAATTCAATATAATCATGTTGTTTACTTAGATGGTAGAATATGTGTAAACACATACTCTCAGACCAGTCACAGTTAGCATCATAAACTATAAAATCTTGTGTCTTAAGATCAACAGTCTTGTAATTATAACGTGGTGAACTATTAGAATATCCAAAAGTTACATTAAATGCCATGTATATCTTCGTTGGTGTTGAGAGTTTTATCAAAGGCTCAAACGGATGTTTAACTTGTGTTTTTAAGTCATAAAAATGCACAACACCTCTGAAGCTCTCTGTGATATCAAATGCTCGCCCGCTTTGTCTGTCCATCATTTTTTTATGGACAAAACCATAAGGCTAAATTAATTCACTAATCCATACCCTGTGGGTTGATCTGTCTTTAAAATAAGCTTTAGATGCTTAGTCAATTTCAGTTTATTTTTCACACAGTCTCGTTCATGTTTATTTGGTATAACATCATTCTCTCTGAGACAGTCTTCAAAGCTGTCACGATCTTTACAGTAAAACAAACAAATAAACTTTAACTGCTCACAAAAATCTTTCAGTACAGCATTATATTTTTGAGTGAGAATCCATACACTGATGTTTGCGTGTCTGCCACTAAAGGCAAGCTCTGCCAGTGTGTTTCTCTTCTTAACAATATCCTTATCTGCAGAGCAGTCATCGACTATGAACAGGGTTGGCTGTCCTTCAAATTGCTTGTAAAAATACTGCAGGTAGTCGTTCAGTTTCTTCTCAGGATCAACTAAGTAAATGTTGCTGTCAGTCCAAATGAATAAACGGTTGTGATAAGCTTTGTTGTGTTTGACAGTAGGACAGAATATCACAATGTTTTCAGAATGATGAATGTATCTTGTTTGTAATAGATTAAGTACAAATTCAGTTTTTCCACAGCCCGTGGCACCAACAAATAAGCCACAGTGTGGGTCAAGCGTCATTAAGTCCATTTTTAAAACACAATATATAAACTGTGTGTACAAAACACTATGCATGCCTTTCTGGTCATAAAAGGGGTGCATTCTAATAAACTCACTCACCCACACAGAGCAGGTGTTATATAATGACTACGCAAAAGCTTGGGCATAAAAGGCCTATTGTTCAGGGTCGTCCCCACTGCCCAGTTGAAAGGCAATAAACGCACGCAACACAGATCTGGTTTCAAACTAACCACTCGCACCCAATTTTCTCCTCGCGTGAGTTGGTGATCTAAAAACACTCGTAAAACAGGGTGGGTGTATAGTGACCTTGAATCACTGAGGTCTCTCACTGGGAGTAGAGTTATGGGTTTTGTCTTTTATTTTTAATGCTCGCAGCAGTCACAATGTGCTGATGAGTGAAGTGAAAACTTTTTATTCACACAGACGTTGAAACAAAATTCTTTTTTCTCCACACAACTCCTCACTTGGGGAGTTTTATTTTATTTAGGAACGACTTGGTGCTCCATATTTGGAAAAAAACCCTATTTTTAAGGTTTGTACCACATTAAAAATCTGACCTAGTGGCTTAGTGACATAAATTTGAAGCGTTGACACAGAACGGAATAATTTGACCTAATATGTTTGTGTGTGCTTGTGTGTGTGTGTGCGAGGTTGGTGGGGGTTGGGGTGGGTGCCTGGGTGGTGTGAGGGGCTTTGTAGGGTGGTGGGTATGTGTGTGTGTGTGCGAGGTTGGTGGGGGGTGGGGTGTGGGGGTAGGGGGGTGGGTGGCGTGTACAGGATGTAGTCGCTATTTTTCAGGAACGCCAACAGTGACAGCATTGATATTTTAACTAGCCTTTGTTTCCAAGGGGCCGGGTGGCCTGACTGGTGGTTCGTGGGGGGGTGGGGTGTGGGGGTAGGGGGTGGGTATGTGTGTGTGTGCGAGGTTGGTGGGGGGTGGGGTGTGGGGGTGGGTGGCGTGTACAGGATGTAGTCGCTATTTCTCAGTAACGCCAACAGTGACAGCATTGATATTTTAACTAGCCTTTGTTTCCAAGGGGCCGGGTGGCCTGACTGGGCAGATAAAGCTGTTGAAGGTATTTGGTCAAGTGCGTTTGTTTATTTACGGAAAGGATCAAATAAATCAATTGATTCTTAAATGGGTGGGCTTGTAATCTCCTATATTCATCTCTCTGAGGGTTTCAGAGAACGCTTGAGAGCTTGTCGGCCAGAGACAGGGAAATCGTTTGTGTCGTTTGGCAAGCGATTGTCCCATTTGCTCGTGCGTTGGGTCGAACTGTCAAAGATCGACCAGACGTACGAGGCATTATTCGATCTCGTGTTGGCGGAACAGTTCTTTGGCAGCGTTTCCAAGGATCTAGCGGTATTCTTGAGGGAGCGTAACCTTAAGAGTACAGATGAGTTAGTGCAGAACGCGGAGGCTTTTCGGCTGGCGCATCCAACGAAAAACCTAGCGCGTCGGACCGAGACACCGCCAGTCGGGTTGGTCGCCGCTAACACGACTGGGGGTTATCGGGGTGTCAATACCTTGCGTGGGGCCCAGCTGGTTAATGGAAGAGGTACTTTACGTTTTTGACGCGGTGATCGAGGTAACAGCAATGGCGGTCGCGATCCGTACGCACGAGGAGAAACATCTGGGCGTGGCTATGGTCGTGGTCGTATTGCGAATTCGGACACTCAGTGTTTTGCGTGTCGTGGGTACGGGCATTTCAGTCGGAACTGTCCTTACAGTAGTTCAGGCGCGCAGTATGTTGGTTGTCAAGAACACGGCCATCTTGCTCACCAATGTCCTAACAGTCATGGTATGGTGGAGGGGGCGGAGCAGCCCACTCACATGGCCAGTTTTGCAGTCCCAGTCGGGGAGAAACCACAGCTGGGCGCAGTGTGTTCAGTTGACGGAGGTGGTTGCCTACCCCTGGTGGACGGTGTTGTAAACGGATGTCTTGCTTCTGTTCTCCATGACTCAGGTACAACGACCGCTGGGGTCAGACGTAGCCTAGTTAGTTAAATGAGATTATGCACATACATGTTCATGCATTGTTATTGCTCTGTGTTATCACACTGAAATGTGCTGTTATTTTGTGAACAAATATATTTTAGGTTGATTCTAGCTGTACATATTATCTTTATCTAGACCTGTTGGTTATATTCTCATCCAGACAGCTGCTGATGTTGTTTTCATACAGACAGCAGCTGTACATTTGTTTTCATTCAGACAGCGGAACATTTTGTCTTTGTTCGGACAACTGCATATATATTTTGTTTTTTTATTCTGACAGCTGTATGTTTTATTCTATTCAGACAGCTGTATATTTTGTTCTAAATATAAGCCAGCTGTACATTTTGTCCCAACCCCCCCCCCCCACACACACACACGCACGCACACACACACGCACACGCACATTTTAAGTTCACAACTTACCTTGCCACTGCAATTATATTTTATGTATTGTGATGAAATTGGGTGGTGATCCATTACTGATGCACCGTCACCTTTCACTTTGCACCAGGTTCACAAATGTATCCACAGAAATAGCACACTGCTTGCTGTTCTGTGAGCATGTGAGCTCATTTGGTGTGGCACTGAAAAAGAATCAAATGACTGGTATTTATATATATGTAATACACACACGGGTCATGTACTATGAAACGCCGTGGCGTTCAAAAGATATTTACACAAAAACAACCACCACCAACCCCAACACAACACCCCCCACCCCCTCCCCACCCCATAAATCGCAACTAAATGCAGAAACTTCTGAATTTACATCAAACCAAAACTCAGAAAATATCGCAACTTCTGAATTTACATCAAACCAAAACTCAGAAAATATCGCAAATTACAAGTATGTATATAACACAAATATGTGTAGTAGCAAAGTGTCAATAGTACAATTATTACAAACTTCTATCCAAAACAAAATACTGCATAATGATTAAAATAAATTGTGACACCTGCTACTTTTAGGTAATGATCAGTTTGGTGGTATTTGAAGTATGGTACACCTGCGTGCTTTCACAAAACCATTTTTGCTTGTAAAAGTGCAATCACAGCACACCTAAAGTAGCATATAGTGTCATGGAAATATTGTTGTCTCAATACTGTAAGTTTTTATTTACATATGACTGCTTCATCCACACTGTAAGTACATTTACACGTTGACAGTAAACATACCATGGTGCCATGGTAGTTTTTCTCGCAAGTCTTCATAACAAGCACTGCTAGCTGCCAGTCAGTTTGCCACTCTGTAATGCCTGTATCTTTTTCCAGTATAAAATAGATTTGTATATTATTACTAACTTGATTGCAGCCCTGAACATCCGGATCTGTATCCTTACCTTGATGTGTGGCACAAAGGCCAGCGAATTGCTGAAAGTTGAGTTGAACTGTGTTTACATGGAGGATATATCCTTGCGTGTATGCAGAACAAAAACACATGACACTGTTCTGTCATCTAAATAACCTACTCAGTATAAACTGCTGCTGGTGCATTTTCACTTTTGTGCTTTTTCAGTTTGAGGTTTTGCTTTATCTATTCATTGGTTGTCTATTTTCAGTTTCCTTGCTGCTGCCAAAGGCCAAACACCACTTCAAACAGTGGATAATATAAGTTATTGGTAGCAGGAGTTTGCTACACGGACCCTTGTAGGCTTGAGGGAGCTCAAAGGAACCATTGTACCCCGAAGACCGAATGATTCCTTTGACCTCCCGAAGGCCTACAAGGGTCCGTGCAGCAAGCCCCTGTTACCAATAACGTATTTGTTTTCATTCTTCTACACTTTTCGTAAAAGAAATCAAGAAGAAATCTTTCGACCTGAATCACGCCATACATGACTGACGTAAAAAGAATATAATGTATACATAATAGACTTATGACGTAATTTAAAATCTTACATGACGTTGCCGTGACCAGTAGTGTGCCTGTTGTTTTGAACAACACTAAGTAACTTTTTACTTTAGAACGATTTGGTGATCTTTTATGAGAACAAAACTCGCATCCAAGATGCGTCACAAAGAGGGTTACAAGAAGTCCGCCATTTTTCGCTACAAGGGTTTTTGTAGCTCGATCATGTGGTACTGCGCTAAAGGGATTGGTTGTGTGACATAGGGATGAAAAACAAAGCCTGTTGTTTCATCCCTACGTCACACGATCAGTCTCTTTAGCGCAAACCGTACCATGTGACCGTGATACACAAACCGTTGTAGCGACAAATGGCGGACTTTTTTTTTGTAGCCCTCACTATGACGCGTTATGACCTCGTTTTCGAGTCTTGATACCAACTCGGTTCGACAAAGTAGCAGAAGAAACGCACTAAAGTAGTGCTATTTGATACGATACACATCCACTACCTTATTTTTTACGACGTGAGGACCCAACTTAAACAGTAATTCACCACTAATTACACAACGCAAATAGAAAAAGCCTTCGCCAAATCCACCGCATCGCCATGCACCGAGCATTTTCAAAGTTCGGGAAACCAACAAACAAAAATAGCTTCCAAGTTATTTTGGACAGTTTCACAGTCGCACTGAGCACAGACATAAACTAATAACCATACGTTGAAGAGTATTGGAAAGAAATGTTTTTGTCACAAAATGAAGATGAAGTGAAATCTACCTCTTGCTGTTGTGAACTGATAAATTTCCTTGATATTTCTTTTTGAGGGTTGAGTCATTTTAGTTTTCTGATAGAGAACACTGCTATACGAAGTGATCAGAAATAAATCCCACATGGTTTGTAGTCATTGCAAACATAGATAAGCTATGCATCAAATATACTGTGATTAGAATACCAATTGCATGTATCTGTTTGCTAAGATTTATTCCGTATCTAATAACCATAGCACAAGGTGGAAAAAACCTAATGCTCCAGCCGAAGGGGTGCATGACTGCATGATGCCAGCTTGCTTTCATCTGCCCCCTAAAATCAATCGTTTGTGTTTGGGGGGGGGGGCGGGGGGGGGGGGGAGGATAAATATTGTAAAATATATAAATTATTGATATGGCGAAGGCCAGACCCACCTGCTGCGGCCCTGTATCTTGGTATTTTCAAACTTGCCTCTCGTTTGTTCGTGCACCCTTTACCTTGCAGTTGGTGTGTGGTTGTTTGCTGTCAGACACCTGCATGAGGTACGCTTTGGACAGGGTGCATTGCATGTGCACAAACAGCAGTTTGTCCGGGGAGAAAATATTATCACTGAACTCAGCAAGTTTGCAGACAATAATTGTCTTTGTGATACAGAAACATTCTGCAGAGTACATGCCAATGAAACAAGAAGAGATGTAATCCACAAATCAAAATATTACCTAGTGCTTAGATTTTTATAATGTAATCAAATTTGATGTCCGTGTGATACACACACGCACAGGCATAATCACATCCATGTGCAGGCGTGTGTGTGTGTGTGTGTGTGTGTGTGTGTGTGTGTGTGTGTGGGGGGGGGGGGGTTCTAGACCCCCCACCCGACCCCCACCGGGTCTGCCCTAGGGTACCTTGGCGGGGTTGTCTACTTTTTAGTTCCTAGGGTCACCTTGTCTAACCCCTGCAAGGTGGGTTCTACTCTTTTGGGGGTTTGTATTTCTGTCTTTCTGGTCCAGTCATCTGTATTTTTCTTTTGAAATTCTCCCTCCTGTCTGCGCTTCTTGCAGTTCTTTTCTTCATTTAGCGCAGGCACGTCCTGAGAAGGCCTTTGTTGCTTGCGGGACGTAAAGCAACCTATACTCACTCACTCCCCCCACCCGATTTTTTAAAAATACTATAACAAAGTCCCTTTTGGGGGTGTTTGGACCCCCCACCCCACCCCTCCCCCCCCCCCATCTGGTCCCTGGAAGCAAGGTCTAGCGTCAAGGAGGCCTTTAGTATTAGGTTGAAGGACCCAAACAAAAAGCTGGAACCTCCCCCCCCACCTCGAGGTAGTTGATCCGCCCCTGCATGAGTGACAGTCTTCAGTCCTGAAAGCCGATTCAGCTTTTTCAAAATCCCAGAAAGCTGAATTTCAGGTTTTTGGTTCAGACAGAACAGGCCTTCAGCCAGCCTGTTCCAACTGCAACAAGCATACATTCTCATGGGCCCCTGCATCCGCCCCCGTACAATGACGGTCTTCGACAAGTGTTGGACCGTCATACACCTCTGACAACGAGGCGTGTCAGGGACCGTCCGTCTGCCCCCTGGCTGTCTGAGGATGTGAGAGATGCACGGCGTGAGAGGAGGCGTACTGAGCGACGGTGGAGAAAGCACAAACTGACTGTGTACAGACAGATATACACGTGTAAACGACATGCGGCCCCTCAGCGTGTCACTGTTTCCAGACGACATTTCTTCATGGACAAGCTTGACGCGTCTGCCTCTTACAGCAAGCTGTTCTTAATAATAATAATAATAATAATAATAATAATAATAATAATAATAATAATAATAATAATAGAGGAGATTTGTTAAGCGCTTTTTCTAAAAGTAGCTCTATGCGCTGATACAATGAAAAGGCTAACAACTAACACGCACACACACACACACACACACACACACACACAACATACGCGCACACACACACACACACACATGGGAACAAAAGCGTCAGAGTGGGTTACCTACCATTTTATGTCAAAATGGGTTCCCATATTTCTATTTATTCTAGGGCTCTAGAATTGATGCGAATGTTTAGAACTCACCTTATAACTAAGCTCTATAACTTAAAATAAAATAGACATTTTCTAGAAACAGAGCCACTAGATGGAAAAAAATGGGTTTCTACCAATAAAGTGGGTGCCTCTCACACAAAAACTGGCATTACAGTCCAAATGGGTGTCTTCACAACATTAGGCGTCTGTAATAAGGTCAAGTTCATGGAATACTTCTTTTTCACATTAATTTTTTTCCAACTTAATGTGTATGTGTGCTTTAACATTTTTAACATTGTATGGTGCAAAATTCAATAAACACTGGCCCGTAACCTTTCGATTATGATTTTTACAGAGGAAATCTTTTAAACATTGCTGCGTTTTGTCCTTCTGAAGCAAAACAGTTTATCATGGCATTTATGTGAGAATCAACATAATGTATTCTGGAAATTAAAGGACTTTTTTTTTGGTTTTGGGTACTCTGGAGTTTCAGACAAACAGCAACAGAGCATTTTGAATATTAACCCTTATCATTCGGAATACACCAGTGTGTGCAACAAGTGTGACTGAAATAGTCCAAGGGTTAGTGCCAGAATAGCTTGGTGCCTCTAGGCGCCAAGCTATTGTGGCACCACCCTTGAACTAAAGCCATTGGTCTATGTCCTCATCTGTAAGTACTGTAATGTAGCTTGCATAGAATTATGGCAGTGAACAAATTTGAAGCTTTTAGCCTCAGTATGATGCGGGTCAAAAAGTGTGGAAAAATATGAAAGATAGAAAAAGACCCAGACGAAGAAACTAACACTTAACTTATTCTACCCCAGACACACCACAGCAAAATAAAGAACCGGCATGATAGTTCAAGGGTGATGCCAGAATAGCTTGGCGCCTATGGGCGCCAAGCTATTCTGGCATCACCCTTGAACTATCATGGTGGTCTGTGTCCTGCACTGCAACGCAGTCTTCTGAAGACGACTTCAACATTTGGGGATTCCGGTCTTGGGGTAGAATGAGTTAAAATGACAGAACAGAAAACTGACATTAATTAATTAACTGATAACACAAGAAATCACTTGAAACTTCAGCCTTTATTATTGTCTTTCGTCCCCAACCAACCATTCTTCCGTTTGCAGATTTTGAAATGGTATGCAGTATACAAATTGATCCAGGCAGGGCAGACCAACCCCCCCCCCCCCCCCTAATAACACTCGTAATAAATCTTTACGTTGTCAATGGTTTTCTTATCTTATTATTGCCTTTTGTCCCCAGCCGGCTGTTTCGTTTTGCAAATCCACAGGTTATACAGTATACAAAATGATCCAGGCGTCCATCAGATTAAAAAAAGCAGGCTATACATGCTGAAACCACCCCAATAATAACACTCTTGTAATAAATCTGTATGAAACCAAAAATGCCGCGAGTGGCGGGGAACCTCAATTCATTTCTTTTGTAACTTTTTCAGTCTGTTGCGGACGTAATCCTTAATGTTTGTCCAGCGCCTATGTCTAAGTGCAGGCTCTTCTGCCATTGCGTGCTGTATCTCGGCCTTTCCAAAAAGTTTGTTCATGACGAGGTGTGTCTTGAAACGAGTTTGAACAGCTTTCTCTTCAGCTTCCCCCCATGGTTTCCTAGTAAATCTAGCTTTCTTTCGAACAGGAGCTGACGCAGTACTGTCATCATCAAAACTATCTAGATTGTCATCAGGCTCTGGACGTCTTTTCTCCGTCATGCTCATTGATTCCTGTGTTGTTGACTTGCTACTTGCTTCATTCACAGGTGCTGTTCCCCCCGAGACCTCTCTGCCAGTTTCTGATGTGTCTTCGTTGTCAAAGTCAATCTCTTCATCATCGCCCAGCTCAGCTCTAATGCAACTCTCAAAATCTGCCATCCCATTGTTAACTGACAGAAGAATCTTTGCCACTTTTGCCTTTTGAAGGACGTCTTGAGGTTGGCGGTAGATATGGCGATGTATCCGAATATCATGACCAAGGAAATCTGCCAGCTGATCCTGGTCTAACTCCGAGATGGCCATTGACTGAGCCAAAGTTGCAACCTGCTTCCGTAACTGAGTAAATGTGAACATGGCTGGGTATGACACCCGTGCTTCTAGGGCATGGGCCTTCAGAACATCATGGCCTATGTAAGGCCTCTGACCAGAAGGTGTGGCAAAGATGTACTGGGAATCAGCGAGAGCTGGCACTGATTGCCTCATTTGAAGGATTCTGTCCACAGTTGTCATCATCTTCTTCGTCAGCAAAACAGGAACACTCCTATTAAACTTGCCTCTGATTTCCACTCGCTGAAAATGATTAACCATTTTCTTCTCAACCTCTGTGAGACCTTTCAAGATATCTTGATTGGTGATTGATCCAATCTTAGCATTCTGGAAGTCTGACACCTTCATTCTCTGAACTTCTCCCCCTCGTTTTCGGTTGAAAAGTGATACAGCACAAAGAGTTGCTTTAACCACTGTCGGATAATCTTCCGAAACCATCCTTGTCTCAAGAAGCTGTTGGACTTTCCTCACATCTTCACATGATGGGATCGGCTTGGGTTTGTTCATGGTCATTTTCCCGACCGACTGGGCTGCTGTAGTGGACACACAATCATACCAGTCCCCGTTGAAGACAGAGTCAAACCGCTGCGCCTCAGAGAGCTCCTGTCGCCACCTGTCGTCTGAACCCTGCCCAAGCTGTTTGGATGCCTGTGACTGTTTGATCTGTGAACACTTTTTCAAAGCATGGCCTATGCGCATTGCGAGATTGCCTTTTTTGAACTGATGTGTGTCCTCATCAAAATCTGCTAGCTCTTTTACAGCCAGGACAACATGATCAAAGCTAGCTGAATTGATCACAGCATTTAAACTTGCGATTTTCATTTCTGACCTCACTCTGATAATCTTTAATAGTCTCCCTAACTCCCGCATCCTGGAGCTGATTTGTCCAGCCGTGTGTTCTTCAATGTCCCTGCGGTCAAATAATCTCTTTCCATACTCAAGAAGCAAGGGGCCAGTTCTGATGAGACGGCTTATCTCATCATCTCTCTGCCTGGCTAAGACCTTGTGATAGAAGGAAAATTCAACGTCTAAGGGTATTGGAAGCATCAGCCGACCACGGCGCGCCGCGTCACCTCTCTGAGTGATCTGAAACCCTCCTGGTTTCTGACAGCAACGTTTTGAGTGTACAGAGATCAGCTTTGTTTGATAGAGCCCTTTGCAATGGATACAGGCGAGAAGGTCGTCTACCTTACTAGTTTTGGTGCGATACTTAGGAATCAAACATCCTGATTTGTTTTCAAGAACAGCAACGTTATGCATGTAATCACCCTCATCTTGTAGTCTGATCCATGCTCGACGTCTCTGCTTTGTCCCTTTTTTCATCAACAAAATTTTAGCAACGTCTGCCTCATCTGCATGGACATCTTGTAAGTGCGTGCTCATTTTCAAGACAAGCTTGCCACACAATTTGCATGCATGTTTCTTGTCCCATTTGTACTTTCCTTTCCCTCTCGGCGACACGTGCACACCTGTTTCTTCTGTAAGTGCTCTTTCCCCACCCCCAGCATCATGTTCCTTCTGCCTTTCCACATTCTCATTGCCACCCCCTAACGCACACTGCACCTTGCTGGTACTAGCGTCACCGACACCTGGCCACCCCGAACCTGCCACTTTGATGAAATCTAACATAGTCGATACAATACTGTCTATGTCAGAGACCCCAGCAATTGATGCCGACACACCCTCTGAATCCGGTGAGCTCGAGCCAGGAACAAACTCCTCGTCATCACTGCCCTCGTATTGCGATGCGCTTGCACTCTCAGTCTCAGGGCAATCCCAGGATCCATTTGCCAACTGGAGAAAGAAAGAAAGAAAGATTGAAACCAAAGCTGCATTAGGACAGAAACAGCCCAATTTTGGTTTAAGGGGCCTTGCACAAGAATAAAAAGAGTAATCCCGTGTATGACCGATTTACATATGTGTGACCTCGGTGACGAGGGCTGGCTTCTGCAGCAGCAAAATCCACGTTTTCTGAAAATGCAAGCAGTTTTCACACATTTTTCAACCCTGCGTGACCCTTTGAGAGAGGTCACTCAAATTGGCATGTTTAAAAAGGTCTTGCCACAAAGTATCCTTGGGCCAAGCTTGAAGAATGTGGCTTGAATAGTGTCCGAGAAAATGCCACCGTTAACTCATTCTACCCCAGACACACCACAGCAGGATAAGGATCGACCATGATAGTTCAAAGGTGATGCCAGAATAGCTTGGCGCCTACGGGCGCCAAGCTATTCTGGCATCACCCTTGAACTATCATGGTCGATCTGTGTCCTGCGCTGCAATGCGGTCTTGAGAGGACAGGGGCAAAATTTAAGGATTTTGGTGTTGGGGTAGAATGAGTTAAAGTTTACCATGGACGACGGACGGACGACCAGTGTCCCAGAACATAAACTCACTTTTGCTTCGCACGCCAGCCAATAAAATGAAGATGATCATAAAATCACCTTACTTACCAGTTTGTAATTGGGAGCATTCCGCTGCCGTCCATGCACCCTCTGTGGCAGAGGCTGGGGGGCTATGATGCTGCAGCTGACTAATTTTGCCATGGGCCTTGGTCATGTGCCAGGAAGGGGCGTGCTTGTCCACTTCCATAGATCCCGATGGGTTTGGACATCCTGCTGCCATCCGGCGCTGGGTGTGTGCAGAAAGTCCTGAGCCAGTGTGACCAAAACGGTGTTGCTGCAAACATGTCCAATACAACCATGTAAACCATTGACATTTTGAATAAGATTGATTGTACATTGCTTAACGTCCCGACAGCAACAAGGCTTTCTCAGGACGTGCCTGCACTGCTTGTGAAAAAAAACCTAAACAGAACATTGAACGTATGTCGCCAGCCGGTCAAATACGTTAAATAAACCTAACACATGGGGCCTAAATAAAGCTAAGACCATTTAGCAACACACATCCAATATCAAGTGCTACAGGCAGTGCAGACAGTAGGGAGAGTTTTAAAAAGGCAAATACAGGTGAATGGACAAAGGGTAGACAGAAACACATGCCCCAGAATAGAGAGAAAAACCCACCCTGTGGGGCTGACCAGGGTGACCCTGGGAACTAAAAACTGGTAATACAGTAAAAAGCGACACTTCAGTTGCACAATCCGAAAGACCTGTTTGTGGAAGTTTGTTCTTCGAATCGCGAGGCAGTTTTGTGAACGAGGTTTGAAATCTGGCGCCATCTTTTTTTTATATTTTAAAGTCAACTCATACTGTGCATGCATGTGTCAAGTTACTTTTCGATCACTGACAATCACACATGTCAGAAAAAAAAGAAACAAAATCGCGTGGCAGATTGACCTTGTAATGGTGTTATTGAACGAATTCCTCTCATTGAAGAAGAAAGCTTTTGTTAAAATCGTGGCGTTCTATTATCATTTACTACAAGACTCAACGGTCGGAGAGGAAGACACGGACCGAGCCACGGCCGATTCAGACGCCTTATTTTTCTGGGCCAAACGAGTATCGGGGATTGGAGGCATCTCTCAGTTAAATAACTGCACTGAACAAGTACATTTGGGCGTGCTCTTAACTAAGAAATATTGCATAAAGTACCTCTGCAAACGTGAAGAATGGCCAGCGGGGGACGAAAGACGTTTTAGGAAGGGCAAGGGAAACAACTCCGTTCATCGGTGTTACTGGCCAATCAGCGATCATCAAGTTGATCTGAAAACATTCGCTTCCGTGTGAACACACAGGCCCAGGGCGTCGCTAAAACACAACATGAAATAAATCTGGGATAATGGGGACATGCTATTTTGATATTATTTTCTGACTTTTGAATGAAAGATAATGCAGAAACAACCCTCAGAAAAAAATGGGTGCCTGACTTGGTCACCCAGAATTTTACACACACCCATTTTGCATAAGGATGGTAAAGAAAGTCACCCATTTCAGTGGTTTCGTTTACACACACACACACACACACACACACACACACACACACACACACACACACACATACACACACACACACACACACACACACACACACACACACACACACACATACTCAGTCACATAAAAATGATCCCACCACCCGCAAGATCAATCTGGATATTGTGTTGCTGACTGATAAAAACAGTGCCATCAATAGGCAAACGCCACCCATCTCCAAAGGGCATAGATCTTGATTTAACAGACCATAATGTGGAATTTAGATGTAACATGTGTGTCCCTTGTGACAAAGAGATGACATTTTGCACCAGCAAAATCCATGTTTTCTCAAAATCTAATTAGTTTTCACACAGCTGTGACCCTTGACCTTTATGATATCATAGAGTTGACTGAACTAGTATACATGATAGGAAGGTCTTATCATCACCTGTGTGCCAAATTTGATTGAAAATTGTGTGAAAATGTGCATAATACCTACAATTTTATCAACAATTGGTATTTTACACACATTTGCAAGCCTGTGACCCTCTCCACGTTTGCAGTATTTGAGAAAAAAAATCATCTTTTGACAAAATATGGCTATTTTGGACCTATTTTCTGAGCTCTTGTGACCCTTGACCTTTCCGAGGAATCAACCAAATTAGTATGAATTGAAAGGTCTTACCCTCAGGTTATCTTAGTACCAAGTTTGGGTTTGAAGTTGTGAATAATATTTTAGAAAAAAATAAATTATGTCAAAATATAGCTATTTTTAACCTATTTTCTAAGCCCCTGTGACCTTCCCCTTTGTGAGAGGTCACTCAAATTGCTATGTTTGGAAAGGTCTTGACACAAAGTATCCTTGGGCCAAGTTGGAAGACTATGGCTTGAATAGTCTCCGAGAAAATGCCAACGTTAAAGTTTTCGACACAGACCATGGCAGACGGATGACGGACAGAAGATGAAATAATAGAATCACTTTCGCTTCGCACGTGAGCCAACAGAAAAGTGAATACGGTCCTTTCACTATCTGTGACCTCATGTGAACGCTGTAAAAATAAAAAAATTTACCTTAAAATCGCTCTCAGCACCAGTCTGAATGTGAGGGGGCATTGTTTGGTAATCCAAATTCATAAACTTTCACTCAAAACACGAGGCGCCAAAGCTAACGCCCACATGTTGTCACGTGACCAAATGCCACATTCATTGGTGTCTTTTAAGCGCAAGATAAGCGAATTTGAGTTTTTTCCTGTAAACAAAACAGCTTGAATACCTTTTTGGTCGAAGGGGGTACCAATGCATGGTTCCTTTGACCTCCCTCAGGTGGCCTACAAGGGTCAGTGTAGCGAACTCCTGTGACCCATGCAATAACTTCACTTATCAGATACTAGCCTCACGTATTTGTATGCACACCTCCCCCTCCCCCCACGTGGCACCCCCCCCCCACACACACATCTCCCTCACCCCTTCACAACACACACACACACACACATACATTTAGACCCAAGGTCCCATTTTTCAAATGTTGGAGCTGTTGCATAACCTCTGTGTACCAGCTGCATAAATTTACCATGATAATTCAAGGGTAGTGTCAGATTAGCTTGTCTCCTGAAGGCGCCAAGCTAATCTGACAGTACCGTTGAATTATCAGGGTCAATTCATTTCCTGCTTCAGGGTCCCAGGCGAAATGGGTTAATACACGTTCAGAAAGACTGCCGAAATGTTCTAAGAACACATGACAGGGTCGGATCACTTTACTTTACTCCTGCGGGGGAGGAGGGGAGGGTGGGGGGTGGGTCCAACGTCTTGTTTGGAACCGTGAACCTGATACAAAAGGCCTCCTCGACACTACAATTTGCTTCATACGGGGGCCGAAAAAAATCAAACAGGGAGAGGAGGGCGGGGGTGGGGGGGGGGAGGTGGGGGGGGGGGGAGTAGTTGACAGACCTTGCTTCCAAGAGCCGAAGAATCAAACAACGGGTCGAGGAGGGGGAGGGGGTAGTCGATGGACCTTGCTGCCAGGGGTCGCAAAATTCAAGCAACCGAGGGGGGGTGGGGGGTGGGGTGGGGGTGGGGGTGGGGGGGTGGTGGTTCAGATCGACAGATTTTGCTTTCGGTGTGCCAAAAATCAAACAGCGATGAGTGCAAGAGGGGAGGGGTGAGGGGGGGGGGGGGAAGGGGGCGATGCGATAGACCTTGCTTCCAAGGACCGAATGAACAAATGAGGGAGGGGGGTGGGGTGGGGGGTGGGGTCCCAAACACCCCAAAAAGGGACTTTGTTATAGCATTTTTACAAATTTGGTATGAACCCCCCTGCCCCAACCTGGATCCAACCCTGCACCCCCTTCCCCACCCTTGACCTCTGCAATGAGTTAAGTAAATTCAAATGCACAGAAAGGTCTTATCAGCTACCTTTGTGCCAAGTTTGATTGGAAAAAAATTTGCAAAAATGTTGCCAATACCTAAAATTTTATCACAAATTGGCATTTTACACACATTTGCCAGCCTGTGATTCTTGACTTTTCCGAAGCTTTATCCAAAACAGTATGCATAGATGGGTCTTCCCATCAGGTATCTCTGTAGCAAGTTTTGGTTTAAAGTTGTTTTTGAAAAAAAATAACACCTTTTGTCAAAATGTGGCTATTTTGAACCTATTTCCTGAGCCGGCTCTTGTGACCGTTGACCTTACTGAGGGATCAACCAAATTAGTAGGCATGGAAAGGTCTTACCCTCAGCTATCTTTGTACCAAGTTTGGGTTTGAAGTTGTGAATAGTATTTCAGAAAAAAAAAAGAATGTCAAAATATAGCTATTTTTGACCTATTTCCTGAGCCCCTGTGATCTTGACCTTTGTGAGAGGTCACTCAAATTGGTATGTTTAGAAAGGCCTCGCCACAAAGTATCCTTGGGCCAAGTTTGAAGAATGTGGCTTGAAAAGTCTCCGAGAAAATGCCAACGTTAAAGTTTACCATAGACAGCAAACTACACCACACATACACACACACACACGCATGGCTGGGGAAATGAACTAGTGAAAGGCAGTGTTGTAGAGGTGGGTTTTGAAAAGTGATTTAAATGAGGAGAGCGTTTGAAGTTACGGACCGGGGCGGGGAGACTGTTCCGTGGCGGGGCCAAGATGGGAGAAGGCACGACCGCCACGTGTTTTACATTTGAAATTGGGAAGAGGAAGGGCGGAGGGTGCGAGATGGAGTATACAGATGGAGTAAGTCAGAGATATAAGCAGGAGAAGTCAGGTTGATAGAGTTGAAGCACATGCAGGACAGTTTATACAGAATGCATTCTTGTACGGGCAGCCAATGAAGTTTTTCAAGGTCGGGGCGGATATGGTCACGCTTACGCACGCGCAGAACTAAACGGGCAGCACTGTTTTGCACTCTCTGCAGTTTATCCTGCTGGGTTTTAGGCAGGCCGGAAAGGAGGGAGTTACAGTAGTCTAACCGTGATAAAACAAAGGAGGAGACAAAGATTGCAGTTACTTCGGGCGTCAGATACTGTCTAACACTGCTAATGCGCCGAAGTTCAATAAAAGCTGATCTGCACTTACGACTAACATACTTATCCATTTTGAGGTCTCTGTCAATGAAAACACCAAGGTTTTTGACACTGTCAGAGAAAGTGATTTGATTTTGACAGACAGAGATGTGACTGGGAAGACAGGACAACTGCGAAGGACGCACACCAGCTGTGATAAGCATGGACTCTGTTTTACCATCATTTAGCTGGAGTTTATTTCTAATCATCCAGTCTTTAACTTCTGTCAGACAGTTTGCCATGTTGGAAATTAAACGACCAGCCTCAGGGACGGGATCAGAATTGTGCAACTGTGTGTCATCATTCTTCTCAGTGTCAGATGAACTGCTGGGAAAAGCCAAGTCTGCAACTCTTCCTGCTGATGTCCCCTCTTCTGAACTGCCGCAGACATTTTGTGATTTTTTTCACTGACAAAATCAAACTGCTGCGTGAGAACTTAGATACTAAGCAGTGTGATCCACCCGGTTTTGCTGTTTATGATCGTCCATGTTTTGCCAAGTTCAAATCTGTTACAGAAAGCGAAATCGCTGCCATAATTGCAAAGTCTCTAACAAAACGTTGCATTAGTGTTGGATCCTGTTCCGACTTGTTTCCAAAAGCAGTGTATCAGCGATCTTTTACCGTTATTTGCTGCTATTGTAAACATGTCTCTGTCAGCCGGAACTGTTCCAAAATCTTTCAAACAGGCTGTTGTTACCCCGTTACTAAAAAAAAAACTCAAACAGGCTTAGACAGAAATACCCTGAAAAACTCCAGGCCTGTATTCAACCTACCATTCATTTCTAAGGTACTGTAGAAAGTTGTCTTACAACAGCTCCTGGAACACTTAGAGGTGAATGGTCTGTTGGACGTGTATCAGTCCGTCTATAAAGCATGTTCTTAATTAAACGAACTTTAGTTCGCGAACTCTGACGAACTACAGTTCACGATCTCGGACGAACCAGGTTGGTTCTTAATTGGACGATCTAAAGATACGGCGAACCTAGTTCGAAGCAGTTCACGAACCTCGGCAAACCATAGTTCGATGTCAGAAAAGGTTCGCTGAACGTGTTGAGCAAACCAAGGCGAACCTTTTCTCTGATTGGTCAAAACTTTTACCTTCTTCTGCGTTGGAGATAAGAAGACAGTCACCGATACAAACAAATATGGCGGATGGCGATATTTCACTCGTGCGAAGAACAAGACCTATTTTTTTTTTATTGATTTGTGGGAGGCGCAACGCTGTTTGTGGGGTCGCTACTGCAAGGAGTACAAAAACAAACATCGTTCAAATCGAGAAGCGGCATAGCGGCAGCCATTTTGAACCAGTAAGTACGCCGAATCAAGCACTTCAGTTAAGAAAGAGGACCATGGCAAACCTGGTTTGCTGAAGTTCGCCTAGGTTCGTGCAACCTCAATTAAGAAACAAACCAAAAGATCGCCGATCTTCTCCGATCTAGGTTTGCTGATCAGAAGTTCGTCCAATTAAGAACAGCTCTAAAAACGGTCAGAGCGTGGAGACAGCAGTGCTGAGACTTCTAAATGACTTGCTTTGTAAAGCAGATGAAAGACTTATCTCCCTTGTGGCCCTGTTGGATCTCAGCGCTGCTTTCGATACCCTGGACCATTCCATTCTCCTGAAGACGCTTGAAATCACCTTTGGCCTGCGTGAAACGGTTCTCTCTTGGTTTGAATCTTACGTTTCCGATCGGTACCGGTTTTTAGGGGTAAAAGACAGTGTCTCTAAACCTTCCATTTTGGAGTTTGGAGTGCCTCAAGGCTCTGTCTTAGGCCCTGTGTTATTTACGTTATATTCACAACCGCTGTCAGGTGTTATTTCCAGCCATCAGTGTTCTTATCATAAGTATGCCGATGACACTGAAATCTCTCAGAGTAGTCCACCTGGGGAATTTCAGTCTGTTGAAACTGACATCAAGCCCTGTGTTGACGATGTCACGACATGGATGGACAGTAACAAATTTATGTTGAACCCAGAAAAAGAGTTACTGCCCGTTGGCTCAGCATCCCGGCTTCAACAAATTCACACTGAGTCTTTACGCATAGATGACACTGATATACAATTTCAGTCTTCGGTCAAATATCTTGGTGTCAAGCTCAATAAGACTTTGAGTATGCAGGATCACGTCGGTGAAATCTGTCGTGGTGCTTCATACTTTCTGAGACACATCGCCTCTGTCCGACACAGTCTTTCTGAATCTGCCACTGCAAAGTTAGTGAATGCTTTAGTCACGAGCCGTCTTGACTACTGCAATACTCTGCTTTTCGGTCTTCCATCTGAGCAGATTAACCGCCTTCAGCGAGTTCAAAATAATGCCGCAAGCCTTGTAAAGCGCAGGCAAAAACGAGACCACGTAACCCCTATACTGAAAGAACTTCACTGGCTTCCAATCCAATCCCGCATAAAGTTTAAGATATCGACCCTTGCATACCGCTCCTTTGATGACAGTCTTCCGTCATACCTTTCATCCAGTATTATCAGCCCTCTCGCTCACTGCGTTCATCGGGAGAGAAACTTCTTAAAGTTCCAAAGTTCCATCTCAAATCTGCCGGTGAATGCTCTCTCAGATGTACTGCTCCTTTAATTTGCAATTCCTTACCGACTGAGCTGAGAAATGCCTCCACCCTTAAGCAGTTCAAAGCAAGTTAAAAACATACTTTTTTCTTGCTGACTTTCGTGTAATCTCTATGGTATTTCTGTACACACACCCTTCAGACTCTGTGTATGTGTGTGTGTGTGTGTGTGTGTGCGCGTGCGTGCGCGTGCGTGCGTGCGTGCTTGCGTGTGTGTGTGTGTGTGTGTGTGTGTGTGTGTGTGTGTGTGTGTGTGTGTGTGTGTGTGTGAGTGTGTGTGTGTGTGTGTGTGTGTGTGTGTGTGTGTGTTGTTTTCGCCTGCGCATTGAGTTATATTATAAATATGAGAAATGCGCCATATAAATACCATGTATTATTATTATTATTATGTTTCTTGCTGGCTGTTACGATTGTGGTTGTGTTGTTCTATGAGAGCATGCATGTGTTGATCGTACGGATCCGATATTTATTTGAGCTATCAGGGTTACAAATCACGTACCTTTTCAGTAAGATTCTCTAACTGCACAGATAGCGAAATTAATTTTGTTATGATACGCTAAGTTTAGTTCGGAAGCTTCTAGCAAAGTCGCACGGAGAATAGCGGTAGTAAAGCTGCTCTATTTTTAGTCAAATTTGTTTTTTTGTGAGCGTGAAATTAGCGGCCGTCACGTGTTATGAGAGGTCGTGAATGGTCTACCATACTTTTATGTGACGTCATTATACATTGGGATTTGGGGCTGAAATGAACAGTCGAATTTTTGTAGACTATTGTAGTTATTCTAGAAAGTTCTTCTTTTATTAATATTTATGAGTTTCAGTTACGTGTTCCGTTCTGATTGGTTGCGTTGTGTGATTTCGTTAGATTATTCTGGAAAGTTGTTCGACTATAAAGGTTGGTGCTAGGAAGCACGTGTGTACATTGTCATGCATTGTCAGTTGTAGGGACACACAGTTTATAGTAGGTACGTGGCCCGTATAGGGTGTACATTGTGAGAGACGCAACGTAACGGTGGTGTACGTTGTGTGAGGAACTTTGTGTCGCCAGTGTTGACATTTGCAGAAGAGACATTGTATCAGTGTTGGTGCATTTGGGAATGCATCGTTTGCAGATCGCATCGCTGAATTAAAATATTGTTGGAACTGTTACTCCAGTGTAGCCTACATCCTTAAGCCACGTGTGACGGGTTGCAGCTGAATGAAGTTTATTTAAAAGAACCTTACGTGCGTGCGTCTGGTGTGTTTATCATACTACGACTACGACTCAACCACGTAACATTTTGGCACCCCCGACGGGACTTCTTCAGTTGGCTCAGTGGAAAGGGTAGCCGGAGAAAACAGCCAGCAGTGAAACGCAGAGATGGCGACATCGGAAATGGAGACATTCCTGAAAATTAGAAAGGAATGTGGACTCGAAGGAGCTCAACTCCTCGAGTTCGTAAAAGGAGAGAGAGGAGAAAGAAGAAAAGAGACGAGAGAGAGAAGAAAAGGAGAGACTGGAGAGAGAAGGAAAGAAACGAGAGAGAGAGAAGAAAAGGAGAGACTGGAGAGAGAAAGAGAAAAGAGACACTGGAGAGAGAAAGAGAAAAGAGACTCGAAGAAGAAAAGAGACTGGAGAGAGAAGAAAGAGCTAAAGAACGTGAAATCAGGAAACTCGAAATTCAACAAGAAGAAGCAGAGAAGCAGCAAAGAGAGGCAGAGAAACAACGAGAAGAGGAGCGAGAAGAGGCAGAGAGGCAACGTCAACACGAAATTCATCTAAAGCAGATGGAGATAGAAGCACAGAGCCAGAGAGCTACTGAAGCAACAGCCTTAGCCAGCAGAGAGCAAACAGCCCGTGCGCCAAAACTTCCACCTGTTGTTGAAAATTCAGATAAGATGGACGCTTATCTGGAGCGATTCGAGCGCTTCGCAAGCAGCAATAACTGGAGAGAAGAGATTTGGGCTATCAAATTGAGTACACTTCTACCTGGCAAAGCGCTTGAATTTTACACCCGCTTGCCAAGAGAAGAAGCCGAAGATTATACGCAGTTGAAAGCCACCCTGCTGAGACAGTACGACTTCACTAAAGACGGTTACAGGCGACGAGTTCGGAACTGCAAGCCTGAAGAAAGAGAAACACCCGGGCTATTCATTGAAAGAATCAGGAGCTACCTGGAGAAATGGATAGAGCTGGCTGGTTTAAACAAAGAGTACCGGACCTGTGTAACCTCATCATCAAAGAACAAGTCCTCAACGCATGGTTTAAGGACCTGGCGGAGGCCTCAGGGAGCAAAAAGACCAGTCCCTAAAGGCCCTGGCCGACTTCACTCAAAGATACCTTGATGCCCACAACATGAAGTTCGGGCCCAGTAAGCCGCAGCGTGTGTCTGCACCAGCAGAGGAAATCCACAATGTCAGAGACACCCCGAAATACAAGCCGGTGGAGAACCTGACATGTTTTCTCTGTGGAACGAAAGATCACAAGGCGATACGGTGTCCTTCTAAAGATGTTCCCCGAGGCGACAACATCAGAAGATCCAACCAAGATCGCGGCCGGGATGGCAGGCAGAAGCGGTACCACATCTCAACACAGAGCCGCCGCAGTATTAGCCAATGATGTGACGTCATCCAGTGACTTTGAATCTGGAGAAAGGCGAGTGACACCGGAGCTGATTGAATCTTTCAAAAAAATGGACGCATCCCAGTAGGAGATGGGGCTACATTTTTACCAGTTTCAAACATTGCCTGAGAATGAAGTGCCGAACATGCCGGTGGTGTCAGGATTCGTCGGAAACACACCAGTGAGAGTGCTGAGAGATACCGGTTGTAGTTGCATCATCGTAAGAGAGGACCTAGTAACTGAAGACCAGAAGCTACAGGAGTGGACAAGCCTCATCATGGCCGACGGAACTGAGGATCATCCCCCTTGCCAAGGTCAGTGTCAACACTCCGTACCTGACAGGAGAGGTGAAGGCGTTATGCGTAAAGACCCCAGTCTACGATCTTATCATTGGAAACATTGATGGTGCCAGAAACGCAGACGATCCAGATCCTGAGTGGAGACCCGAAACATGTGCTGTCACCACGATAAGTCAAGCAAAGAAGAGTCACCAGACCATCCCTTTAAAAGTGGCGGACAACACGGAAGCAGCTGTAGTGAATAGGGAAAGGCTGGTGGAGCTACAGAAAGCCGACCCCACGCTTGACAAGTTCCGAGGTCAGACCGAGCCCGTAACGCGAAAGGGAAATGAGATAACCTTCGAGACCCGGAAAAATATCCTGTACCGGATATTCAACAGCAATGGAGATAAACCTGTGCGTCAAGAGGGCGGTTTACACTGACTTGTCGGTACGAGTTACTTCCCTTTGCTACGGGCAAAAGTGCGGCCATTTTAATAGCGCTAGTGTGAGGATGGATAGCCTGGAGAGTTTTGATTGCGACAGTTTACGGAAGTACTTGAAGGAACGCGGCATTACTGCTTCAGGATACAGAAGGAATGACCTTCTGGAGTTGGCGAAGACAGCACAGCAGTTGCAGCTTCCCACAGATCCAGACTGCACGAGGGAGGACGTGGTATGGTAGCTCAAAAATTACAAGAGCTGAAGTTTCCAGTCACTGATCCATTTCAGTGTGACGGTAGATCAACCAGCGATCTGTCTAAAGCACCGAAGGTCGGACGTGTTGACATATTGAATTATCTAATTGAGAGAAGATCAGATTTTGACAAAAGGAAGGCTAAAGCTTACAAGTCTTTCGAAGACTACTCAGACCGACCCTATCTCAGACCTTCACACCGGCTTTTCTACGACGGGCACGTTACAGAACTGAAGTGTACGCTGTTTGAAGACAAATTCTGCCTGTTTTTGGCCAGCGTCAGACCAACACAAAGACAAACAACTTACATGCGAACGAGTGTCTACAAGCTGTGGATTATTGCAGACACAGCGGGCGATATTCTTCTCGGATTTTGCCAGTGTCCAGGAGGGTATGTACACACTTTATTTATGATTTATACATGTATAAACGCATAGTGACACTGTGACAGCACAAACAGATGAAGATGATGTACAGTACTGAAAGTCTGTCTGCACACATTTGATATATATATATATATATATATATATATATATATATATATATATATATTATATATATATATATATATATATATATATAATATAGGATGTATGTCATACGAAAGTCAGAAGTGTACTGTAACTGATGCAGCAATATGACATTCTCAAATGCATTATGAACTGCATGGATTAAACTGAACGCACCAGTATTATTTCAGGTTTTTCAGGTGAGCGATTGAAATAAAACAAATCAGCATAACCTGCTTTCTCATGACACTTTTGCATAATTTGCTACATGCATGCATACTTTCTCTTCCATAGCTGATGGAGCATGCAGGCATTTATCTGCCACTTCGTATGCCATTGGGGACCACCAGCTAAAGTCAGCAACTGATGGACTGGCGTACTGGGTTCGACGGAACACTGCTTGCGAAGAACCTGAAAAGTTGTCCAAACTGCCGGTCATACAAGCTAGGTAAGTTATTCTCAGCTGTTTTGGATGTTGCCTTCAGTTTTTTTCTTCTGTTTGTACAGGTGGGCGCAAATGAACATTAATGTCTCTGCGTTTATGTTGTATGTTACTAAAAAAAGAAAGACAAAACACTTTGTGTACTGAGGTTACAAAGTAAAGTAGATAACAGCACTGTCGGGGGAGAGAAGTGTGCATGATCGACCAGTGATCATAGATTTACTGTGGCCAAAGCACAAAAAAAAAGAGATAGGAAAGAGAGGGGGCGCTAAAAGAGTGACTGAAAGCAATGCATATGGAAGCCCCCGAAGGGGGGCGTATCACATATCCCACTGTTCCAGCCACTCAGTGCATGGAAATTTAAATCTAGGTCCCCCCAAGGGGGGTCCAGATATTTAGCCGGTGTGGACAGCTGTTTCGGTCTTGGCGACCTCTTCAGCACACCATCGGCGATACTGGAGGAGGCAGGAATTTCTGCCTACCTGCAATGACAACCACATTTTACTGTGGTGTCTGCAGGGGCATACATTCCATGCCACCACCTAGAGTCACTCTTTTAGCGCCCCCTCTCTTTCCTATCTCTTTTTTGTGCTTTGGCCACAGTAGATCTATGATCACTGGTCGATCATGCACACTTCTCTCCCCCGACAGTGCTATTATCTACTTTACTTTGTAACCTTCCTAAAATATTAGCACTGGCAGTCTCCCCTTTTCTTTTCATTTACTACTACAATTTCGACTGCAACCCCTTCCCCCCTTTTGGTAGGTTCTCTTTTAGGGTGCATGGAAATTTAGCTCTAGGTGGTGGCATGGAATGTATGCCCCTGCAGACACCACAGTAAAATGTGGTTGTCATTGCAGGTAGGCAGAAATTCCTGCCTCCTCCAGTATCGCCGATGGTGTGCTGAAGAGGTCGCCAAGACCGAAACAGCTGTCCACACCGGCTAAATATCTGGACCCCCTTGGGGGGACCTAGATTTAAATTTCCATGCACTGAGTGGCTGGAACAGTGGGATATGTGATACGCCCCCCTTCGGGGGGGCTTCCATATGCATTGCTTTCAGTCACTCTTTTAGCGCCCCCTCTCTTTCCTATCTCTTTTTTTTGTGCTTTGGCCACAGTAGATCTATGATCACTGGTCGATCATGCACACTTCTCTCCCCCGACAGTGCTATTATCTACTTTACTTTGTAACCTTCCTAAAATATTAGCACTGGCAGTCTCCCCTTTTCTTTTCACTTTGGTAAATATGAGTGATGAAAACAGACAAGAGACGCTCATGGCGAAAACAATTAAGACAACAAGCACTATCATAAATAATAACCAGCTAGCGACCATCAAATGTTGAGCTTGAAAGTACATTTTCTTTCAGTGGGCGACAGGTGACTGAATTTTGGTAGCAGATACCTTTTGAAGCGTGGTAGCCTGACTCCTTGTCTTGTAGAGGCAGGTTTTCCGGTCATTGAGCTAAAAATAGATCGCATCACAAATGTTGTTTTTAAACCATAATGCTGTTAGATTGTGCTGAAATATTGTGTCATTAAATACTGACTTACTAAATAAAAAAATATAGTTCTACACTTCTTTTGTGTTCTGTATCTTTCGATTTCAGAGTTGGGTGCGATTGCTACTATTGTGATCTTACACAGGAAACTGCACATTAAATATTCCTTTATTACATTCACAATCGTGTTCCTTTAAGAAAATTATTCGTTTCATGTATATTTATAGTGTTTTCTCAATAATTGCTTACGATGTGAAATTCAAATATCAGTTTAATCACTTTTATTTTCGATCCAAAAGTTTTGATTGGAAAGTAGGTCGTTGTCAGTCACGTAAAACGCGTCGATCACTGCAACATTTCAGGTCAACAAACAGATAAATAAACATTGCAACTGTTATTTGCAATTGCTACACTGACATCTAGAATCTACACTGGGCAGAAATAAACATTGCAAGCAATTTAACCCGGAAAAAGCGGCCCGAGACAGAAAAAAAGCGAACGCGTTCGCCGGTCAGTCACAGTTGGCAACGATCGCACTCTCGGTTGAATTCTATTTTTCACCTAGAAAGATCTCGCGAGAAAATCAACTTCCGGTACGTGCATACTTTCGACTGGTGTAGTTTCTTCAATGTTTTTGGCGGAGATTTCAAGCATGTTACCGATTCATCGTTTCTGTCACCAGCAATCGCTGCTCTGCAATCGCAACATCATAGAGAGGTAATGGGAAAGGCTTTAGTTTTTTTGCATTGTAACAAGTTTTTAAGCACTCTTTTAATGCAGAAAATAACTTGCATGTACGACTGATCAAAAAGAATGGATGACAAGGCATACTTAGCGTTCCATGTTAGTTTTAAGGCTTTGTGAATCAGAATCTGAGGTTGGTTATTGTGATCGCTGCAGTCTAGACTGACGGAAATATCGATTGCAGCAATTGTGACTAAAAGATATGGCGATTGCAGTTATAGTGACTGACCATGTGCAAGTAATGATAGATTCCAAGCACTAGGATATATTTAAATGTGTATTCTCTGTCTATTCTTGTAAATTCTCAGGAATGTCATCAAAATTATAAGTGAACTATTTTTTTCCAAGTTATTTTTTGTACTTATTTGGACTATTATGCAAAAAACGTACCATATTTACGATGGAAAAACTGTATGTAAACAGACAATAATTATGTTTAAAATAAATATATCTTGGCAGTGTGAATGTTACAGTTTATTATAAAACTATAATGTAATCAAGTATTTGACATTTGAGGGGGTGGGAATACATTAAATTAGTATGTCGAAATTAAAATGTAAAAAATAAGTAAATACAACCCAAGAACAAACAAAAATAAAAGCGCTTGCAAAGAATTCTACAGAAATTCTGTGTGTACATATTTTCCTGTAGGCATAGGTGCACTTGATCCTTTAAAATCTAAAAAAAAAAAAACTTAAGAGGGGAGGGAAGATGAAAAAAAAAAACAACAAAAAACTTAGATAAAAAAATTTGATGACAGAATTGTTTATGTTTGATGTGTTTGCAGATATAACGGCATAAAACATGCCCTCAAAACCTTCAGTATATTGGGCGAGAGTGAAAGAAGGGGATTCAGGGAGATATGCGGCGATGTTGGAAAAAGCTCGAATCAACCCAATCCTGTTCTTTTGTCAACCACTTGTTCCAAGCTGACTGGCAGCATCAGCAATACAGGTACTTGCTGTGTATGATTTAATTTTAGATTGAATATAATTATCAAAAACAATGTTACTGCTTACACACCAGATTGAGAAATCAAAACAGTCTTTTTATTGGATATATCTGTAAAGAACACATAGCTCTGTTATTTTCCTGTTTCCATAATTATGTTCCGTTAATGAGTGAAATTTTTGTTCAGTTACTTTTCCATTGATATTTCTGTCTTCAACATTTTAGTCTGTGATTTTTTAATAACTAGGTGATTTATTTTTCTTTTTGTGTGTGTTTACAGGTCACTCAAGAACTCCCTGAGAAAGGATCAGCTCCTTGTACTTGATTTTGCTGAAAATAGAGTCATTTTCAGGATGAAATCAAGTCAGCTCACTTTGGCAAACAAAAGTTCAGTCTCCATGCCTTCTATAAGAGCGCAGCTGGACATCTTGTTCGCCATGCTGTCAACTGTCTGACGTATGATATCTAACACGACCATCACGCCGTTAACCATTTCTTGGAGACAGCTCTTCGTCGCTTTCAACAGCAGGGCATGATCAGTAACAGGAGTGACGTCTTTGTTTTTTCTGACAACTACTCAGCCCAGTACAAGTTCAAAAACTCCTTCGCAGACCTCGGCCTCTATCAGCAGCCCATCCAGCATGTTTACTTTGGTGCTGAACATGGCAATGGCGAAGCTGATGGGGAGACAGGAGAGCTAAGCAAAGCTGTGGAAACGGCAGTACTGTGCCGGCAGGTCGTCATTCGAAACGCAGAGGACTTCTACCTTTTCTGCCGTGACCATCTTCAGAAAAATGAGGAAACTTCTAAAAGGGAGTTTGTCCTCACACATACACAGGCCTCTACACAACTATTCATCTGCAGTCAGTTGAAGATGTGGAGGTCGAGGGAGACCATCAGCCTCGTGAAACTTTACCTGCGATCCCCAGGGAGCAGTTCTTCATCTGCAAACAACAAGAACTGCAGCGGACACGGCTAAATGGTTTCCCGGCTTTTGTTGCCTGTGCGCAAAAGTGTCTTCAGGAGGCCCAAAATTACCCACTCCCACCTGCCATTGTGGAGCCAGAATTTTCAGAGACACTGAAAGACGCTGCTGCGGAAGCTCAGATAACATTCCACTCCACTCTAAACAATCGTTTTGCGCTGAAAACCAGAGCAGATGGAAACTGTCTACCCAGAGCGTTGAGTACTGCAGTCTACGGGACTGAAGAATTCCACAGAGAGCTTAGGGTCCGCATGACCTGCGAGCTTGCAGTCAACAGTGCAAGTATCTTTGTCCAGGCTACATCAGCAGAGGCAGCTCGCAGGACGGGAAACTGTCTCTGGAGTTCTACAAGCTCTCCGGCGACTTCTACGGAGTCCTCACAACAGAGCAGGCATTTGAATGTGAAGTGATGGCCACTGTCCAGAACTCCAAGGACATGGGCATGTGGCATCTGCTTTCTGCTGCCAACATCTTGGGATGTAAAATCACCTCCATTTACCCACACACCGGTGGACAGCCGCAATTTGAAGGCAACAAAAATTGTCTTCGTGATGAAGAGAAAACCTTTCCTATTTTTATCCAGTGGTCCTCCACATCTGGCAGCCTCACAGACCCCTTCTTCCAGGCAAACCATTTTGTGCCTGTTGTAAAGAAGAAAGAACACCAGGAGCAACAGCAGATTAAAGTTGGGAGACTTCATTCTGGTCTCTGTACCTTCCGCCAGGAAGCCTAACTCGACCACAGACTTCAAGGCCATGGTAGCTGAGCCTTCCTCCTCTGTTCCCCTAAAAAGGGGGAGCTGTTGGTTAAATTCCTGAAGAGCCAAGGACGTTACTTTGTCTTCCCATCTTCAGATGACCTTTCAATTGTGTGGAAGTCTGAGAGTGAGATTCGAAAAGTTCCCCATCCAACTGTCAACAATAGAGGCCACCACTTCTTCTTGATTTTTTTGCAATTCTTTTTGCCTGCTTTTATTGAAAATGTGGAACAATTGCTCAGAAAGTGAATTTTCTCATAAAGAGTTTTATTTTGTGCCTGTGAAGATGAAACTGGTATTTTCCTTAGACAGACATTTTTCGTACCACACGCTGATTAGGGGGTGGGGTTCCAATTTCATGAAAAAAACATTGAATCTGACACTGACTACAGATTATATTTATCTGAAGTTATTCTACACCCTCAGGTTTAGCAGGTGTGTGTTTTGGATGATTTTATCGTCAGTAGTTTTTCACCAAAGTGAAATATTGTCGTTGATTTTATTGAAAATGGGGATGATTCATTTTGCTGCATGTTTCAAGTCAAGAGATCAACATGAGATGAAGAGGAGGAGGTAGTAGTGTGTATTCCTTGTTGTTTAAGTTGCCTTTTGGTGTTTTTCTGCTTTATGTCATTTCATTCACAAAACAAGTTGTTGCCTATGTGTACTAATGATTTCAAGGGATTTTTTGCTTACGAAGGGGTATGCATGTTTACAGACCTGTTATTTTGTATCAAGAGGTCTAGCTATAAAAATGTTTGCTGGAATTTGCTGCAGAAACATGTAACTTCATTAAAAAAGCAAAACTGGAGCTCTCTGTTGATTTTAATTTTTGCCTGTTTGTGTGGGTGACTTAAGATCCAATATACCCAAACCGGAAAACCTGTCTAGATCCTTTGTATGAGCAAATTGATAATATTGTTATGAATTGTTTCAGGTACAACAACAGAGAGGTTAGAAAGCTTCCTTCTGCAGAAACTTTCGATCCCCAAGCACACACTGACATTGCCCAACCAACTGAGCAGTGCGAAGAAGATAAATTCATCGAAGAATTAAAACAGGTAAGCATGGTAGCTCAGTTGTGGAGCTAGCTTTAATTTTTTTTTTGTTTTTTTTTTGTCTAGTACTCTTTATTTCGGTATTTAAATTAGGCATACAGTATATTTTATATAGAAATGTACATACATATATATATACATATGCACACACACGCATATATATATACAAAAGCCATATATACATAATTACATTGCAAATCAAGTTACACAATCACATATCGAAAAGTATAGAAAACGTATCAGCATATAAGTATTACCCCCCTCCCCACCCCTCCCACGATCCTATTTACCCCACCCCTCCCCGCCCCACTCTCTTAGAACACACACCGCTCGAACACACAACAAATGACAAGCAAAGTTTACATAGGTCTGAACAGTCGTGCTGGACAGACACAAATGTGACCGCCTTGGCATGCTTTCCTCTGTGCTATAGATAGCACTGATGGATACATGCACAAGGGAATCCAGCTAAGCCACCCTTGCTACCTTGAACCAACCCTGGATGCCTTAGTGAAATGCCTGGCATTGCCAGAAGCCGTCTGCACACTATCGCCAATGGTGAGGCTGCAGCCTCTAACACTGTAATAGCATTACAATTCGCCAAAAAGTGTAGCATAGTGATAGCACATATGACAAAACTTGTTACTCTGACCAGTAATTCCAAATCGGTACTTCTCACATAGATAGCGACTCTTCATAATTCTAACAAAGTGCCTTAAATTAGGCAGGGTTTCTTCTAATCTACATTTGTAAACATAGAACTTAGCAACTAATATTATGAGGTCTAAGACAATGTCTGACCTAAAGTGTGTAGCTGTGCCAAAGACAATAAGACTTTTTGTGAACTCAAAATTAGTGCAGTTTGCACAGTTGTCTCGCAACCATTGTCCCATGTCAGACCAAAATATCTGTACATACAAGCAGTCCCAGAACAGGTGGGAAAGGGTTTCGTCCTCATTCTTACAAAAGGTGCAAATTGCAGATTCAGCTAGCTTTAAATTGTTCTTTTAAATGACATTCTCCAGGGTGAGCTTTAGATTTTTCTGCAGTTTCATAATGAATAGATACATTGAAACTCCTCCGTACGCAGGTCAAGAAAACCTTATATCTAAGAAGTGCACACTAGCATGTATTATACCCCCTAAGCGCACGCCAATCTGTAGAGTGGGGATGACCTCAAATACTGGAAATTACATTTACCAAGACTACTTTCTCGATCCTTCCAGCTATAGTGTACTTCTTCTACTAAAGCTGAACTGTTTCCATCCACCCCTGATGTTGAATGAAAATAAGAGGAAGAAATAGTTACACAAGGGACAATTAGCATAGTAAATACAACAAACATTATTTCTCCATTCCCCAATCACCACCAAAACCAGCAGTGATAGTGTCCATCTAAACCAATTTATCACACCTGACAATTTATCGTACAATTTACCAAGAACCTTTATGAAGACGATACTGTGAACTAAAAACTCTTTGTTGTCTGGACAAATTTCAAGTGATTATGGAGAATTGCTTGAACATTTTCCATGTCAACAAAGTACCTGTCCTCACAGAGCACAAAGCAGTGCACGTATCATTTTTACATATTGAAATTCCTTATTTTTATATCATGGATGTGAGAGCAAATTTTTCATTTAGGATCACAACACTGTGTACATTGTGGATGTTAGTGCATCCTTACTTTTGTAAAGATCATTAAAAAGGAAAAGGGACCATGGGACCAGAGAATGGTATGGTCTGCTTAGGCAGATGGTCTTTAATGCACATGGTCGCCTTTACAGGATTTGACTGTATAGATGGATGTCCTTGCACAGCAAATTTGATGTGTCCGTTTTTGCTCTCAGGTTGCTCCTGGGGCTACAGCCTTGGAATTCTACGATGAAGCCCTGCAGGATGAGTTGCCTGATCCTGTTCAACAGGATGCACATTTGCCTTCTCTGTCAGTCGTGACAGCTGCACACAACATCACGCTACATGGGGACATTGATCTTGATTTTGCCCAGAGATCGAAGCCATTCAGAAGGGGACTCGTGGTCAAGCAAACAATCCAGCCTGGTTTGCCATGCGTCGAGGTTGGATCACTGCGTCTGACCTGAAACGCGTGTGCACGAGACAGAAGACGGTTTCATCAAAACCTGGCACGGACTGCTCCAAGTTGGTGAATCACATCATAGGTGACTCTTCAGGTGAGCAGCTAGAGACTGCTGCTGTGGTTTGGGGACGGAAGAAAGAGCGCAAGGCAAGGACACTCTACCGAACAGTGGAGAAGAAAAAACACATGACACTGGTCATCGAAGAGAGGGGATTACAAGTGTCAGCTGAGTATCCTTTTCTGGCATGTTCAGCTGATGGTCTGGTCAAGTGTGCCTGTAAGGGAAGGCTCCATAAAGATCGTTTGATCGAGATCAAATGCCCTTACAGTCTTCGTCTTCTGTCACCAAAGGAAGCCGCAGAGCAGCGAGGCTGTGAACTGGATCTTCGGAGCGGCAAGTGGACATTGAGTGAGCAGTCCGAGTATTACTTTCAGATACAATGCCAGCTCTTCGTGTACAAGTAGGAAGTCTGTGACTTAGTCATTTATACGATGCCGGGTATTCATGTTGTTACATTGTTGTACAACGAGTCATTTACAAGCATCAAGTTGTTCCTCGTCTACTGTATGATACTGATGGGCTGGAGTGGATGAAGCTCAGTGCTGAATAGATGCAGATTGTTACGTGGTGGAGTTGTAGTCGACTAGTCGTAGTATGATAAACACACCAGACGCACGCGCGTAAGGTTCTTTTCAAATAACCCTCACTCAGCTGCAATCCGTCACACGTGGCTTAAGGATGTAGACAATACTGGAGTAACAGTTCCAACAATATTTTAATTCAGGGATGCGATATCCACATAGTAATGCACTTTCAAATGCACAAACTGATATCTCTTCTGCAATGTCCACACTGGCAACTCAAAGCTTCTCATACGCAGCGTCTCACACAATGTACACCCTCTACGGGCCACGTACCTACGATAAACTACGTGTCTCTACACTGACAAAGCAAGACAATGTACACACGTGCTTTCCTAGCACCACCGTTATATAGTAAAACACTTTCTAGAATAATCCAAGAAAATCATTCAACGCAACCAATCAAAATAATCTACGTAACCGGAACTAAAAAAATATTAACACAAAACGAACTCAGTTTCCAGAAAACTACAATAGGCTACCCAAATATGGCTGCTCACTTGAGCTCCGAATCCTTAGTAAAATAACATCTCACACAAGTATGGCAAACTAGTCGGAAAATTCGAGAACATTTACGATCCTTCATAACACACAAGAAAAACGGCTGACGGCTTCACGCGCGCAGTAAACAAAATGTTGCGAAGTGTCGCTAATTTACCGACGTCGTACATACGAGATCACTAGACAGTGCGACCTTTCTAGAACGTTCTGAACTAAACTAACGTATCAATGAAGTGAATTCCGCTCTGCGCAACTGGAAGAAAATCTTACTAAAAAGGTACGTGAATCGTAATCATGATAGCTCAAATAAAATATCGGATCCTTTCCTACGATTAACACATGTATGCTCTCACAGGACAACAAAACCACAATCGTAACACAGATGATGTGCCTCATCATATTTCACAATGGTGATAAATGTTAGCTAAGGGTCTGCACTTACATTTGTAAAACGATGACCTTCTTGCAAAGTCTGTGTAGTTACCTATTTGACACAGTTCCAGAAACCTAACAAAACCTGTGAACTGGAGTTCTACTCAGCTACACCTGCAGTGCCAGCCAGTGCATTTCGAAGTGACCTTTAGCAATGTGCACTTGCAGTATCCCTCTGCTGCTATCAAATAAGCTTAATTCTTCGTCTTCTTCTCGAACGCTGTCACACTTGGAGTTTGGCTCTTCTTCTGTAGCGCCTCCACAGGCCCGTACAGTTTCTCTTGTAGAGTGGCGGGCTTCGGCAATATCTCCTCCCTCAGCGGCTGGTGGTTCCCAGTCCTGGAGGATATGCTCTGTGGTCTGCTCAGCTTAATGATATTGGAGATACTTGTTTTGGGATGTATAAATTTTTATAACAAATTGAAACAGGTATACTTGTCACTACGATGTGCACTGGTCAACATTAAGGGCTTAACTCATTTCATCTTGGGACTGCTATTTTTTTTTTTTTTTGCTTATGGTCCTATGAAGGCTACATTTCAGATTAGAAGATGGTCAACCTGTTTAGTTCAAGGGTGGTGCCAGTATAGCTTGGTGCCTCAGGCACCAAGCTATTCTGGCACTACCATGGAACTATCATGGTTAAATTAATTTCAAGCAGCAGTGTATGAAATGAAAAGGGTTAAATGAGATGTAGACTGCGTACGTGCCATTTCTGCTATATGTCCCGTAATCCAGTTGACTGTGCAGTCAACTTCCCAAAATAATCCGCAATAATAGTTCAAGCACAGCGTCAGAATAGCTTGGCACATTTATGTGCCATGATATTCCAACAGCGTCCTTGAACTGTTATGATCGATTCTTGGGTTAACCCATGAAGCCTTGAATTGCTATGATAGGATGCGGATAGACTAGGATAGTTCAAGGGTGATGTCAGCATACCTTAGCACCTAAAAACTATTCCAACAGCATCCTTGAACTATCATGGTTGAACCAGAGAAGCCCTCACTTGTTATGGCAGGATATGAATCAACCATGATGGTTCTTGTGTGGTGTCGGAGTAGCTTTGCATCTGCTGATGCCAAGCTATTTCGACACCTGCGTTGAATTATCATGATCAGTCCGTCTCCAAAACTGTGACATACACCTGAACGGATATATGAAAAAAAAGTCATCCTCCTGCTGTAATGAGTTAAATGGGTCACTTGACTTTCATAGTAGTAAATTACTGTAAGTATCAACACCTATTGCAAAAGTTGATGCGTTACGTAATGAGCTTCCAAATGTCTGTTTTGAGACAGGGTGTCGAAAGCACACAGGTAGACTAGCGACAGTAAAATTGCAGAGCCAAATACGCAGAAATACATTATATAAAGATATGTTAGTCTTATGGTGTGTTGGCATGCAGGCACTATGTACTGTTCTAAGTGAACATTACGCGTCCGCTAAAGTTACAGGTTACTGCTTACGCTGCACGTGTTGTTATTTAAAGTAACGGACTTATGCTTTCATGTATACCATCTATGTTCAGACTTTAGTTTAATTTAACATTTTGTCAGTGTGATCGAGTCTGACTTTAGAAAATAAAGGTAATTTGTATTCAAGTGTTTGTGACATTTTTCAGTTTGTTTGCAGTTGAGTATTATTACACAAATACGCGCCAGTCTCTCTCACACATGCATACAAACTATACCATGAACACCTTTTATTATCCTTACAAAGTAAACAGTAAGGAGTCTGAAACATACTCATCCTCTCATTAAACAAGTAAGGAAGACATCTTCGAGTGTGTATTATTGCTCAGAGATAAAGCTTGGTTACACCCCAATTTGGGAGTGCTGTACAAACAACTACAAAGTGGAGTACATGGAAACAAATGGATAAAGTTGCACTGTACTGTGTGTGAATGAAACAGAATACCATTACATTTTAAATTTGTTAATGGTATGTGGCTTACGAAACTGAAAAAGACTGCAGCCTCTCCATCCGACATGGCATTGAATCTGGCCCAAACAATGATACATAACCATTAAAAATGTACAATTTAAGAACAGTCTTAACCCACAGTGTGTTTTCTTTTGCTTGGATCAGCAAATGTAAGTAAAAAAACAACAACACAAAGCATGCATGGGTCCTGTGACACTGACAGCTAGAAGTCACCAGCAGCAGATTCTGTAACATCACTTGCACAAAGGTTTGTCCAAGTTGCACAAAGCTGCCGCTACATGGACACATTCATTCAGTAATGGGTTCAATTGAGCAGGCACAGTTTCCCCAACCAGGCGAAATAATTTTGGCCGCCCTATAGCACGCTCAACATGGATACGAACAGCAGCTATCCGTCTCGTTCTGGTGACGGCTGTCTGAGACATCTGTTTGCCAAGAGCAAATGGTGGGATGTTCAGAGTTGCGCTGCGCATGGTGAGAAGATCACGAATCAGAAATCCCCTATCTGCCATGACATCTTCCTGAGGCTCAATGAGCTCAAGAAATCCTGATCGTTCCACAATCTCTCTGTCAGAGATGGAGCCAGTCCAAAGGTCAGATAGGAAGGAGAAGGTGCCACGAGGTGTAACTGCGACAAGACACTTGGCGGTGTTGCCATGTTTGTAGTTTGAGTATGACTTTCTCTGTATTGAAGGCATGGATGGCTTCTGTAACATGAATTCTGTGCAGTCAATGATGCATCGTGTTCTTGGAAAGAGCCGGAAAGCACGTGGCAGATGTCTACGCACGTGATGTTGTGTTGGCCACTTGATAAGTACCTTTGGTAGCTTTCTGGCAAGAAGATGAATCCAAGTAATAAATACTCTGCTCACATGGCCTTTGGACGCTCCCATGAGGTCTGCAATGGCTTCCACTGGAAATCCCCGCCGAAGTCGAACAAGAGTGAGAAGCAGTTCCTCTTTCAGGGTCAGCAGCCTCTGTTTACCTCCTTGTCTTCCAGTCTGTGTAACATAACAGAAAGAAAAAACATTAACTGGGTTATTAAAACAGATCACTAAACAGAAATCAAGCATTTGCAATCTGGAAATACAGAGTTGCCGACCCCCAATTTTGTTTTCAGTAGTCAAAATTTAGAATGTCAGTAGTTTCATGACAATTTCAGTAGTCAATGCGCGTCGCTGCGATGCATTAATAATGTAACTATATACAAACACAAGAATTGCTGTTAATGTCGTTAAAATCTCTGACCACATTCAGGGCTCCCAATACAAATTCTTAAAAAATCCCTGAAAAAATCCAGTCGCTGGATTTGCGCACACGCGAGTGTTACTTTCAGAGTATAGTGTTACTATTATGTTACTTTCAGAGTATAGTGTTACTTTTATAGTATAGACTGTGTTAATAAGAGGATACTAAAATCTATAATGAATCGATCAATAAAGACGTGCTGCAGTATGATTTGGATCACTTGCAAGAGTGGTCCGACACATGTGACATGGGATTTGCATTTTAATGTAGAGAAATGCAAGGTATTGCATGCTGGAAGGAACAATCCTGAACATGATTACTTGATGAAAGTTAACAGTGACATTAAAAAGGTGGTATCTTGTGAGGAGGAAAGGGACTTAGGTGTTGTTTTTGATAAAGTTCTATCTTTTGATCCCCATATTCAGAACTGTATCAATAAGGCCAACAAAACGGTTGGAGTAGTCAAGAGAGCCTTTAATTATTTGGATAAGGACTCTTTTCAGTAAACTGTATAAAGCACTAGTCAGACCACATTTAGAATATGCAAACACTGTACGGTACCGATGGTCAAAGAGACAGTCAGTTGCACTCGAAAGGGTACAGAGACAAGCAACAAAGCTGGTTAAAGAATGTAAAAATAAGACAAGATTCAAATATTTTGGACTACACTCCTTAGGTGGACGTAGAATACGTGGAGACTTAATCCAAGCTTTTAAAATTTATAATGGCATCGTCGACCTAAATTGAAACAACTTTTGGGGGCAGCTAGATGAATTTAAAGAGATTTTCTATTGCTATGGTGAATGATATGTAGGGAAAAATGCATGCATAACAGACCCATAAAGTAATTAAAGAAAGAAAGAACGTTTGCAAAGGTCTCGCAGCCTATTTTGTCCTCACACTACTACTACTAGACTTACGACAGCCTGGCCAAGTGTGACACTTCAGCACCGGTTGCTGTTAAAAATGGTGCACCGCACACCACACCCAAAGCGGCCAATGTTGCCACAGTTCCAGTTCCATTTATTATCACACTCTTTGTCTATATTATATCTTTTGCTCTGCTAGAATTCTTCTCAACGATGTCTGCACGCGATATGTTTGCGATGTGATCGAAATGGCGGTAGCCGTGAGGTGCGCGTGCATCGGTAACTTCTGGCCGCGTTCCGCTAACTTCCGTCGTCTGCTCTCAGACTCAGGCTTCACAATGATTGGTTCAAAGCCTAACACGCGCCGGAAGCTGTGATCAGCAACACGTAGTTGGGTGACCGTGACCTTGACTCGCCCGGCAGTCTACACGGTAGCCACAGGTGCTCAACGAACCTTAAAACTGTTTTTGCTTTTCCGTAGTTTTTTTTTTAATACTTCCGTAGTTCCGTAGTAACACATCGACTTCCGTAGTAAACTACGGAAATTCCGTAGTGATTGGCAACTCTGGAAATAGCTGGCCTTGTTCTTTAATGGTACTGTCAAGTGATCACCGAGGTCTTCTGTTAGTTTAATCACCCTGTGTATAGAGACCACCTCTCTAAGACAACCACTTTCTGAAAGTCCTTTGGGTGGTCACTTTTCACAGGTTTGATGGTATTTCGCACTCACCCCTTTGCTAGTTTTCTCGCCTCGCCAGTAGTCCATGTGTTTTGCCGCCCTTGATACCAAATTCAGCTCTGCGTTGAACAGTGCCAGTGTCAGACCTGCTGAGCACAATTTATCAAGACATGAACTTCAGTCAGCATGAATGTCTACACAGTAGCAGTAATAAATTAGCAAACACGTTTACTTGTGCTCGTTCTAAATCTGTCCCGAAGTGCTGTCGATAAACAAATGCATACACTACAACTACAAGCATAAGATACAACAGGTTACATTTGCTTGTAACTCTTAATCAATAATACTACTTCTTTCGTGACTGTTGCACTGTTCCTACATGATTACATTTGTAATGATACATGTATATAAATATAACTGATAACAGTGTGACAAATCATCCTTTTATTATGTGACACTGTCTCGCTGACAGTGAGAACTGGTGTAAACCAACAACTATATTTTGGTCCCATAGTATTCTTACTAAGATGACTGTACAGAGAGCAGTATTGGGAGGCCACCTTTTAACAGTTCCTTTTAACAGTCTCTCAGGGTTTGATTGTACTTGCCTATATAGAACTTGCATTTCTGATCATCATGGAAAACATCTGCAATGAGCAGTGTCCTCTTCAGGGTTTTCATGTCACCAGGTAGCTCGACATCGGTCAGCTCCTTTTGTGAGACCTGAATACATATAAATTAACCAAAGTTTAAAACTCAGTGCAGATGTGTATATGAACACAAAAAAGTGCACTCCTGAAACTAGTGAACGAAGAATTCATCTACAGTTCAGTTTACCTGTATTCAAATTGTGATGTCATACATCTTGAATGAAAGTTAGTTAGTTATTTGGGTTTAACGCCGAGCAGGCAACTAAGGCCATCTCACGGCGAGTTGAATGAAAGTAAACACAGCAGTTTATGAATAATAATGGTACAAGATAGTCTAATTTTACACCAGACTGATAATTTCGGAGAAATTCACAGTACCTGTCATTGAAAGGGAAGTCTGTGTTTCTACTGTCTAAGTTTCTGGCTTAAAATATGTAGGCTCCTTGAAAAGGGCATATCTCAGCAGTTTGGGTGTTCCTTTTGTGGCCGCATGTTTTCCTCTCAGCAAGTCTTCTTTTTCTGGTGACTGCTCTGTAAATAAATAGGAAGCCTGTATACGATTGCTATTCAACTAATACTGTCAGTGTTGCATGACAGAACTACACCTGTCAGCAAGATATTTTATAATGGCAACATCACTTACCTATCTACTTACAACCGGCACACATCTGTCATGCAAATAGCTGGTCTGTACATTTCTTTCCTTCATACACTGCTAGATGTTCTCTTGTGACTGGTCAAACTTGTGACCCATCAGACATGTGCAGTTGCTTGCATGATATGTCTGAGTGCATGCTCAGTACGTTTACTCACCAGCCAAAGTTTGTGCTTTTGGCATGCCTGGTTCCATATTCTCTGCATAAGGCAACTCATGGTCAATACCTGTAATCAAAAGTAAAGAGTTATAAGCATACACACACACATTCATTGCTAACGAAGGCATGGAAGTACACACACACAATCACTATAAAAGATGATTAAATACACAGACACATGACAATCATGTCGGTGTTGTTACAATAATGTAGACAAAGGAGTTATCACACTACAAAGATAAAATGATGAATATTGTACTAGTAATACATTATGCATGTGTAACTAATCTGCACTGCAGGATTGATACATACTAAATAACATGATTGTCAGCTTCTCTGGCGTTAACATTGCATTAGGTACATTCACCTCGCTAAAAATGAATTTATGTTTAGTAATAGAAAGAAAAAACGAGAAAGCACCCACCTGTCTGTGTTTGTTCAACCGCTGGGTGTAGTGACAAGGGGGCTGGCTCCAACACTTCGACCACTCGTCTTTTCACACCACGGCGTTCCTCAGCCCTTTCACTTCGTTTCAGTGGGGCTTTTCGCGATTTTTTCTTCAGAAAAAAATGTATTTCCGTCCGAGATGCAACGGCAGGTACAGGGTCAGGGTATTCATATGTTGGGCCTTTTCCTCCGACGAAGTGCTTCGAGCAAATGTAGGTCCTGTGTCTTTCGTCACTTTTTCTGTGTTGAATCTCTCTGCCGGTCTCCCGCAGAGATTTACCCATCTTCGGCACTTTTCTAACTCTTTAGAAGGTTTTGGAAATGAAATCCAGTCTACACCTTCCATATATATGACCTATCTTTGTGCCTTGAATCACATTTGCAGACACAGTAACAGCAGTGTTTGTTCACCATTGCGCGAACTTCCCGCTATGAAACAGTACCGACTAAGACGGAGTTTGCCCGTAGGTCAAAGGCCAAGGTCAAGGACGCGTGGCTCTGGCCCGATGTAAACTGCCCTATTGGGAGGACACTTGGGAATCAACAAGACCCTCGATAGGATCCCAGCCGTCTTCTACTGGCCTGATATGGGAGGCGACGTCATCCGATTCTGCAGGTCATGCGACATATGCCAGAAGACAATCTCCAAGGGAAAGGTGCCCAAGGTTCCTCTAGAGAAAATGCCACTGATCGATATGCCTTTCAAGCGGGTAGCTGTGGATCTGGTGGGGCCAATATCCCCTTCAAGTGAAGATGGTCATCGTTACATTTTGACCCTGGTGGACTACGCCACACGTTATCCTTAGGCCATACCATTGAAGAAGATCGACACTCCAACAGTGGCAGAGGCGCTCGTCGACATGTTCAGCCGTTTGGGGATTCCAGATGAGATCCTGAGTGACCTAGGAACTCAGTTCGTCTCCGACTGCATGGAGGAAGTCAACCGGCTATTGAGCATCCGACACCTTACTACCACCCCTTATCACCCCATGTGTAATGGGGCTGGTTGAAAAGTTTAACGGAACATTGAAGGCTATGCTGAAGAAACTGTGTGCTGAACAGCCAAGGTTGTGGCATAGATATATCAATGCCTTGCTCTTCGCATACCGTGAAGTTCCTCAGGATTCGACAGGGTTTTCCCCTTTTGAATTACTGTACGGTAGGACATCCTGAAGAAGCTGTGAACCAAGGATATCGACGCGCCTGAGGTGAAGATCAGCTACCTGTACGTCTTCGACCTGAGAGAGAAGCTGGAAGATACCCTCAGGATGGCTCGAGAAGAATCGGGGAAGGCGCAGAACAAAGGGAAGATTCCAGCCAGGTGACCAAGTGTTGGTTCGTCTTCCTACCGACAACAACAAACTCCTGATGCAGTGGAAGGGACCCTACGTTGTCGACACAGTGGTTGGCATCAACGACTACAGAGTCAAGGTCAACAACAAGGTGAAGACTTACCATGCTAATCTGCTGAAGAAGTATATCGAGAGAGGTCGTCAAGACAGACCACAACTGGCGGCATCGGTGCGTCTTGCTGATGACTAAAGACTAGACGACGAGAACCTGTTTGACTTAATGAACTCCGCCATAAGGAGGATGTAGAAGACATCCAGTTCGGTCAGAATCTGACCCAGACTCAACGAGAAGAACTGAACGTCCTGACTCAAGAGTTCAAGCAGCGGTTTACACCTGACACAGGGATAACAGATACCGTCCAGCACGAGGTTAATCTGACATCCAACAAGCCGGTTCGCGACGAGCCATGTCGTCTGCTTCGCAACACCAGAGAAGGACTGAGGGAGAATGTTGGGGAGACGCCGGACGTGGGAGTCGTCAGAGATTCCAGATCACCAGTGGTTATCGTGAAGAAACCAGAGAAATCCAATTTGGTGTGCATGGAGTTTCATACTTTCCGTAAGCCGACAGTGTTCGACCCAGGACCAGTAACCCTTGAACTGTGTGAACTGTGTACTGTGCCCCATGATTTGGTGATGTTCCTGAAACAAACTTTGACACTGATTTTAGTTTAATCAAGGGTTCGCAGAACTTTGGAGCGGATTACCTGAGCAGAGCAGTTTAAATGAACATTTCTGTGTCCAGAACAGTTTAAAGAAACATTTAGGTGTCAATGACAGTTTAAAGGGACATGTCTTCGCTCAGGACAGTTTAAAGGAACTGTGAGGCGATTATTTTGATTTGATTTTGATGTGAAATTCTTATTATTTGTGGTTTTGTGTAGGTTAATACAGCCACAACCGTATATTTTTGAGATTTGCAAAGAAAGTTTTGTGAAATTTCATTCTAAAGAGAGGGGTAATGTTACGATTGTGGTTGTGTTGTTCTGTGAGAGCATGCATGTGTTAATCGTAGGAAACGATCCGATATTTATTTGAGCTATCATGGTTACGAATCACGTACCTTTTCAGTAAGATTCTCTGTCGTTTGCACAGATAGCGGAATTGGTTTTGTTATGATACGTTAAGTTTAGTCCTGAAGTTTCTAGCAAAGTCGCACGGAGAATAGCGTAGTAAAGCTGCTCTATTTTTAGTCATAGTTGGTTTTTGTTTGGTGAGCGTGAAATTAGCGGCCGTTCTTTGCGTGTTATGAAAGGTCGTGAATGGTCTGCCATACTTTTATGTGACGTCATTATACATTGGGATTTGGGGCTGAAATGAGCCGTCAAATTTTTGTAGACTATTTTAGTTATTCTAGAAAGTTCTTCTTTTATTATTACTTATGAGTTTCAGTTACGTGTTCCGTTCTGATTGGTTGCGTTGTGTGATTTCGTTAGATTATTCTGGAAAGTTGTTCGACTATAAAAGTTGGTGCTAGGAAGAACGTGTGTACATTGTCATGCATTGTCAGTTTTAGGGACACACAGTTTATAGTAGGTACGTGGCCCGTATAGGGTGTACATTGTGAGAGACGCAGCGTACGTTGTGTGAGGAACTTTGTGTCGCCAGTGTTGACATTTGCAGAAGAGACATTGTATCAGTGTTGGTGCATTTGGGAATGCATCGTGTGGAGATCGCATCGCTGAATTAAAATATTGTTGGAACCGTTACTCCAGTGTAGCCTACATCCTTAAGCCATGTGTGACGGGTTGCAGCTGAATGAAGTTTATTTAAAAGAAACTTACGTGCGTGCGTCTGGTATGTTTATCATACTACGACTACGACTCAACCACGTAACACTGGCCATGGATTTATGGGACATATTTATAGACCGTTTTCAGTTTCCAGTCCTTTCATTTTCACGCACTGTCACCCATGCACATCACATCGTTGCACGATCGTCTGTAAATTATTTCCCAGGCTTTTGTGAAAAATAAAATCGTTCAGAGGTGGGCATTTTCGCATCGTGACGGAAAAATAAAAAGACCACGCTGTAGCATGTTCAACGTACCGTCACCATTCCCTGGGCAATTTTTGGACCCTGTGGACGTCACTCAGTCGCTCAGTGCTTCCCAGTGGCGAAGTGAAAGTGGATACTTTCGTCGTATTTGCACGAGAATTGTGGATGCTACCGTGTTCGGACGGATGCAACTGAAAGTGACCTTTGGCAGCTGGGTGGTGTATACCTGTTTGCGTCAACTGTGACAGCCGTCAAAGACGTCTGACACTCTACAGCAGCTATAGTAACGTGCGTGTTAGGGGATCCCATCTGACGCGGCCCTGTCAGGGTTTGCACTTTCTAGGTCAGGTAGGGACTTCAAAATTTATTTTCGCTTTCCTTGAAGACCTTTAAACAAAGCACTGAACTCTCTCAGGTCGCCCCACATCAACAGCTGCAAACGTGTCGTATAGCGTTGGCGGCGGCAACGCTATACGACACTTCTGCAGCCAATGATGCTGGTCGCCTTAACTCGCTGAATTATCTTCGGTGTGTACCCATCATCGAGACTAGCCCGCCCCCCCCCCCCCCCCCCCCCTCGGCTGATGTCGGCCTAGTTTGGCGGGCCACATTAGGTGAAGGTCTACCCGAGGATCTTTTGCTTGCTGGACAGCATCATCCGTAACACATTTAAACACTTTTTTTCTCTTCGGCAGGTGTTGCTATGCCTTATGGCAACTTAAACTGTAGTCGTTCTTGTTCTGATGATGGCGGAAGTGACACCTGAAGCCATTCCCCAAGACGCGCATGACGCACCACGTGCAGTTGAACTACCACTGCAGAACGACACACCACAAGAAGCACGTTCTGAAGAGTCTTCAGACTTACACGACCTTCACCTCCCAGTCCAAAAAGGCCATCGGGCCGAAGTCGGCCGCATTGTGGCCGACTTCGGCACGATGGCCTTTTGCGTGCTGGGCTTGGTCTCCTCATTCATCGGCTGATTCTGAGCTGTCTGCAGCGCGTGGGCAGTGTCATCGTCGAGGTTGTGGTGTTTGAACGTAGGTCGAGTCATAGCATTGGCTGACTAGTGTAGAGATAGAACAATAGAGAATACAAAGAATCAAATTTCAATAAGGCCGCACCCATCATTAAATCTCGCCTTTATTGATAATAAAATCACTAACCCGCCATCATCTCTCTGTTATCGACGAATCATCCTATTTTTTTGAAAAAGTGGCGACCATGATGGGTGCGGCCTTATTGAAATTTAATAATTTGTATTCTCTATTGTTCTATCTCTATAACTATTGTCTTTGTGAATACCTAATCACACACTGTTAATTTTAAAAAATGTCGATCATTACCAATCGAAAACTTTTGCGACCATGGCCTGACAGCAACTAAACAAACAAGGAAGTTTAATTCAACTGCAGACTCAAACCCCCAATATCTGGCTGCCTTGTGCTGAGTATATGGGGTTTTACAGAAACTATGATCCTCAAGAGTCTAGATTTTTATAAGCAGTCACAGTCAGATCCTCAAGAGCCTCGGACCCCAGGCTTAACCCCTGTTTACAAGTATTAGTCAACTTTTCTGTTAGCTCTTTCATTTTGAGTTAGACTGGCGGGACTTGTTTAATATTATTTTACTGCTGTCATTTTAACAGAGATGTTTTGCCTAAGTAAGTACATGAAAAAGTGACTGCCATCTTAATGTATACCCAGAATGTGTTTACATAACACAGACAGTACAAGGCCAAGCAAAGCCCATTCTTTATTAGCAGATGTGTCAGTCTTGACTAGAGGAACCCTGTACACACACACACACACACCTAACGCCTCACCTCACCTCACCTCACCTCACCTCACCCCCCCCCACACACACACACATAAATACACACACACACACACACATGAATACACACACACACACACACACACATGAATACACACACACATGAATACACACACACACACACACACACACACACATGAATATACACACACACACACACATGAATACACACACACACACACACACACACACACAAACATGAATACACACACACACACACACATAAATACACACACACACACACACACATAAATACACACACACACACACACACACACACATACACACACACATATCAACTTTCTCACTTGTTAATCTCTCTCTAAATTTGTTAATATGTCTGTGGCCGCAGCGTTTCTATGTACCTGCACACAACCCATTGCTACTGGCTTTATCTGTGCATGAAAAAAAAAAATGATCAGTCTACACTGAGAAAAGCAATTACCTGCTTACATATATCGATTTAATGCAACCAGCACCTTGATCAGGTCCGGACCAAGTGGAACTTTTAAACAAACACACACACACACACAAACAACACACACACACACACACACACATGCATACACAACTAACCGGTATAACAGTGCTGACGTCATAACATCTCAACCAGTAAATAGTCCCATGCATAAATTATAACAAAACCATCCGGTAAAATTAACACTAGCTGGCAAGGATTAGTCCAATCCGGTCATGCCTGAGGCTAAAAACGATTTTGGTCTTTCCAAAATGTTATACATAACTAAATGAGGAAACAACCTGATGAGTCTTAACGCTACCAAACAAGACTGGTCGAGCAAGTTTTGTGCTGTGTCTCTGTTTTGTGTGCACTGTAGTGTGTGTGTGTAGCATGTTATTGATTGCCAGCGAGGTGGAACACTGCACCAAAACACTGTACTGTATTGTTTTGTAAGACATTTTAAGTCTACACTAACAAACAGACACACTAACACACACGCATATCACTAACACATGTGCTAACACACACACATACACATACACACACACACTAACATACACACAAACTCACCATACCTGACACCCGATGCCAAAAGCACAAGGTTTGTAAGTACGACCTCAGGTCACAGCAATAACATTGTAAGATATTACTTCCTGGGAGCATACCTGACGACGCGTGTCATTGTAAGCCAACTGTGAGATGATAATAGCCCTTATAGGACAGCCAAGGCCGTCTTTGGGTAAACTTAAAAAGTTATTGACTATATAGCTGACTGGTGTAAACGTATGAAGTTACTGTTCAATGTAACTTTCTAGAAAAACGTGATTTTGCTTGATAACAAATTTCAAAATTACCTGCAATTTTGTTTTTGTTTTTCTTTTTTAAATTACATTATAAAATGAATCAAGATGAATTACTCCTTCTAAACGATATCAATGCTGTAGAGAACAAAGACTTAGACTCCAAAAACCAGCGGCTTTTGTCTGTAATTGTTTCAGGCAAATCGAAAGCTTATCTCGGAAAACAATACATGACAGAAGATATTGAATCTCTCACCGCTGACAAACTAATTCAACTACATTCTAATATGAAAATCACATCACTTCACTAATGACTCGTGATTTAAGTCGATCTCTTGTATGTCTATACACAAAAGCAGTGAGTCACTTTCTACCTGTAGACACAGAAAGTCTATCACACGACCTTGAAAGCAACCCCATTGTTTCAAGTTCAATTCATAAATTAGCATGCGTCATGTTTTACAAGTTTGGCAATTATCTTGCACCTGTGGTAACTTTGCTTGTTACTGGGAGCCATACTGATTTTTCAAAAATAAATTTTACTGCAGAAGAAAATGGACGAAACCCAGACGACTCCACAACCGAACCCCGGTCCTGTCTTGACACAGGTTCAAACGATCACTAAGACTAAAAGTCCAGGAAGGGTTGAGGCTGGAAAAAGATTAGCCAAATATAACAGACAAAAAAAATTACAACTTCAAGCGCAAACAGAAAAAGCTCATGTAAGTGACCACCCGGCACTGGCCCCGACGTCAGAGCCATTACCATCAGGACCGTCAGGATCGACAGGACCATCAATACCCCTGTCACACCCACATCAAAGTGAAAGACCTTCAACCAAGTCTAAACCCGAAACAGCAAAATATTTAGTTGGCGGATTTGTTGTTGGATTTGGTTTTGTAGCTTACCACTTATACCGAAAATACAAGCCACACACTCGAACAGTGTCCAAAAAATTAAACACTCCATCAACAAAAACAGAAGTCTCCACATTGCCAGTAATACCCAAAGTTGTCGACCCATTTATCATGCAGTAATCAATTTATTATTTTAATTTTTATTGCCTAAGAAAATGAGCGACACAAAGAACTTAATGAACCTTGTCTATCACTCTGCTGTGATAAGTGGACTAGCAGTAGATTACTCTATGCTGGGAAAAAGTCTTCTCAAAATGAAATCGGCAGACTTGAGTAGATTAGACTTTGAAGACAGTGCTAAGCTAATAGCAGTTGTTACAGCATCAATTGCGACAAAAGACTTTCTCGTCAAGCAAGGAATTATGCCAGAAAATGTTTCTATGTAAATAAAAATAAGTATGGCGACTTTAGCAGTAATAATTGGAGGTGCGATGGTTAACACACTGGCATTCAGCGGATCAAACTTTCTCTTTTCAAAAATGTGACCCGCCACCACGAAATGAGTCGTAATGTCCCTGACCTCATTTCCCAGTAACAGCTGAAATGGGCCACTGGGGGTGGAAGGGTCGATTTTGAGATTCCACTTGATTTGGATAGTTTTATCTCTTTTCTATATGAATATATAACATTTTTGCTAAATACGACCTCTAACTATTAAAATAAAAGCATTTTCAAAGACGCAACTGTGTTGTTTTGGTCAAGAAAGGGGTCAGAATGCTTCATTCTAGACACCGGGTTTCCCCTTTGTTTGGAATAGACTCGACTGTCATGATATATCAATGGATAGAGGGGAATCTCCTCTATTTGAATTTTTGAGCATTTCATTGGATGACCTGAAAACACTGTCCAATCAAAGCTCAGAAAATAAGGGTCGAACCGTAAACAACGCGTCACCAAGGCGGGTTTTCCTCTTCTGATTGGCGGAGACGAGTCACGTGACCAAAGGGAGCGAATACAGGCCTCAATTTGTGAAAGATGGCAGACGAAGCTCGTGAGTTGAAACGGCGAAGATTAGTTGCTAGTGCACTGAATTCTGCGCATAGAGCGAACATATTTGACATCGGAGGAGACAGAGCGATCGAACATGTGATCCTGGATTATTTTGTGGCCGAACTGGAGGACGAAGAGGAGGAAAGTGATGCAGAAGACGAGAGTGACGATGCTGCAGCATCCGAGAGCGAGTCAATGTCGGTTAATACCAATGCCAGCCAGGACTCCGAGTCTGACGACAATGAAGATACTATAGTTGATACATCGATGCCGACTATAGATTTGGACATTACAAATGAAGGGGACAGTCTTCAACGCGATAGTGAGTGGACAAAAGTGGCAGACTTCGACTGCGGCTGCAAGAACAGAGTTTCTGCATCATCGTCAGAACAAAGTTGTTCCAGAAAGCGAGGCTGCATCACACAGTTCAGCATTGACGAGATACTCGACAGGAGAATGACCATGGCAGAATATAATGAAGGTATGTGATTTGTTTTTCAGTTGTATTACTTTGCAATGTGATACTGATAGCTTGATCAGACAAAACAGTGTTTCCACTGTCACAGGTGTTCCAAAACATGTTCCATGAGAAGAACAGATTCCTACTAAAAAAAGAAGTATAACTTCCTTTTTATCAGTGTCATCTATTAATCACACAGCATGTTTTTGCTACTAAACCAAGAATTGCCAGAAAGATTGATGTGTACTGATTATTAAATGTGTAATGTGCACTAGTTTCTAATACTGTTGTTAATAGGTGTTAACTAATGTAATTTATTTGTTCCGTCTCTCCAGCTGAGAAAGACTTTCTGCTGCTTGGTATCCTACAAACTTTGCCGATGAACATATCTGAGACAACCCTGGGGAAGAAATGTCGTCAGAAGAAGCGACATCGGCAGAGGACAACATACACCATTGATGGGAAAATCACATGCAGAGAAGCTTTCAAATTCATCTATGGGTAAGTGCTAATTAAAGTATCTTTATTAGTAAGTATATTGGATGTCTATCATTCAACAGGTTCACTTTTAGAAAGGGGGTGGGGATTGCATGACCCTAGACCCCTAGCTGCGAATTCCAATTCTTTCTTCTGAATTTTGTGACACATTCCATGCCACCCCCCCCCCTCCTCCCACATTATTTTTGTGATGCACTGCAAGTAGAAAAGTACAAAAATGAATTTTTGTTCCCAACAGAATCAGCCAGAACAAGCTGACTGCTCTATTAAAGCACTATCGCGCAAACGGCCTAACACCACGTGTGAAGAAATCCGGTGGACGCAGATTCAACACCAACGCTATCACCGCAGAAGACCCCCAGAGAGTGGTTCAATTTATCCGCTCGTTTGCTGAGGACCACGGACTCGTGCTACCGGGAAGGGTGCCAGGCTTCAAACGCAGCGACGTGAAGGTGCTCCCATCATCAGAGACCAAGGCGTCAATCTGGAGGCAGTATCATCATGCAGCTTTTAATCAAGGTATTGCTTATGAAGTAACTTTTAGCATTACATCTAAATTGTTGGTCTTTGTACATTTTGTGAGGCAGTGTATCAAAGACAGCTTTGACAGGTGAGTCAGCCAAGTATTGATGACAGTCATAAGCCATGGACTTGAAATGAATTTTGGATACAGTGGTGTACAAATTATATGGCATTTCTGAAACTTGCTGTGCAGCATATTTTATAAAAGAATTACATAATGTGTTCATCGGTACTCAGTATAATATTTTTTTATGTATGCAGGTGTTCGTGCTGTGGGTAAGACCACATTTATCAAGATCTGGGCTGCCCATGCACCCTTCATCGTTGTTGGGAAACCAATGACAGACTTATGCTGGCTCTGCAAGCAAAATAACGAACAGATCCGGCGCAGCGCGAACCTGCCCGAGGAAGAAAAGATGGCAACACTTGGTCATCAGCTGGAGCACCTTCGCATCGTAGAAGCCGAAAGAGAATACTATAATACAATGGTTCAAGACTCTAAGGTTGCTGCTGCTGCTGCGAATTTGACAACCCTTGGCCCTCATCAACCGAACAGTCTGCAGGGCAGGATACACTATAGCTTCGATTTCGCACAACAAGTACACCTGCCCAGTAGTCCCTTGCAGCCTGGGCCAATCTACTTTTTGGTGCCGCGAAAATGTGGCATTTTTGGTGTGTGCTGTGAAGCCATCCCGCAGCAGATAAATTACCTCATTGATGAAGGGATGTGTTCCGGGAAGGGTTCGAACATGGTGATAAGCCTGTTACATCATTTTTTGGAACACTACAGCCTGGGAGAGGTGGATGTTGATCTGCACTGTGACAACTGTAGTGGGCAGAACAAGAACCGCTTTATGTTGTTTTATCTGGCATAGAGAATTATGTGCGGGAAACACTCGAACATCTCCTTAAATTTCATGCCGGCAGGTCACACCAAATTCGCTCCCCATTGGTGTTTTGGGCTCTTAAAGCCGCGCTTCAAGCTCTGTGAGGTGCACTGCCTGGCTGACCTGTGCCAGATTGTCGAGACATCAACCAACAGAGGCATCAACCGGGCACAGCTGGTTGGCACCGAGGATGGTCATGTACAAGTAGAAGTGTATGACTGGCAGTCCTTCTTCGGCAACTGGTTCCGGCCTTTGAAGGGTATCAAGAGTGTCCATCATTTTCACTTTTCAGCTGCGAATGAGGGCACAGTGTTGTACAAGAAGATGTTGGATGGGCCTGAAGAAAGCTTCAGTCTCGTGTATGATCTTCAGGCTGCCAAACCGTGGCTTCGGAACAAAATGCCAAAGTCTGTGAGGCCTCCTGGAATTCCGGAAGCTCGCCAGGAGTACTTGCGGCAGCAGATTCGCCCCTTCGTTCGTGTTGAGGCGCAGGATATTTTGTGTCCATAAACACACTCAAAGGTGATCCTAGAGGAAAAGTAAGTCTCTTTTCATTTGCTAATTTTTACGACAGCAGATTTGTCCTTCGGTGCGTGTGCAAATCCATGAACAAACTAGAAAGTGACCTTACAAGAAAACAAGTCTGTGTTTTTGCTCGGTATGGTGAAAGCTTTCACTGTTAGATTCTTATACAGTTAAAATTGTCACTATTCCATGCACAGCTGTTGTGTTTTAACTTGGGAAGTGGGTTTTTGTGACTGTATCAAACCTGCTGCAGCCTCTGACATGGTTTCAGGTGTGACCTGTGTGAACTGCCTCTTGAAACTTGTGCCTTTCGTCAGCAGCTTGAAAATTTTGTTTTCCACAATTTTATTGCTATTGCAGTGAGAAGTGATAAAGTGAATTCTTAAAGTGCATAACTATTGCCACATGAACTCTGAACAACTTAACCATGAAGTGTACAGCTGTTGCATTATATTTGATAGTGGCAGCCCTATGCCTATGCTGTCACAAAAGCATAAAAACATGCCGTTTTTGGCAGTTTTCATGGAACGAGTGTGCTTCAGTGTTTTATTTAATTGCATCATGTTCTGTTTTAAAATAAAAAAGTACGTTTTCTACTTTCTAAAAAGTATACTCTTGATAGGATTATTTGCATGTAGTGAAAGACAAAACTTGGGAAAGAAACGGCATGTTTGTCCGAGTCACGCCGCTGGTCACCATTTTTTTTTTACTACACAAAATTCAGGTTTAAAATACATTACTTGTGTAATTTAAGAAAATGTACTTGTGTATATATATATATATATATATATATATATATATATATATATATATATATATATATATATATATATATATATATATTTATTTATATATATGTAATATGTATATATACAGAATCAAAATTTGAAAATTACATGTGTAGAGAATCTTAAGTAATGACATAAACAGTTGTTCTTCAACCTTCGTTCCCTCTATATTTTGCTCTGAAAACAGCTTTTCTAATTATTTTTTTTTAAATTGTTGCAAAACCCATCTAGTTATCACTGCTGCATGGTATTAATTATTTCTTGTCACTGTATTATCAGTATTTGACCATTGTATTTTCAGCAATTGTTTGCTTATAAAGTTACATGTTGTTTTCTTCAAAATGGGCAAATTTTCTAATTTTTTAAGTATCAAAAGCAAACTATTGGTTTAAGATATTGCAATACAAAATTGGAATCTATTTGTTTGTGTAACAATCTTAATTTGTGCAAAAAATGGTGTGTCTATGACTATGGTTGCTAAGCAAATTTAGCTTGTGACTGTAGCCGCTCGTTTTTCTCCTTTTTCTCAAAATGGCGACCCCATGGGGTACCTGTCTTCTTTTACCCATTGCTCAGCGACTAATTGTCCGATTTTCTAAACTTGCACCATTAGAATGGTAATTGATTCTACTTTCTGCTGATATTAATATCTCAAAATGTCCAAAAGGTGACTTAAGACTCATTTTGTGGTGGCTGGTCACAAATGGTTAGAGAGGAATCAGCAGAAGAAATGAAGAACCACAATGAGGCATCAGAGAAACTTGCACAAGCCCAGCAGGATTATGAGAAGAATAGAATTGAGAAACTTGATTTTATCCATGAAACCTCAGGCTTGAAGGTCATGCACAACATACATTTTCAAATACCGACGACGCAATCCGTGAATATTTTCTTGTCACTGGTAATGACATGTCTACCCAAAGCCGAAACTTAGTGATTACTATCAACCAAGCACACAACAAAGAAATGGAGAAATAATCTTTGTTCTAGTGGGAATGACATTTGTATTTTTTAATGGGAATTTATATTGCTAGAAGAAATGAAAGCCGAAAATAAACTATCAAAAATATATTACTCTCCAATTGGATACTGGAAAGGAAACACAGCTATTCAGAAATTACACGCGGCCATAGGCGGAGATGTATCACTCAATCAAATAAAACAATGGCTACAAAAATAGGCAATTTGGCAGATATATTTACCTGCACCAAGAAAAATATCTAGACCTCATTTTGAAAACACTACACCAAATGACACACATCAAATGGACCTCCTGTTCCTACCCTATGACGCAATAAGAAAGAAACGATACCAGTACGCATTAACTGTTGTAGACATAGCTTCAAGGTATAAGGACACCGAGCCCATATCTGACAAAACTGCTAACACAGTTGCTACAGCATTAACAAAAATATATAGTCGAGGCTCTTTAAAATACCCCAGGCTTGTGCAGGTCGATGACGGATCTGAATTCAAGGGCACCGTTAATCAGTTATTTGCGAAGCATGGCATACTGGTTAGACGCGGCATTCCAGGTGTACACAGATCACAAGCAATTGTTGAGAATTTCAACAAACAGTTATCAGAAAGACTTTTCAGTTACCGGTATTCTAAGGAACTCATGCACGACATGCGTAACACTGAGTGGGTAAAAAGATTACCACATGTGATAAAAGCAATGAATAACGAAGGACATGTAAAACCCGCTGACGCTATTAAATTGAAAACAATGACAGAGCCTTAAACAATGACACCTCTGGCACCAGACACAAGTTTATTTACAAAACAGGTAAGATATCTATATCAACTGGGTGAGGCTGAGAATGATGTGAGACGCATAGCAATGGACCCCATCTGGTCAACATCTGTACACAACATAAAAAAATAATTCCTGTTGCTGACGCGTCAATTTATTATTTATATGACCCTGTCCCAAAGAAGGCATTTGTCAGAGAAGAATTACAGATTATTCCCCCAGACACTGTTACTCACTTTTGACCAATTCGTCAATCAGTTTGTCAATCAGTTCATCACAAATACCTTCAGATAACTTGAGTCTGTAATGCCCAGGCGCATAAGCTTTTTCCTTACTGTGAAACACTCGTTTTGTGTCCCTAACTGCAAGCGACTTTTATGTGTTTGGATCATTTCAATATTATGTTTGTTTGATCTCAGTGACTTGTTTGGATAATCAGGCATCAGTTGTCCATCTAAAACTTGCTTATAATGTTCATGATGAATGTCTTTATTTTTAATCGCTGATTTTTTTGATACCTTTGGCTTTCGACTGACTACCCTTTTGGTGCAGTATAGAATACATTTTTGGTCTCAGTCCAATGTATTCAACAATAGGTACACCATTCAGTTCATATTTAAACGTTCCAGGCACTTTTTTGTTTTGTGTGCTAAACAGTAGATGTTCCTTAGGGTAGTCAGAAGTGTCATACATGTGTAGTTCTGTTTTCATGTCTTCATAAAAGTCTTCAGTAGGCACATCAATGATCATAGAGTCAGTGTCAGTGTATAGCAGACGACACTCAGGATATTTTGGTTTGAAGTATGTAACGACGGTGTTTTTAGTGTACTACTGAACTAAATTGTTACATATAAACGTTTATGGAATGAGTGTGTGCGTGGGCTTTCTGCCAATCTGTATAAAGGTGGGTGTTCTATCTCTGTTCACTAGACTCTTTCATCCACCACACACGCGCTTACAAACAAGGACAAAGGCCACACGGTTATCTCTCTTTGCCCTCTGTTTAACTTATTCTCATACACTCATAGCATACATTAAACCACACAATTCACATCATATAAACCAATCTACACCAATAACAATTCACATCATATAAACCAATCTACACCAATAACAATTCACATCATATAAACCAATCTGCACAAATAACTAACAAGTGGCATATAGGTTATTCACAACTTTAGCGCTCACACATTCACTCGCTACCGTAGAGGTCGTTGTCTCTCTCGAGAGACGTCACTCGACTCCTCTTTATACTAGTGTCGACACAGTCAATATCACATTGACGACTTGACGGAGATTCCCGAACTGAATATTACTATTCAATGACTACTCACAGATTTAGAACATTCCTAGGCGTGAAATTAACGGCGCTAGGCGACAATAGCTACACTGACGGAACACTGCATGTGGTCCTGTAGCACGAATCTGTGGCTTACTTCGCTACCGTTGCTGCTCGTAGCACCAGTGATGGTAGGACGAAGGAGAGATGAAGGCTTGATGTCCGCACCTGGTCACATACGTGATGCCTTCAGGACAGCTTCATCGGCCCTACACCAGGGGTGTCCGCTCCGTACCAGCCCTGCTGTACACAACATTTATACACTCATAAATGTTCGCTCTTATACCCAAAAGTCTAAATGTGTCTTCGACACATTATTCTTCAGAGCGCTCTAGATCATTTCCTCTGAAAAATGTCTTCTTTATGCCACCATACTACAGTCACTATTGTCATAATTCTTATGACAATTCCTATAGCCACTTTAACACAGTGCACACAATTCCTATAGCCACTTTAACACTGTACACACATTTTGCGTACCTACACAATGAATTATGAGCCAAATATTACAATCACAGCTCACCTTCAATTCGTAACATTACTGCACATTTCATCATTAGGTATACCTAAATATATACTGAATTCTATTCCTATTTCAGTCCCACATCTTCACATATGAATGAATACAACATGACGTCCTAGTTATAAACTATATCACATAATTACATGACTAAACAAGTATTGACACGAGCCGTCGCATTTCCTTCAAACATGGCCCTTCTGCACTAATAATAATTCATAAAACAATACTTTCTTTTTTCATCTGAATAGCGTTACAGATCATAAATACCGGTAATAAAAGAATAAATACCTGTATTCAATATACAGCTATCGAATTCTCTAGCCCGAATTCTTCCTCAGAGCCCTAGCAAAAACGACTGCTCGGCTCGACTGGTGTAGCATCTCTAACTGGCAATTATTCCCGAACCCACACGTGACACGTGAACATCGCTCACCGCTACATTACCGCTCGTGAACAATGCTTATCTCTACATTATTCGCATGTGTACAATCGGTCCAACTGCTAATGACGTCACACCATCGTCCGACCGAAACCTGCACTAAAGGCGTTCGTTACACTACCCCCCTCTCAACGAAAAAAAGAACCGACCGAGGGTCTTTTTTACAAGTTCAGAGAATAATGTGAAAATACAGTAACGACTATGAAACCTTGATCTATGGAACCGACTGATCACGATCAGCGCGTGACAACAGATCCGCGAACACATTCTGCGTACCTGGAAGTGGTTCGAGATTGAATCTAAACTCTTGTAAGGACAAGGACCAACGCATGATGCGAGAATTCCTAAAGCGACTTGTATGCAAGTACGTCAGCGGTCTGTGGTTAGTCTGGAGAATGAAATCGACCCCCCAAAGAAATTTGGAAAATTTCGAAATGGCCCAAACAATAGCTAAACAACATGAGAGGAATAGTGGGAAGACCACCAACATCAACATCTTGGACAACACCAATAGCCACTGATGGGACAGTATGACAATCTGAACCGTCCACATTAGGAACATCACACTGAGGCTCCACACCCTCGACATCTGGAAGCAAAAAAGGAGAAAAGGCCCAACGATATCAATAGCGACCCTCTCGAACGGAGTCGAGATAAGAGGCATAGTCGCCAAAGGAACAGGGGGAACTTTGCCTTTTGAAACTGACGTCTGGCAAATGTCACAAGTGTGAACATAAGTACGCACATCCACAGAAACACCAGGCCAAAAGAATTGGGATAGAATTCTAGTCAGAGTTCTACGAACTCCACAATGACCAGCCAAAAGTTGATCATGCGCAGCAGTCATGACTGAAGCACGAAGTTTCTCGGGAACAACAACCTGATGCAAAATATCCTGGGCTTTCTGATACCTCCTGTACAAAATATCATCTTGAAAATAGAAAGAATAAGTAGCAGAACCAACAACCTTTTCTTCACCTGAAGCAGCTAAACTGAAACAACCTTTCAGAGTAGCATCACCCTTCTGCAACTGAATGAGTTCAGCACGAGTGACCTTCAAATCATCGCACACAGTGACAAGAGGTCTGTGTGGGAGATCTTGCTTCCTAGCCTGAGCACGAGTAGTGACAGCAGCAACAGGGACCTCATCAGCAGCAGCAGCAACTGGGGTATCTTGGGTCTGCTGGACAATCAAACCTGGAATATTTCCTACAATCAAGTCAGCAACTGGATCCTCAAGAACACAACAAACCAACTCTCCAGCAAAATATGGACAAGAAACAACAACTTTAGCCTGCTGGTAAATGTTGATCTCTCCACCAAAAGTTTTACAACGGACAGTACCTGGTACATACTGGTCATCAGAAACCAAACGTTTTCAAACACCACAAATGGTAGCACCTGTGTCTCGCAGAACTGAGCAAGCAGTAGAATTGACAGAACCAACTTCTAAATGCAAGTACCCAGCTGACTGATCAAAAATAGAGCAAACAACTTCAGAGTCTACAGGGACAACTGCACAACCTGAGCTCGAGTTAGTCTTATCATCTGAAGCTATGGTTTTTTTCACAACAAAGGGACAAGTTTTTCGAGTATGACCACCAATGTTGCAAACAGAGCAAGGGTTTGGACTGTTGCGAAGAGGACACTGCCTGGGACCATGACCTTTACCATCACAAAGAGGGCAATTATCAAAATTGGTGTAAAATGAACCACCTCCACGTCCACGTTTCAAAGATCCCCGAGTTTGATCAAAACGACCTTCGACCTTTTGGTTCGAAACTGAGGGCGTTTGGTCTGTCTTTTGAAAACCACCACGATTTCTCCAATAGCCGCGACCTCGATAGTTGGAGTAACCACCGCGCGAATCCGCAGAGCCAGCAACAGCTTGTGACTCTTCAGCTAAATCAACTGATCCTACGGAACCGAAAACTGTAGCAGCCGATCAGAGATAGATAATATGAGACCCGTAAGACAATGAATTCAATAGAGCCGCATCCGTCATTAATTTACGCCATTTTTAATATCAAAATTTTGGCCCCCATTACACCCTCGTTATTTCCGAATCAACCCTTTGATTTTAAAAAGTGACGAGCATGACGGATGCGGCTCTATTGATCTGATTATCTTACGGGTCTCATATTATCTATCTCTCACCAAGGTCAAGGTCATCAAGATCAAGGTCATGGGTCAAGGTCATCAAGGTCACCAAGGTCAAGGGTCAAGGGTCAAGATCACCAAGGTCAAGATCAAGGGTCAAGGTCACCGAGGTCAAGGTCAAAAGTCAAGGCCATGGGTCAAGGTCATGGGTCAAGGTCATCAAGGTCATGGGTCAAGGTCATGTGCCAAGGTCATGGGTCAAGGTCAAGGGTCAAGGTCACCAAGGTCAAGATCAAAGACAAGGTCAAGGGCAAAGGTCAAGGTCAAGGTCATGGGTCAAGGTCAAAGGTCAAGGTCAAAGGTCATGGGTCAAGGTCATGGGTCAAGGTCATGGGTCAAGGTCACCAAGGTCATGGGTCAAGGTCATGGGTCAAGTCGTCGAGGTCATGGGTCAAGTCGTCGAGGTCTGGAACCAAATAATGGTAAAGTCCGACACCTCATGTCTAAGCTTGACCGGTTCTGAAAGACCTCTACCTCAATTCAGGTATGTTATGAATAGACTTGTTCTGAAAAAAAAATTCAAAGGGCCTACAATTATTCACATTTTTCATTTCTGACTAGCTTGCCTTTTGAAACTGAGATCAAAATCTTTTCAATCAGATCGGTATGCACCACACCTGACATGATATTCATAAAAAAATTTAATCTGGACATGATATGCAAGAAGGAATTTTTAATTTTTTCAATTATGCGTACACCCTTCAACAAATTCAAATTTTAATAAAGCAAGGGAAGTAACTTTTTTGTCTTGCTGAAATTTTTACAAAATTACTTCCCTTGTATAAACCTGTACTCAAAGGAAAAAGTAATCTGAAATAAGGGGTGATTCCTTCCTTTTTCTGGTGCTCAAGTCATGGTAAAATTATCAAGTTACTGTCTATGTTATGTCTGATGTTTCATTTAACTCTTACTTGATCAGGGTGTGTGATTTATAATTTACTGCAAAGCCAATAATCGCCAATAATGTGTCAGGTTTGTTTGCTTAAAAGGACAGGGTTATTGAACATGACACCACAATTGAAATCTGTGAAGCATGATATTAATAAGCCAACTGAGAGAGACAATATAGGTCAGGCAAGTCTTGTCTGGGGTAAACTCAAAAACTATTTGCTGATTGGTGCAAACGTATAAAGTTACTATTAATGTACTTCCTAGAAAACATGATTTCGCTTGATAACAAAAAACAATATTATCTTTTTTTAAAAAATTATAATAAAATGAATCAAGACGAATTACTCCTTCTAAATGATATCAATGCTGTAGAGAACAAAGACTTAGACTCTAAGAAACAGCGTCTTTTGTCTGTGATTGTCTCAGGCAAGTCAAAGACTTATCTCGGGAAACAATACATGACAGAGGATATTGAATCTTTAACCTCTGACGAACTAATCAAGCTTCATTCAAAATATGAGAACCACATTGCCTCACTAATGACACGTGATTTAAGTCGATCTCTTGTATGCCTATACACAAAAGCAGTGAGTCACTTTCTACCTGTGGATAGTGACAGTTTATCACATGACCTTGAAAGTAATCCTATTGTTTCAAGTTCAATAGGCAAATTAGCATGCATCATGTTTTACAAGTTTGGAAATTACCTTGCGCCTGTGGTAACCTTGCTTGTTACTGGGAGTCATATTGATTTCTCGAAAATAAATTTTACTGCAGAAGAAAATGGACGAAACCCAGACGACTCCACAACCGAACCCCAGTCCGGTCTTGACACAGGTTCAAACTGTGACTAAGGCTAAAAGTCCAGGCAGGGTTGAGGCTGGTAAAAGATTAGCCGAATATAACAGACAAAAAAAATTACAGCTTCAAGCTCAAACAGAAAAGGCTCATGTGACTGACCAGGCGTCAACACCGTCAGGACCTTCAGGACCATCAGGACCGTCAGGACTGACACCGACAGAACACCCTCATCAAAGTGAGAGACAAACAACTAAGTCTGACCCTGACCCCGAACCTCAAACAACAAAATATATAATTGCCGGATTTGTTGTCGGATTTGGTTATGTAGGTTATCAATTATACAAAAAATACAAACCACAGACTCGTACAGTGACCAAAAAATCAGACACTCCAAAAACAAAACCAGAAGTCGCCACATTACCAGTAACACCCAAAGCCGTTGACCCATTTATCATGCACTAATAAAAATATTATTTTAATTTTTCTTGTATTAGAAAATGAGCGACACAAAGAACATAATGAACCTTGTCTATCACTCTGCCGTAATCAGCGGATTAGCAGTAGCTTATTCTATGCTGGGAAAAAGTCTACTCAAAATGAAATCAGCAGACCTCAGTAGACTCGATTTTGAAGACAGCACTAAGCTAATTGTAGTTGTTACAGCGTCGATTGCGACAAAAGACTTTCTTGTCAAGCAGGGAATTATTCCCGAAAATGTTTCTATGTAAATAAAAATAATATGGCGACGATAGCTATTATGATAGGAGGTGCTATGGTTAATGCTCTGGCATTTAGTGGCTCTAATTATCTCTTTTCAAAAATGGGTAGAGAGGAATCTGCTCTGGAGATGAGACGACACAATGAGGCGTCAGAAAAATTAGCACAAGCCCAGCAGGAATATGAAAAGAATAGAATTGAGAAACTTGATTTCATCAATGAAAAACTCAGGCTTGAAGGCCACGCACAACATACATTTTCAAATACAGATGAAGCAATCAGGGAATATTTTCTTGTCACAGGTGAAGACATGTCTATACCGAAACCAAAACTAAGTGACTATTACAAACCAAGCTCACAACAAAGAAACGGGGAGATAATCTTTGTTCTAGTGGGAATGACATTTGTTTATTTTACTGGAGTTTTCATTGCTAGAAAAAATGGCAGCCGAAAATAAACTATCAAAAATATATTACTCTCCATCAGGCTATTGGAAAGGACAAACAGCTATTGAAAAATTACATGCCGCTGTGGGCGGAGATATAACACTCAATCAAGTCAAGCAATGGTTACAGAGACAGGCAATTTGGCAGGTATATCTCCCTGCTCCAAGAAAGATATCTAGACCCCATTTTGAGAACACAACACCTAATGACACGCACCAAATGGACCTCCTGTTTCTTCCGCATGACACAATAAGAAAGAAACGATACAAGTATGCATTAACTGTTGTAGACATAGCTTCAAGGTATAAAGACGCTGAACCCATATCTGACAAAACAGCCAGTACAGTTGCTACTGCTTTATCAAAAATATATAGTCGTGGCCCTTTAAGATACCCCAGACTAGTGCAGGTCGATGACGGATCTGAATTTAAGGGCGCAGTTAATCAGTTATTTGCAAAGCATGGTGTACTGGTCAGACGAGGCATTCCAGGTGTGCACAGATCACAGGCAATTGTAGAGAACTTTAACAAACAGTTATCAGAAAGACTTTTCAGTTACCAGTATTCTAAGGAACTCATGCATGACACCCGGAACACTGAGTGGGTTAAGAGATTACCACATGTGATAAAAGCAATGAACAATGAAGGACACCCAAAACCTGCTGATGCTATTAAATTGAAAACAATTACAGAGTCAAAAACAATGTCAGCACAGGCACCAGACACAAGTTTATTTACTAAACAGGTGAGATATTTATATCAGCCAGGGGAGGCTGAGAACGACGACAGACGCAGGGCAACAGACCCCATCTGGTCAACGTCTGTACACAATATAAAAAAAATAATTCCCGGTCCAGACGCAACAATATATTATCTCTATGACCCTGCACCCCAGAGGGCATTTGTCAGAGAAGAACTACAGATTATTCCCCCAGACACCGTTACTCATTTCAGTAACTAAGTCGTCAATTAATTCATCAACCAGTTCATCACAAATGTCTTCAGATAACTTGAGTCTGTAATGTCCAGGTGCATAAGCTTTTTCCTTAGTGTGAAACACTCTTTTCGTGTCACCAACTGCCAGTGATTTCTTATGTGTTTGAATTATTTCAAGATTGTGTTTGTTTGATCTCAGTGACTTGTTTGGATAATCAGGCATTAATGCACCATCTAACACTTGCTTGTAATGTTCATGACGTATGTCTTTATTTTTTATCGCTGTTTTCTTGATACCTTTGGCTTTTGACTGACTACCTTTCTGGTGCAGTATAGAATACATTTTGGATCTCAGTCCAACATACTCAACTATAGGCACACCATTTAGTTCATCCTTAAACTTACCAGGCACTTTTTTGTTTTGTGTGCTAAACAGTGGATGATCTTTAGGATAGTCAGATGTGTCATACATGTGTAACTCTGTTTTCATGTCCTCGTAAAAGTCTTCAGTACACACATCAATGATCATAGAGTCAGTGTCAGTGTATAACAGACGGCAGTCAGGATACTTTGGTTTGAAGTAATCATAATAAAATTCAAGCATCAACAGTTTTGACAACTCCAGAATTGCAATACCAATGAATACTGGTTTGTCCAGTTTGACAATCTTTTTTTTGAGTGACACTGCATACAATGATGAATGAAACTCTTTGTATCCTGTGTACTGAGGCTTACCTGTAAGTTTAATTGCACCCAATTCAGTTGTAACCAGTCTCACATCTTTTCTGTGATGAGGATTTTCCATCGTCTTGCCAAAACAGGCATTGTTCATAAGCTTAAAGAAGTCTTTGTCAAATGCAGTGTTGCCGTCTCTGGCACGAAGGGTTGTGTTCTTCATTATGTAATCTTTCATAAAAGCACTCTGATCAAATTGAATTCCTCTGTGAACTTTCTTTAGTACTAACCCGTGTCTGATGTAAAACTGCAACAAGCGGTAGTGACAAACATAATTGAATTTATCATTCAGATTAGGCACAAGTTTAGTGTCTTCTTTTTTTCCTGTCATACTCATTTTTTCAACAGCTAATGGATAATCATTATGGTAATCGTGTAGATGATGTGGGTACTCCAGGTCGACTTCAAAGATCCAACCCTTCGCGTCGTTTCGATCAAGATTTATAATATTGTTAGTTAACCCTGACTCTGTTACATCATACTGTGACAAATCATACAGACAAAAGTTTTTCAAGGGCAATAATTCACACATCGCCCAGCCATACAAATTGTTAGCGTCCAAGTACGTAATGAATGACCTTGACCCCAGGCTTGAGGGGTCAAACCCCCGGCCAAGGTCACCATGACCGTCCAGATATTTATTGTTGGCTCTGGCATAGTTGTTTGAAGCTATACTAATGCCTCCCCTCAATCCACGTTCTACCATTTCACCCATCGTACGATCAGACAACAGGTCTATAGATATCTTACTGGATTTCAAAAATGCATCCCACGTCATGCCAGGACTAGTTATGTAGCAGGCTGGGTCAAGTCTGTAGTGTAACAAACCCTTTTCACGGTAACTTTCAAATACGTCTGCTAGCAAGCAAACGTCAGCTTTCAAGTACTGATCGTGGTAATCACCAATTGTCTGACACCCCAACTTCCCCCACGCATCAAGTGCATGTTGATATTCAGAGTCAGAAATGCCTTTTCCAGTTAGTGTAGAATAAAATTTCTCTTTTGGTGGCAGTCTTGTTTCCTCAAACACAACCCAGTGATCAATGTACTCATACGGATACACACCTTTCTTAATCAAGTCTGGCTCAAAATATTTACTTGTTATTGGATACTCAGTCAGTCCTTCTGCCAGACTAGCAAGACCTAAAGACAAATGTTGCATGGAGTCATAAAATGCTAATTTATCTAACCTAAAAGTCAAGTATTTCTCAGTTGTCTGGGCAATACAACTTATGTTTTTGTACGACTCGTCTACAGCCTGCATGATAATGTGTGAATCATATCCTTTGAGATTGTGGAAAAAGATTGGTAACTTATATGTCTTGGGATCTGTTTTTAATAATAAGTTACAATTGTTATGAGCAGCTCCCCTGTAACGTCCAGTTATGTGATCATGGTCACGAACTTTATCACCCCCCAGAGGTTGTTCGCAAATCCAACACGTCTCAGCTGTATCAAATTTCAGTTTGTCTTCTTCTGTCATCACCAAAGGCATCTGGCATGTTGTGAGATATTGTACTACCTGACTATACAGATGTCTCATTTCTGTTAAAAACAGACATGCTGCATTTTCACCCCTGTAGATAACAGGCTCTGTATGCACACCGTCTGACCTAACAATAATGTACCCGAAAGAACACACCACTTGGTCACTCAACTTTATAGTCTTTGGTAATGATTCTGGAACAGGACCGTCATACGGAACTACTAATGATTCAAAATCTGCGTACACTACAAACGGCAACTTTTGTTGATTCCCATAGTTTTTAAAATACACTTGACTACCAGGATCTGGATACTTAAGTACAGTTTGTATGTCATCAGCTGACCTGCAGTGTAAAACATGTTTGTGTGCCACAGCAATAGAGGAAAACCTCTGTAAACATCTATTACAAAATTCCTGTTTGCCCTTGTGTTTTGTTGTATGATTATGAATTAGACGTGACATATTCCTAATAATTGTGTAGTGAAAGTTATTGTCATCTCCGATTAGCAACATGTCAACATGCTTATTTTCTGACTGACCATAGGTTGGTGCCAGTGCTGATACTCTAATGGGTTGTAACTTGTCAACAGACACATTATCCCACACAAACACATTTACAGATATGCCAGGATTTAATTTTTCAAACAAGTCTATGTCCTCTATTTTAACAGGGAACTCAATGCCACTAAAATCGAGTTCCTTTACAAATTTGGTGTAGTTAGAAACACGTTCAGGTTTTGTCTTTATAAAGTGTAGTTTAGCAAGCACACACCACATGAAACAATAGTTGTCATTGTTCTGAATGTTAACAACAGCCTTTTTGTTTACTACTTCTGTTGGCAGTGGTAACCATGCTTTACCTAATATAGGATGATACCTAGACTGCTTTAATTGTAGTTCATGTACATGCCCTTCGTGCCAGCCAGACCCCTTCATTTTTGCACTGTCAATTGCCTGTAGAAAGTCTGGTAATAGTCTGTCTCTAAACATGTTTTCCAATTCTCTTCTTGTGTTAACAGTGTGTTGTCTTGTTGATATGTACGAAACAATCACCTCACCGTCGACCCTAGTGAATTCGATTTTTGCAACAATTTGAATCTTCACACTGCCTGTAAGAAGATTTTGTTGTATGACAGAAAAAGAGTTTTCTATTGATTCGTAAACATTATTAGTATTGGATATGGGTAAGTTTGTTGTGTGAAACACGTTTCTTAAACCAGATGAGCCAGGGTTTGATGGGCCAGGGCTTTGTGAATTGTCCGTCATTTTTATTTGACCGACAAAATAATAAATAAAAAATATTAACGTTAACTCTGCTGGCTCACCTTGTGTAATACCACTTTATTAACTGTAACACTGTCAATATAAACATTTAGTTTGCGCAGTTGTTTAAATATGCTATAACAAACTTCTCCTAACCAACCATAGTTGGTATCATCAACTTTAAAAGTAGGTGTCTTTAAATCAACTGTCATGCACTCCACATCTGGATGCTCATCGACGTAATCTAAAGTCACACTATATGTAACATATATTTCTGATGGTGCTGAAAGGCTTATGTAAGTCTGTTTGGGTGATGTTATTAAATCAGTAAAGTGCATAACATCTTTGAAAAGGTGTGTGAGATCAAGCACCTGTATGATTTGTCCGTCTGTCATTTTTATTGGACAAACAAAAGAATAAATTAATTTACATCAATTTACTAACCCATACCCTGTGGGCTGATCTGTCTTTAAAATGAGCTTCAGATGCTTAGTTGATTTCAGTTTATTTTTTACATCATCTCGTTCATGCTTATTTGGGATGACATCATTCTCTCTGAGACAGTCTTCAAAGCTGTCACGATCCTTACAGTAAAACAAACAGATAAACTTTAACTGTTCTCGAAAATCTTTCAGTACAGCATTATATTTTTGAGTGAGAATCCATACACTTACATTTGCATGTCTGCCACTAAAGGCAAGTTCTGCTAGAGTGTTTCTCTTCTTAACAATATCCTTCTCTGCAGAGCAGTCATCAACAATAAACAAGGTTGGCTGTCCTTCAAATTGCTTGTAAAAATATTGTAGGTAGTCATTCAGTTTTTTCTCAGGGTCAACTAAGTATATGTTGCTGTCAGTCCAAATGAATAAACGGTTGTGATAAGCTTTGTTGTGTTTGATTGTAGGACAAAATATTACAATGTTTTCAAAATGGTGTATGTATCTTGTTTGTAATAAGTCAAGTACGAATTGAGTTTTCCCACACCCTGTGGCACCAACAAATAAGCCACAGTGTGGATCGAGTGTCATTAAGCTACGGTTCATTTTAATACACAATATAATTTTAATATATGTGTCCACTCAGTCTGCTTTCTGCAATATTGAGTTGTGCGTCGTATATCAGGTACAAATATATGTTAATGGCTGCAGCAGTTTCAACCTTCTTTTGTATCTGAATTGTTATTCCATCACTACCGTTCTCAACAGTTCGTCCTGACCCATGAAGATAATCATCATCTGTACTACGAAGGTCTAGCCACAGTGCATATTTATTTGTCAGGTATTGTCCGATCCTAACATCATACAGATGTAGATCTTTGCACGCAATGTTTGCTGGTTTATCTCTAATCCTTCCACCTGCAAAATACTTTGTGGTTTCGTCATAGTGTTGATAAGGTAACATTCCTGAAGCGTACACTTGATTAGGGCGGCCTTCGATTGTACAGGACAAATGTGTAATCTTAGGATTGTAGAATTTTTCTGAATCTCTTTTGTATGGACTCACCGGTTCAACAAACAACATAAGAATACCTTTCAGTGACCTGGCAGGTGTGTTTAAGTTTAAGTTCCACATTGGGTCGCTTTTGTCTTTGGGTATTAAACTATGTCTAATCACCCTGTCATAATAAATTGGAAGTCTTGACTGGTACTGATTTTGAATGAGTCTGGCTAGTTCAGTATGTGTAACAATTTCATATTCCAAGGAAATGTTAGAGATCTTGTATGTTGCATCTGTGGCAGATGATTTAATAACTTTGGAGTAGTCATTGAAAGTTAGTTCAAAGCTCAGACGGTCATTCAGTGCCCCTTGATAATAAGGCAAATGAGCTGTGAGGATTTCAAACTCAAGTGGAATGTAAAATCTGGTTCCATATGTTTCTGCTATAATAACTTCCTTTGGTACCCCAGTAGTTGTTTTGTCTCCAGCATTGATTCGAAGTTTACCAACATTATCAGACTGTATGCCTTGGTAAACACGATCTTCTCGTTCTTCTCTTGTTAGCCAAAGATCTTTGTAACAGTAAAATACATCTGAGTCGTCAAGACTAAACACTTCCTGCCCTTCAAGTTTTACTTTAATAGTTCTAACAATTGCTCTGCCAAGATTGTCAACCAGTGTTCTGTTTACGTCTGCGTCTGATGATAGTTCAATATTAAATGCTAGGCGTGCAGTGCCAGGAACAATAACGTCACTGGGTCCTAGGTTTGGAAACTTGACTGTAAGTGTTTGGTTCTGGTCTATGGTACTTGGATTGTTCGTGATGACGATTGATTGTCTTATGCCCTTAACACCCAGAGGCTCGCGTAGTTTTCTGTATGGGTCTAACTTTGATCCGTAAGACTGTGTCATTTTTATTATGCACAATAAAAAATAATAAATTAATAAAACAATGGCAGCAGGAGGATTTAATCATGAAGATTTTAAAATGGATGACACGTATGATTTTGGTAATACAACAGATATGGCAGATATGACTGGTACAAGAAATATTTACAGTTTACGTCACGAACTTTTAGAAACCAAAGTGAACTCATTTTATGATCATGTTGGTGGCCGCCCAGACAACGTAGATCCTAATCAGTTTGAACTTGATGGCAAGGGTCATTTATATTTAAATACTGTTGACAAAGGAAAAGTACTATTGACTAACAAAAAAGACCCTAGTAGGTTTAGGGCTTTAAGTACAATAAAAAATGAAGGTGGTGTTGGTGCCTTGCGTCAACTTGGAATTGGAGGGTCTCCCGTTCCCCCAAGACTGGTTAGTGTTCTTCACGACACGCAAACAAAGTTGCCAACAGGGCAAGAGATTGAAATGGCACCAGTAACAAGCCTACCAGAAATAGCAAACACTGTGATACAAGAAACTTCATTTACTGAAGGTCAATTAAATGATGCTATGAAAACAATAGATGATCCACCTTTGTCAATGAGGGAGATTATGGGATTGGATAAATCACTGCAGACGATAAGAGGTGAGATGGTTAATAATCTTGCCAAACTGGGAGAGCTTGATAAACACATAGAACGTGAAAAAGAGAAACTGGCTACAGCAGACAATGGAAATCTTGACACAGAAATGAAAGAAAGAATACAGCACAGATTAAATGATTTGCAGATAGAAAGATCAGGACGGTTAGAAACAATTAGTATTGGAAGACAAAAACTAAAATCACAGGTCAACAGAATTAGAGAAACTATTCAGAAAATACTTCACGAAGACACTACTCTGGCTGAGAGACTAAAAACACTTTTCAGAGAACAGGGTATCACAATTGCTAGTTTAATTACAGCTCTTGGATTTATTATCAGTACTGTTGTGTTAGCTGTCTCCGGTGCTGGGGTTAGTGGGGGTGCACCACCAACCCCGGGCCCACCAACCCCGGGCCCCCCGGCTCCCACAGATCCAAAAGATTTACAGTCATGGGTAAAGAAACAGTTGTCTCACATATCAGACTTGCTTAAAAAATTGGCTGTGAAAGCAGTGGACGCGTTGCCTGGCATTATAGGCACTGTTGTCAGTTGGTTGATTAGTACTGCAGCGAAGGCAGTGGGGTTTATGGCAGAACATGTGTGGGTCTTTTTGGTTACAGTAGGAGGGTTGATGGTGGGTTATTTAATGAAACAGGTAAAGAAGTAATACCCCTAATCCTGTTAGACCTATTACCAATGCAGTTCTCTCTGACTCATGTGTGTCAGGGGTTGGTGTTGACTGTACTGGTTGTATGAGTGCCGGTGTTGGGGCCGGGGCCGGGGCCGGGGGTGTTACCGTCTGTAATGATTTTAATGACTGAACATGTGTGGTTGTGGCACCCAAGTTTACAGATTGATTGAGTCCTAATTTTTGATCACGACCTGCAACAATGATTTCATTATTATAATTTGTTATTGTCCCCATTTGGAGTTGAAGGTCAGATGGTAACATGTATAACCCGAAGCCTACTACAAAGTCAACTTTTGATCTGGCATATCTGAGTACGTCTTGATAGCGTTGTATGCTTGATGGTAAATCTACTGTTGAATTGATTGAATCTTCTAGATTAGCGAGAAACTGTTTTTGTGCTTCAAATTTGCCACTTCCATTCAAAATGTTTGATTTTGTTAGTGATTGTGCTCCTAGTAAACACCAGACATATGTTCTGATAGATTCATTGACGCGCTCGACTCCCGCTTGAGTAAACCCGTCAGATTTATCTAAAATAAATGTGGTCCAGGCGTTAGACTGCTTCTGCTCTATTGATCCTATCCAGACTTGTGATTTTGATGAGAATGAAGTGTACCCAGGGTAGTAATCTTGAGGGTATTGTCTGTGGCTCATAGCATAATACAATGTACCCATGCCGTTGTGATCATCAAGTTTTTGTGTAAAGTCATACTTAGTGCCAGGGTTAATGTTAAATTCATTACAGATGCGTTCAAACGCTTTCATATCCATGGGGTTGTTATACCTGTTGAAACTGGATTCAGTGGGCAGTGGTGTATGAAGTTCTGACAGTATACGTCTAAGCTGGTAATAAACATGGAAACGATACACAGATCTAATCAGTTTGTTTGAGTGATTCAAATGATCTGTAAATGAAACACCACAGCCTGTAGTAGAACACAGTATGGCAAAGTTGAGTTGGTTTTGAAACATCTGTAGTGGACTTGAAGACCACTTTCTTGCAGTTGAGTCATCTGTTATTGGAGGGTTTAGGTAATGATCAAACGGATTTGGTACTTTCACTTGGAATAAATCTTGTACGCTTGCGTCAGACACAGCTATGTCAAGCTGATTTAGTTGAATTATTTTCTGTTCATAAGTAGGTGCGACATTGTATTTGGCATCCACATTAAATTGAAATGCGTTTGTAGTGGTAATGGTTGGTGATTTAAATTCCATCCTTTTTTATATGAGATAATAAAAATGTTTATTACCTTAACAAATCTTGACACAAGCAAACCAGTGTGGTTAACTAATGGGATTGATAATCGGGATGGTAGCAAGGCTGCAGCTATCCATGAAATGTTCTACACAGTAAAATGGTTTAATGTAGAAGATGACATATATAATAAAGTAATTTTTGATGGTAAGACTGAAGCTATACCTCCTGGGTATTATGACTTTTGTACTATAGCTGAATGGTTTCAAAGTAAATTTAAAATCAAAGCAACTTTAAATCCAGCTAACCTACTTGTTACATTAGAATCTCCGACACAAGATTGGTTAAGGATCTCAGATAGATTTGCATATTTACTTGGATTTTATATTGACGAAGATTGGTGGAGATCAGATGATTTAGATGAAGCTATGTCTGGTATTATAACAATGAAGACAAAAAGACTTAAAATAACTGGAAAACGTCCTGTCAATTTGTCAGTACACACAGTATTAAATGTTCATTTGAAAGAACTAAACACATCTGAGAATGTTCACAATGGAAAGCCTTCAACTTTGTTGAGATGCTTACCAACTGGAACTGCTCCGTATTGTGAAAGTGTAGTTGTTAGATTTCCTAATTTGCAGTTTAAGAAATTAGGTTCTAGTTTCTTTGAGTCACTGAGTATATCTGTAACTAATCAAGATGACAAACCAGTTGTTATGCATGATTTTAGTGTAGTGTTGGAAATTAAATAATTTTATTTTTGTTTATAAAAAATGAGTGGTGGTCCAAAGTTGAGAATCATACCAGTTGCATGTCCAGTAACAGAGTTGAAAGATTTGGCAGACGTACAGGATTTTGAGAAGGAAGGGGATGTTGGAGAAATATATGGTTTTGAACTTGATTCAAATGGCATGTACAAGAGGAAAGTAATTGTTGACATGAAAGACGGTGAAAAACAGATTCCTAAACTTGGTCAGCTACGTGATGTTACTGTACCTACTCCACCTGTAAATAATTCGCCCTACAACTTAATACATGTGGGAAATAAGTGGGTGGTTTCACCTGTACCTGTTCCACCACCCACAATTGACTGGGACATAAAGTTGGAATTTATTAGTCCTTATGTATACACTGATGACGAAGGTGCCTTAGTGTTTAGGAAGGTTGTTAATTCTGGGCCGCTTATTGTAAGTCTTGTTCCAAGCTTTGCCCCAGACAACAATAGCAGAGAAAAACTGAAAGTTGAAAATTATGAGAGACGGCGGTATCTTCTTACAACTAGAAAGGGTAGATCAGATACTTCTGTTGTGTTTATGCCAGCAAGCTTAGTCGTGGCTAGAGAAGCGACAATAGTATTTGAAATTATCATGAAATCTGTTGCTACTGCTAAAGAGGCTCAAATTGCACAGGGAATTAAACTTACATGGGATGAAACAGTAACAGAATCATCAAAGGTCTTTATTGCTATTACAAAAAATAATGATGTTATTAATGTTTCGAGCAGTGTTCCAGCTGTCAAGGTGGTGGTTGACAAAACAACTTTTGTTCGTCTAACTTGCATAAACCTTGAACACATTGATCTTGTTGCATTTTATTATGCCAGCAAATTGTATACTTTTGAAGAGTTGCAAAATGTAATTGCTGATTAAATAAAAAAAAATATTTGTGAATAAAAAAAAATGGTAAACTTCTATCCACAACTACCGACGCTTGATCCGACTGAAACAAATGTGATGACTAAAACAACGCTTGTGCCTGATCCACAGGTGACAGCTGTGCCAATTGCTTCAGATAAAACATTACCAGCAGATGCATTCAGATTAAATAATATTACAGAAGCTTTAAAATATTTGGAGAGTGAGGAGGCGAAATACTCACGGTGCAAAAGACGGTATAAGACCGTTTTCAATTCTGTACAAAACACTTCTATGGCTATTGGTGCAGTTTCAGCTTCATGTTCTGTGGGGGGTATTGTTCTGTTCGCCACAGGAATTGGGAGTTTGGCTGGAATAGCAGTTGAGGGTGTTAGCGTTGCTACATGCCTGGCTTGCTTTGGTTTGGAAGCCCTAAACAAGAGGTTTCACACAAAATTACAGAAACATGAAGCATTGAGTACTTTGGCTGGTGCAAAGCTGAGCAGTATGAAACTTATTATCAGTAAGGCATTGAATGATAATTTTATTGATGATGAAGAATTTAAGCGCGTCCAAGATGATTTAAATAATTACAAAAAACAGAAGTCTGAAATACAGAATAAGATGCGTAGTCAGTCTCCCGTGAATGTTGAAGAACTGAAGGCCAGTTTTTTAGCAGAGGGAAAAAGGATAGGGGTACAGGAAACCACAGAAAAACTACACATTCTTTTAAACAAATAAAAATCAGATTTGGTAATCGTTTATTAATGTCATACACTTCACAGAAAAATGCCATGCCACTTACAACACTTGTGCCTGATTATTTAACCCCATCTGCACCACCGCCAGAGTACTACTGAGAGAAAAAAAAAGTTTTTTTATTGTCCTTGTATCTTGATAAAACTGTCTCAGTGTCTTGGGACTTGAGTCAAGTTGTTGTAAGAACTTAGGGTAAGTACTTGTAAGAACTTAGGGTAAGTACTTGTAAGAACTTAGGGTAAGTAATTAATAAGTTCTTATGACAACACACTTAAAGGTTACCTCTGCAGGTTCCTAAAAGTTAGTTGCAACTTGTTAATAAGTATTAAGTTTCACTTGGCATCACTTGATCAGGTTAATGATTAGGTGTTGTCAGAGACAATAGTTATACACCCCACCCCCCCTCCAAAAAAAAGCAAACAATGTCTCTCTCAGTTGGCTTATTAATATCATGTTTCACATATTTCAATTGTGGTGTCATGTTCAATAACCCTGTCCTTTTAAGCAAACAAACCTGACACATTATTGGCGATTATTGGCTTTGCAGTAAATTATAAATCACACACCCTGATCAAGTAAGAGTTAAATGAAACATCAGACATAACATAGACAGTAACTTGATAATTTTACCATGACTTGAGCACAAGAAAAAGGAAGGAATCACCCCTTATTTCAGATTACTTTTTCCTTTGAGTACAGGTTTATACAAGGGAAGTAATTTTGTAAAAATTTCAGCAAGACAAAAAAGTTACTTCCCTTGCTTTATTAAAATTTGAATTTGTTGAAGGGTGTACGCATAATTGAAAAAATTAAAAATTCCTTCTTGCATATCATGTCCAGATTAAATTTTTTTATGAATATCATGTCAGGTGTGGTGCATACCGATCTGATTGAAAAGATTTTGATCTCAGTTTCAAAAGGCAAGCTAGTCAGAAATGAAAAATGTGAATAATTGTAGGCCCTTTGAATTTTTTTTTCAGAACAAGTCTATTCATAACATACCTGAATTGAGGTAGAGGTCTTTCAGAACCGGTCAAGCTTAGACATGAGGTGTCGGACTTTACCATTATTTGGTTCCAGACCTCGACGACTTGACCCATGACCTCGACGACTTGACCCATGACCTTGACCCATGACATTGGTGACCTTGACCCATGACCCATGACCTTGACCCATGACCTATGACCTTGACCTTTGACCTTGACCTTGACCTTGGTGACCTTGTCTTTGATCTTGACCTTGGTGACCTTGACCTTGACCCATGACCTTGACCCATGACCTTGATGACCTTGACCCATGACCTTGACCCATGGCCTTGACTTTTGACCTTGACCTCGGTGACCTTGACCCTTGACCTTTGACCTTGACCTTGGTGATCTTGACCCATGACCTTGGTGACCTTGATGACCTTGACCCATGACCTTGATCTTGATGACCTTGACCTTGGTGAGAGATAGATAATATGAGACCCGTAAGATAATCAGATCAATAGAGCCGCATCCGTCATGCTCGTCACTTTTTAAAATCAAAGGGTTGATTCGGAAATAACGAGGGTGTAATGGGGGCCAAAATTTTGATATTAAAAATGGCGTAAATTAATGACGGATGCGGCTCTATTGAATTCATTGTCTTACGGGTCTCATATTATCTATCTCTCGATCTGCGTGCCAAGTTCTTTCCGGGACGAGCAAGACGATAACTTTCAGCAGTTTTAACCATATCATCTAATGTGATAAGTCCACGCTCGCGAATGAAAGTAGCAAGATCCTGTGACACACATTCTAGAAACTGCTCACCTAACACAAGATTCATAATTCCCTGCATGTCTCTAGGAACACCGGACAAAGCTATCCATCGATCAAACAATCTGTTTAGCTCAATGCCAAAAGTTTGGAAAGGTTCGTTCGAGTCTGGTCGGATTTCATGGAACTTCTTGCGAAAACCTTCTGCAGTACACTGGAACTTCTTAAGCAAATTGTCCTTCAATGTCTGATAATCTACAGGACCATGAGCAGCAAGACTGGTACAAGTTCAATGCGTTACCTTCTAACAAAGCGGAAAGAAAGGTAACCCATTTGCTTTGATCCCAGCCAAGGGCTGTAGCATGAGTCTCAAAACGAAAAAGGTATGAATCAATATCATCTTGTCTTTCTTTGAAAAGAGGCAACTTGGGGTAAACAGGTCTAGCACCAAAAGAATTACTATCTCTACCTCTGTTTCCATGACCGGCATCTTGTTCCTCAAGTCTACGTGCAGAATGTAACTCAAGTTCCATTTGTTTTGTTTTCTCTCTTTCCAGCTCTAACTGAACATCGGCTTGTTTATTCGCTAACGCTAACTGAACATCTGCTTGTTTATTTGCGAGCTCAACTTCTGCTTTTTTCTGTTTTGTTTCTTCTTCCAATTTTTTTTCATCCCTCAATCTTTGTCTCTCAAGACGATCAAAACAATCCTGTACATATTTTGCACGTTCCTTATCAGGGATACCCAAAGTTGTAGCTTGAGCAATAAAAGATTGGAACAATTTATCATAATCGTCAGACATAGCTAAGTGCAATGTAGATCAACAAACAAAAGAAAACTTACTAAAAAATATCAAAATGTCTAAACAGGAAATCAATAAGTACTAAAATGACAACAACGAAATGGCAAAATGCAATTAAGCACAATAAATTGTTCTATAAACCCTATGAAACAATGAATTTTCTCCGAAAGTAAATTTACAGGACAATGCACAGTCAGAGTTACAATGAAAACAGTAAAGTCTTACAAGTATACAAAGCAAAGTATGTATTGTATTAACTCAATATGTCTATAAGTGACCAATTTTATACCAAATAGAACACACTAACTTAATATATGCTGAAGAATGTCAACTTTAGTTGATAGAAGCACAAGAAATGTACAGCGAAAAAGTTACTAAGTTCAAAGTTTTAATCCAAATATATATTTAAAGAAAAATAAAATGAAATTTACGTCAAACACCTCAAACACTATAATCGCTAATACTAAATACCAAATGTACGGCGAAAGGGAAATAAACCCAATCAAATTATCAAAGTCTCATCAAACAAGAATGAACCACGGGAAACAATCTATAGACAACTAAACCAAATCAAAACAATTGAACAAAACTAACCAATTATAACCACATACATAAATACAAAAAAAAAAACTAGATCAAAATCAACACAAATCAAACAATAAACAAAATTAATTAAAGCAAATGAGGCTGAAATCCCAACACGATAATCTACTTAAAATAAGGGCAAAGAGAACACACACCCAAACACACGCATAAAAGGATAGGACCCTACAACAGCAAAGAACTAGTAAAACAAATACAATTCCCTACAGAAGAATAGAGCCGAAGAAGAGAATAGGAACCCCCAAGACAGAAAAAGAGCTAAATCCTTAGTGCCCAGAAACTGTACACAGACACAGCCGTTAAACTGGAGATGGCAAATATCACACAAAACACATCCCAGTCATACACTATAACAAAATTTCAAAAGAATAAGCCCACTAGTCTACCGATATAAATCTAAAGTAACTAGTGGTGCCCGCACTAAATATAAATATGTATGATTTAATGCTAACACAGAGAAAGTCTAGGGTCACCAAATGTAATGACGGTGTTTTTAGTGTACTACTGAACTAAATTGTTACATATAAACGTTTATGGAATGAGTGTGTGCGTGGGCTTTCTGCCAATCTGTATAAAGGTGGGTGTTCTATCTCTGTTCACTAGACTCTTTCATCCACCACACACGCGCTTACAAACAAGGACAAAGGCCACACGGTTATCTCTCTTTGCCCTCTGTTTAACTTATTCTCATACACTCATAGCATACATTAAACCACACAATTCACATCATATAAACCAATCTACACCAATAACAATTCACATCATATAAACCAATCTACACCAATAACAATTCACATCATATAAACCAATCTGCACAAATAACTAACAAGTGGCATATAGGTTATTCACAACTTTAGCGCTCACACATTCACTCGCTACCGTAGAGGTCGTTGTCTCTCTCGAGAGACGTCACTCGACTCCTCTTTATACTAGTGTCGACACAGTCAATATCACATTGACGACTTGACGGAGATTCCCGAACTGAATATTACTATTCAATGACTACTCACAGATTTAGAACATTCCTAGGCGTGAAATTAACGGCGCTAGGCGACAATAGCTACACTGACGGAACACTGCATGTGGTCCTGTAGCACGAATCTGTGGCTTACTTCGCTACCGTTGCTGCTCGTAGCACCAGTGATGGTAGGATGAAGGAGAGATGAAGGCTTGATGTCCGCACCTGGTCACGTACGTGATGCCTTCAGGACAGCTTCATCGGCCCTACACCAGGGGTGTCCACTCCGTACCGGCCCCGCTGTACACAACATTTATACACTCATAAATGTTCGCTCTTATACCCAAAAGTCTAAATGTGTCTTCGACACATTATTCTTCAGAGCGCTCTAGATCATTTCCTCTGAAAAATGTCTTCTTTATGCCACCATACTACAGTCACTATTGTCATAATTCTTATGACAATTCCTATAGCCACTTTAACACAGTGCACACAATTCCTATAGCCACTTTAACACTGTACACACATTTTGCGTACCTACACAATGAATTATGAGCCAAATATTACAATCACAGCTCACCTTCAATTCGTAACATTACTGCACATTTCATCATTAGGTATACCTAAATATATACTGAATTCTATTCCTATTTCAGTCCCACATCTTCACATATGAATGAATACAACATGACGTCCTAGTTATAAACTATATCACATAATTACATGACTAAACAAGTATTGACACGAGCCGTCGCATTTCCTTCAAACATGGCCCTTCTGCACTAATAATAATTCATAAAACAATACTTTCTTTTTTCATCTGAATAGCGTTACAGATCATAAATACCGGTAATAAAAGAATAAATACCTGTATTCAATATACAGCTATCGAATTCTCTAGCCCGAATTCTTCCTCAGAGCCCTAGCGAAAACGACTGCTCGGCTCGACTGGTGTAGCATCTCTAACTGGCAATTATTCCCGAACCCACACGTGACACGTGAACATCGCTCACCGCTACATTACCGCTCGTGAACAATGCTTATCTCTACATTATTCACATGTGTACATTCGGTCCAACTGCTAATGACGTCACACCATCGTCCGACCGAAACCTGCACTAAAGGCGTTCGTTACAAAGTAATCATAATAAAATTCAAGCATCAACAGTTTTGATAACTCAAGAATTGCCATACCAATGAATACTGGCTTGTCCAGTTTGACAATCTTTTTTTTTGAGTGACACTGCATACAATGATGAATGAAACTCTTTGTACCCTGTGTACTGTGGCTTGCCTGTAAGTTTAATTGCACCCAATTCAGTTGTGACCAGTCTCACATCTTTGCGGTGATGAGGATTTTCCATAGTCGTGCCAAACAGGAATTGTTCATAAGTTTAAAGAAGTCTTTGTCAAATGCAGTGTTGCCGCCCCTGGCACGCAATGTTGTGTTCTTTATTATGTAATCTTTCATGAAAGCACTTTGATCAAATTGAATGCCTCTGTAAACTTTCTTTAGTACTAACCCATGTCTGATGTAAAACTGCAACAAGCGATAGTGGCAAACGTAATTGAATTTGTCATTTAAATTTGGCACAAGTTTAGTGTCCTCTTTTTTCCCCGTCATACTCATTTTCTCAACAGCCAATGGATAATTATTGTGATAATCATGTAGATGATGTGGGTACTCCAGGTCTACTTCAAAGATCCAACCCTTCACGTCGTTTCGGTCAAGAGTCATAATATTGTTTGTTAATTTTGTTACGTCATACTGTGACAAATCATGCAGACAAAAGTTTTTCAAGGGTAATAACTCACACATCGCGTATCCATACAAATTGTTCGCGTCTAAGTACGTAATGTATGACCTTGACCTTGAGGGGTCAAAGTCAGGGTCTTCTAGATATTTATTATTTGCTCTGGCATAATTGTTTTCAACAATACTAATGCCTCCCCTCAAGCCACGTTCCACCATTTCACCCATCGTACGATCAGACAACAGGTCTATAAATATCTTGCTGGATTTCAAAAATGCATCCCATGTCATGCCAGGACTAGTTATGTAACAGGCTGGGTCAAGACTGTAGTGCAACAAACCCTTTTCACGGTAACTTTCAAATACGTCTGCTAGCAAACAAACGTCAGCTTTTAAGTACTGATCATGGTAGTCACCAATTGTCTGACACCCTAATTTATCCCAAGCATCAAGAACGTGCTGGTAATCAGAGTCAGAAATACCTTAACCATTAAGTGTAGAATAAAATTTCTCTTTGGGTGGCAATCTCCTTTCTTCAAACACAACCCAGTGATCAATGTACTCGTACGGATACACACCTTTTTTTAATCAAGTCTGGCTCAAAATATTTACTTGTTATTGGATACTCAGTGAGTCCTTCTGCCAGACTAGCCAACCCTAAAGACAAATGTTGCATAGTCATAAAACACTAATTTGTCCAACCTAAAACTCAAGTACTTCTCAGTTGTCTGGGCAATACAATTAATTTTGTTTGAAAGACTCATCCACAGCCTGCATGATAATATGTGAATCATACCCCTTGAGATTGTGAAAAAAGATTGGTAGTTTGTATGTCTTAGGATCTGTTTTTAATAACAAGTTACAATTGTTATGTGCAGCACCTCTGTAACGCCCAGTTATGTGATCATGGTCACGAACTTTTTCATCTCCCAGAAGTTGTTCACAAATCCAACACATCACAGTTGTATCAAAATTTAGTTTGTCTTCTTCTGTCATCACCAAAGGCATCAGTTTGTTTTCTAGATACTCACAAACCAGATAGGTGAGACTAACACTGGCAGAATTGTATACAAACCAAGGAGAATCACAGCGCTGGACAGACAAACAGTTAGATCCCCTGCCCCCACCTATCAGGCACCCAATCGCCAGCCCACAGAGAAATACGCAGGTATAGAACAAGACGATCATTTCCATCCTCTAGATTCTGTACTACCTGACTATACAGTTGTCTAGATACTAGATACTGTACTACCTGACTATACAGGTATAGAACAAGACGATCATTTCCATCCTCTAGATACTGTACTACCTGACTATACAGTTGTCTAGATACTAGATACTGTACTACCTGACTATACAGGTATAGAACAAGACGATCATTTCCATCCTCTAGATACTGTACTACCTGACTATACAGTTGTCTAGATTCTAGATACTGTCTCTTGGCTTGACTTCGCGAACGAAGATTTTATAGGAGTTGCCCACGACGTCTGCAGGCTTGTTCGTGGCTGCGGAGGCCAATCCGAGACAGGCAGGTTCGACCGCAGTGGCTGCAGGGGAAGGTATGGCCAGGGTTCTGAGCTGCGGCATCTCTGTTTTTTCTCCTGAGCCGCTTGTCCTTAAGGCTAGCTCTGTGAGAGTCCTCAAAGGAGACAGCTGCCTTGTAAATGGTGGAGCGCCAGGTGTCACGGTCCGCAGCAAGCGAAGACCACTGGTGGTGGTCGATTTGGCAGGCACTAAGTGACTTCTTGAGACAGTCTTTGTATCTCTTCTTTGGTGCCCCTCTGTCACGGTGTCCAGTAGCAAGCTCGCCGAACAGGGTGATCTTTGGTAGGCGATGATCCTCCATCCTGGAGACATGCCCCGCCCAGCGGAGCTGTGTCCGCAGCAGCAAAGCCTCGATGCTCACAGTTTCAGCCTGTTCAAGGACCTCGAATGCCCAGGATGGTACGCAGGCAGCGCTGGTGGAAGCGTTCGAGGAGTCGTAGTTGGCTGCGGTAGAGGGCCCAGGACTCGGAACCATACAGCAGGGTGGTGAGGACCACAGCTCTGTACACGCTGATCTTGGTGCCTGTTTTCAGCTGTTGATTGTGCCACACCCGCTTGAAAAGTCGCCCAAAAGCGCTGTTCGCTTTTGCCAGCCTGCTGTCAAGCTCCTTGTCCAGCTTGGCGTCCGACGTGATAATGCAGCCAAGGTAAGTAAACTGGTGCACTGACTTTAGTTCAGACTCGCCAATGGTGATGTGAGGAGGGCGATACACTGTCTTGGGTGCCGGCTGATGGAGGACCTCTGTCTTTTTCAGACTGACCTCGAGTCCAAAGAGCTGGGCAGCATCTGCGAAGCAAGATGTGATGCGCTGCAGGGCTCTCTCTGTGTGTGCAACGAGGGCAGCATCATCAGCAAAAAGCAGCTCACGAATCAGTTGGTCTAGGGTTTTCGTGTGGGCCTGCAGTCGTCTGAGGTTGAACAGGCTGCCATCGAGACGATACCTGATGTACACTGCATCGTCATCATCGAGGTCCACTGTGGCCTGCTTCAACATCATGCTAAAAAAGATGGTGAAGAGGGTCGGTGCCAGCACGCAGCCCTGCTTTACGCCGTTGAGAATAGGGAATGGTTCTGAGAGGTCATTGTTGAGTCTGACCTGGCCTTGCTGGTCCTCGTGTAGCTGGACAATCATGTTGAGGAACTTTGGGGGACAGCCAAGTCGCTCCAGGATCTGCCACATGCCTTGCCTGCTCACAGTGTCGAACGCTTTTGTTAGGTCGACAAATGTTACGTACAGCCCTTTGTTCTGCTCGCGGCACTTCTCCTGTAGCTGTCTCAGCACAAAGACCATATCGGTGGTGCTCCTGTTTGCTCTGAAGCCACACTGGCCCTCTGGGAGTTGGCCTTCAGCGATGGCAGGTACCAGCCGATTCAGGAGCAGCCTTGCAAGGATTTTCCCAGCAATGGACAGCAGGGTAATTCCCTGATAGTTGGAACAGTCAGAAGTCTTGGGTTTCGCCAGAAAGAAGAACAAAGACTGGTTTGACGAAAACGATGTAGAGATCCAGGAACACCTAGCCAAAAAAAGAGCCGCCCATCAGGCCCACCTAGCCCAGCCTTCCTGCCCTGTGAAGAAGTCTGCCTTCCGCCTCGTCTGCAGCAGTCTCCAGCGCAAGCTCAGAGATCTCCAGAATGAGTGGTGGACCAGACTTGCACAGAGGACCCAGCTTTGTGCTGACAATGGTGACTACAGGGGCTTCTACGAAGCACTGAAAGCAGTGTATGGCCCCAGGCACCTGGTACAAAGTCCCCTGCGAAGCACGAATGGCCAGGCACTCCTCACAGATAATACCTCCATCTTGAACCGCTGGTCGGAATACTTTCAGAGCCTCTTCAGCGCTGAGCGCACTGTTCAAGAAGCAGTCGTCCTACAAATCCCACACCTCCCAGTAAAGGTTGAATTGGACGAACCGCCCACCGCTGAAGAGACCCTCACAGCCATCCACCAGCTCAAGAGTGGCAAAGCAGCAGGCATTGATGGAATACCGCCAGAGATCTGGAAACATGGAGGCACAGCACTGCACAACAAGCTCCATGACCTCTTTCTCTGCTGCTGGGAGGAAGGAACACTACCAAAAGATCTCCGTGATGCAGTCGTTATCACCCTGTACAAGAACAAAGGCGAGAAGTCTAGATACTGTACTACCTGACTATACAGTTGTCTCATTTCTGTTAAAAACAGACATGCTGCATTTTCACCCCTGTAGATAACAGGTTCTGAATGCACACCGTCTGACCTAACAATAATGTATCCAAAAGAACACACCACTTGGTCACTCAACTTTATAGTCTTTGGTAATGATTCTGGAACAGGACCGTCATATGGTACAACCAGTGATTCAAAATCAGCATACACTACAAACGGCAGCTTTTGCTGATTCCCATAGTTCTTAAAACACACTTGACTACCAGGTTCTGGGTACTTAAGTACAGTTTGAATGTCATCAGCTGACCTGCAGTGTAAAATATGTTTGTGTGCCACTGAAATAGAGGAGAATCTTTGTAAACATCTTTTACACACTTCCTGTTTACCATTGTGTTTTGATACATGATTATGAATTAGTCGTGACATTTCTGATAATTGTGTAGTGAAAGTTATCTCCTTCTCCTATTAGCAACATGTCAACATGTTTATTTTCTGGCTGTCCATAGGTTGGAGCAAGTGGTGATACTCTAATTGGTTGTAGCTTGTCAACAGACTCATTATCCCATACAAACACGTTCACAGATATACCAGGATTTAGTTTTTCAAACAAGTCTATGTCTTCTATTTTAACAGGGAAATCTATACTACTAAATTACAAATTTGGTGTAGTTAGATACACGCTCAGGTTTTGATTTTACAAAGTGTAGTTTAGCAAGCACACACCACATGAAACAATAGTGGTCATTGTTCCGTATATTAATGACAGCCTTTTTGTTTACAACCTCTGTTGGCAGTGGTATCCATGATTTACCTAATATAGGATGATACCTTGACTGTTTTAATTGTAATTCATGTACATGACCCCTTCATTCTTGCTTTGTCTATTGCTTCGAGAAAGTCAGGTAACAGTCTGTCTCTAAACACGTTCTTCAATTCCCTTCTTGTGTTAACTGTGTGTTGTCTCGTCAAGATATACGATACAATCACTTCACCATCTACTCTAGTAAATTCTATTTTAGCAACAACATGAATCTTTACACTACCTGTAAGAAGATTATTTTGTATAACAGAAAAAAAGTTTTCTATCGATTCATAGACATTGTTACTATTGGATATAGGCAAGTCTGTTGTGTGAAACACTTTTCTTAAGCGAGATGAGCTTGTCGAGCCTGATGAGCTTTGAGCATTGTCCGTCATTTTTATTTGTCTGACAAAATAATAAATGAAAAAAAAAAATAGCACTGATGCACCTTATGTATATAATACTGTATTAAGTGTAGCTATGATAAACAAATCAACCACTTCCCTGGTGTGTGTCTTGAAGTCTTGTCCTGCAGGTGTAATATCACTTTATTGAATGTGACACTTTCAATATAACAATGTAGTTTTCTTAGCTGATCAAATATGTCTTTACACAGTGCCTCAAACCAACCACTGTTAGCATCATAAATTTTAAAAGAATTTGTCTCAAAATCAATAGTCTCGTAATCATAACGTGGTGATCCATCAGAATATTCCAAAGTAACATTATATGACATGTATATCTTCATTGGCGGTGTTGTGAGTTTAAAGCCAGGTTCAAACACACGTGTTTTTAAGTCATAAAAACACTTAACATCTTTGAAGGAGTCTGTAACATCAACTGTGTGGGTTTTCCGTCTGTCATTTTTATTGGACAAACAAAAGACTAAATTAATTTACTAACCCATACCCTGTGGGCTGATCTGTCTTTAAAATAAGCTTTAGATGCTTAGTCAATTTCAGTTTATTTTTCACATCATCACGTTCATGCTTGTTGGGTATTACATCGTTCTCCCTAAGACAGTCTTCAAAGCTGTCACGATCCTTACAGTAAAACAAACAGATAAACTTTAACTGTTCTCAAAAATCTTTCAGTACATCATTATATTTTTGAGTGAGAATCCATACACTAGCATTTGCGTGTCTGCCACTAAAAGCAAGTTCTGATAGAGTGTTTTTCTTTTTGACAATGTCTTTCTCTGCAGAACAGTCATCAACAATAAACAAAGTTGGCCGTCCTTCAAATTGCTTGTAAAAATATTGTAGGTAGTCATTCAGTTTTTTCTCAGGGTCAACTCAGTAGATGTTGCTGTCAGTCCAAATGAATAAACGGTTGTGATAAGCTTTATTGTGTTTGATAGTAGGACAGAATATCACAATGTTTTCAAAACGATGGATGTATCTTGTTTGTAAGAGATTAAGTACAAATTCAGTTTTCCCACACCCTGTGGCACCACAAAACAAACGACAGTGTGGGTCAAGTGTCATTAAGTTCATTTTAATACACAATATAATTTTAATACAAGTGACCACTTAGTCTGCACTCTTGTATGTTCAGTTGTGCGTCATATATCAGATACAAATATATGTTTATTGCTGAAGTGGTTTCAACCTTTTTTGTATCTGAATTGTAATTCCGTCACTACCGTTTTCAACAGTACGACCTGACCCATGTAAGTAGTCATCATTGGTACTACGAAGGTCTAGCCAAAGTGCATATTTATTCGTTAGGTATTGACTGATTCTTACATCATACAGATGTAGATCTTTACACGCAATGTTTGCTGGTTTATCTCTAATCCTTCCACCCGCAAAATACTTTGTGATCTCGTCGTAGTGTTGATAAGGTTGCATTCCAGAAGCATACACTTGATTTGGATGGCCTTCGATTGTACAAGATAAATGTGTAATCTTTGGATTGTAGAATTTTTCTGAATCCCTTTTGTATGGAGGCGCGGGTTCAACAAACAACATAAGTATGCCTTTCAGTGACCTAGCAGGTGTGTTCAAGTTTATATTCCACACCGGGTCGCTCTTGTCTTTATGCATTAAACTATGTCTAATCACCCTGTCATAATAAATCGGCAGTCTTGACTGGTACTGATTTGAATGAGTCTAGCTAGTTCAGTATGTGTAACAATTTCGTATTCCAAAGATATGTTAGAAATCTTATATGTTGCATTGAGATCAGATGATTTAATAACTTTGGAGTAGTCATTGAAGGTTAGTTCAAAACTCAGATGGTCATTCAGTGCTCCTTGGTGATAGGGCCAATGTGCTGTTAGGATTTCAAACTCAAGTGGAATGAAAAACATGGTTCCATATGTTTCTGCCATTATAACGTCCTTGGCGGTATTAGTCGTTTTGTCTGCTGCGTCGATTCAAAGTTTACCAACATTATCAGACTGTATGCCTTGGTAAATACGATCCTCTCATTCTTCCCATGTAAACCAAAGATCTTTGTAACAGTAGAACACATCAGCATCGTCAAGACTAAACACTTCCTGTCCTTCAAGTTTTACTTTAATAGTTCTAATAACTGCTCTGCCAAGATTGTTAACTAGTGTTCTGTTCACATCTGATTCTGATGAAAGTTCAATATTAAATGCAAGGCATGCAGTGCCAGGAACAATAACATCACTGGGACCTAGGTTTGGAAACTTGACTGTAAGTGTTTGGTTCTGGTCTATAGTACTTGGATTGTTTGTGATGACGATTGAATGTCTAATGCCCTTAACACCAAGAGGCTCACACAGTTTTCTATATGGGTCTAACTTTGATCCATAAGACTGTGTCATTTTATTATGCAAAAATCAAAAATATTAAATTAATAAAACAATGGCAGCGGGAGGATTTAATCATGAAGACTTTGAAATGGATGACATGTATGATTTTGGTAATACAACAGATATGACAGATATGACAGATAAGACTGGTACAAGAAATACTTACAGTTTACATCACAAACTTTTAGAAAGCAAAGTAAACTCCTTTTATAATCATGTTGGTGATCGCCCAGACAACATTGATCCTGATCAGTTTGAACTTGATGGCAAGGGCCATTTATATTTAAATACTGTTGACAAAGGTAAAGTACTATTGACTAACAAAAAAGACCCTGGTAAGTTTAGGGCTTTAAGTAAATCAAAGGTGAAGGTGGTGTTGGTGCCTTGCGTCAACTTGGAATTGGAGGGTCTCCTGTCACGCCTCGACTTGTTAGTGCCCTTCACGACACGCAAACAAGATTGCCAACAGGACAAGAAATTGAAATGACGGAAGTAAAAAGACTGCCAGAAATAGCAAACAATATAGAACAAGAAACCTCATTTACTGATGAAGTAATGAAAACAATAGATGACCCACCTTTACCCATGCGGGATTTAATGGGCTTAAATAAATCACTTCAGTCAATAAGAGGTGAGATGGTAAATAATGTTGCCAAACTAGGTGAGCTTGATAAACACATAGAACGAGAAAAAACAAACTAACTGAAGCTGACAATGGGAATCTTGACCACAGAAATGAAAGAAAGAATACAACATAGATTAAATGATTTGCAAATAGAAAGATCAGGACAATTAGAAACGATTAGTATTGGAAGAGAAAAACTGAAAACACAGGTCAACAGGATTAGAGAAACTATTCAGAAAATACTTCACGAAGACACAACTTTGGCTGAGAGACTTAAAACACTTTTCAGAGAACAGGGTATCACTATTGCAAGTTAATTACTGCTCTTGGATTTATTATCAGTACTGTTGTGTTGGCTGTCTCTGGCAGTGGTGCGGTTGGTGGTCCAGCACCACCAGGTCCACCAGCCTCCACCGACCCAAAGGATTTACAGTCGTGGGTAAAAAAAACAGTTGTCACATATATCAGACTTGCTTAAGAAATTGGCAGTTAAAGCGATGGACGCATTGCCTGGTATAATAGGCACAGTTGTCAGTTGGCTGATCAGTACAGCAGCGAAGGTAGTAGGGTTTATGGCAGAACATGTGTGGGTCTTTCTGGTAACAGTAGGAGGATTAATTACAGGATATTTAATGAAACAGGTAAAGAAGAAATAACCCTAATCCAGTTAGGCCTATTACCAATGCAGTTCTTTCTGACTCATGTGTGTTTAGTGATGGTGTTGGATCCGGGGTCAGAGCTGGGGCTGTTACTGTCTGTACAGGTGATGATGTTACTGGAGCTGGTGTTATTAATGATTTTAACAGTTGTAAACGTGTGGTTGTGGCCCCTAAGTTTACAGATTGGTTGAGTCCTAATTTCTGACCAACACCAGCAACAATTATTTCATTATTATAATTTGTTATTGTCCCCATTTGGAGTTGAAGGTCAGATGGTAACATGTATAACCCGATGCCAACTACAAAGTCAACTTTCGATCTGGCATATCTTAGAACGTCTTGGTAGCGTTGTATGCTTGATGGGAGAACAACCACTGAATTAATTGAATCTTCTAGGTTTGCAAGAAATTGTTTTTGTGCTTCGAATTTTCCACTCCCGTTTAAAATGTTTGATTTTGTTAGTGATTGTACTCCTAGTAAACACCACACATATGTTCTGATAGACTCATTTACGTGCTCGACTCCAGCTTGAGTAAATCCGTCACTCCTGTCTAAAATAAATGTGGTCCAGGCATTAGACTGTTTCTGTTCTATTGATCCTAACCAGTCTTGTGATTTTGATGAGAATGAAGTGTAACCGGGGTAGTAATCTTGTAGGTATTGTCTGTGACTCATAGCGTAATACAATGTACCCATGCCGTTGTGATCATCAAGTTTTGTGCCGTTGTGATCATCAAGTTTTTGTGCAAAGTCATACTTTGTACAGATGTTAAAGTCATTACAAATGCATTCAAATGCTTTCATATCCATGGGGTTGTTATACCTGTTGACTCTAGATTCAGTGGGTAGTGGTGTATGCAGTTCTGACAGTATTCTTCTAAGCTGGTAATACGTATGGAAATGATACACAGACCTAATCAGTTTGTTTGAGTGATTCAAATGGTCTGTAAATGAAACACCACAGCCTGTAGTTGAACACAGTATGGCAAAGTTAAGTTGGTTTTGAAACAACTGTAATGGGGTTGAAGACCACTTTCTTGCAGTTGAGTCGTCTGTAATTGGGGGGTTTAGATAATGGTCAAAGGGGTTAGGTATTTTCACTTGGAATAGATCTTGTTCTGACACAGCTATATCGAGCTGATTTAGTTTAATTTTTTTCTGTTCATAAGTTGGGGCGACATTGTACTTGGCATCCACATTAAATTTTAATGTGTTTGTAGTCACGCTTGTTGGTGATTTAAATTCCATCCTTTTTTATGAGATAATAAAAATGTTTATTACCTTAACAAATCTTGACACAAGCAAACCAGTGTGGTTAATTAATGGGATTGATAATCGGGATGGTAGCAAGTCTGTAGCTATCCATGAAATGTTCTACACAGTAAAGTGGTTTAATGTAACAGATGATGGTGAATATTCTGTACATGGAACTATAGGTACTACAAGTTGGGGCATTAATCACTTACAGCCTGGGTATTACGACTTTTGTACTATAGCTGAATTTTTACAAAATATGTATAAAATTAAAGCAACTTTAAATCCGGCTAACTTGTTTGTTACATTGGAATTTCCAAAAGATAGTCAGCTTATATTAACAGACAAACTTTTAAAACTACTAGGTTTTTTAACCGAATCTGATATTGGTATTGTAGCTTATAGTGGTGATGAAGATTGGACTTATGAAACAGAATTAAAATTTAAGCCTAAAAAAGGAAAAATAACTGGAAGATATCCTGTTCATTAGGTGGTACACACAGTGCTAAATGTTCACTTGAAAGAACTGAACACGACTGAAAATGTTCACAATGGAAAGCCTTCAACTTTGCTGAAATGCTTGTCAACTGGAACTGCGCTGTATTGCGAAAGTGTGGTTGCTAGATTTCCTAATTTACAGTTTAAGATATTAGGTTCTAGTTTCTTTGAATCACTCTGTATATCTGTAACAAATCAAGATGACATACCAGTTGTAATGCATGATTTTAGTGTTGTGTTAGAAGTTAAATAATTTTATTTTTGTTTATAAAAATGAGTGCTGGTCCAAAGCCTAGAATCATACCAGTTGCGTGTCCAGTAACAGAGTTGAAAGATTTGGCTGATGTACAGGATTTTGAAAAAGAAGGAGAAATTGGAGAGGTGTATGGTTTTGAACTCAATTCTTTTGGTATGTACAAGAGAAAAGTAATAGATGACATGAAAGATGGTGAAAGACCGATTCCTAAACTTGGTCAGCTTCGTGATGTCACTGTTCCTACTCCACCTGTAAATAATGCGCCCTACAACTTAATACATGTGGGAAATAAGTGGGTAGTTTCACCTGTGCCGCTTGTGCCTGCACTGCCACCAACAATTGACTGGGACATAAAGTTGGAATTTATTAGTCCTTATGTGTACACTGATGATGAAGGAGCCTTAGTTTTTAGGAAAGTTGTTAACTCTGGGCCGCTGACTGTAAGCCTTGTTCCAAGTTTTGCACAAGACAACAATAGCAGAGAAAAACTAAAGGTGCAAGAGTATGAGAGATGAAGGTATCTTCTTACACACAGAAAGGGCAGATCTGATGTGAAGGTCGTGTTTGCACCAGCAAACTTTATGATTGCGAGAGAAGCGACAATAGTATTTGAAATTATCATGAGATTTGTATCTTCTGCCAAAGAGGCAGATATTGCACAGGGAATCAAACTTACGTGGGATGACACATTGATAGAGGCAACACAAGTTTTTATTGCCATTAGAAAAAATGTTGATATTTTTGAAGTTTCGAGCAGTATTCCAGCTGTCAAGATAGAGGTCGATAAACTAACTTTTGTTCGTCTAAGTTTCATAAAACTGGAACACATTGATCTTGTTTCATTTTATTATGCCAGCAAATTGTATACTTTTGATGAGTTACAAAATGTAATTGCTGATTAAATAAAAAATATTTGTGAATAAAAAAAATGGTAAACTTGTATCCGCAACTATCTACTGAGACACTTGTAACGACACTTTTGCCTAATCCACATGTGCCAATTGCATCAGATAAAACATTACAGGCAGACACATTCAGATTAATAAATATTACAGAAGCAATTAAATATTTGGAAAGTGAAGAGGCGAGATACTCCAGATGTAAAAGGAGGTATAAGACAGTTTTCAATTCTGTTCAAAACACATCTATGGCTGTTGGTGCAGTTTCAGCTGGATGTTCTGTAGGGGGTATTGTTCTGTTTGCCACAGGAATTGGAAGTTTAATTGGAATTGCAATTGAGGGTGTTAGCATTGCTACATGCCTGGCATGCTTTGGTTTGGAAGCCCTTAACAAAAGATTTCATACAAAGTTACAGAAACATGAAGCATTGAGTACTCTGGCTGGTGCTAAACTGAGCAGTTTGAAACTTATTATTAGTAAGGCATTAAATGATAATTTTATTGATGATGAAGAATTTAAGTGAGTGCAGGATGATTTGAACAATTACAAAAAACAGAAGTCAGAAATACAAAATAAAATGCGTAGTCAATCCCCCGTAAATATTAAAGCACTGAAAGCCATTTTTTTAGAGAGGGGAAAACAGATCGGAGTTCAGGAAACCACAGAGAAATTACAAAATCTTTTAAACAAATAAAAATCAGATTTGGTAATCAATCAATATTTTTGTCATATGCTTCGCAGAGAGATGACACGTCATTTACATCACTTGTGCCTGATTATTTAGCCCCATCCGCTCCACCACCAGAGTATTATTGAGAAAAAAAGTTATTTATTTGTCTTTGTATCTTGGTAAAATTGACTGAGTATCTGTTGACTAGAGACAAGTTGTTGTAAGAACTTTATAAGAACTTAGGGTAAGTAATTAATAAATTCTTATGGTAAGTAATTAATAAGTTCTTATGACAACTCACTTAAAGGTTACCTCTGCAGGTTCCTAAAAGTTAGTTGTAACTTGTTAATAAGCATAAAGTTTCACTTGACATCACTTGGTCAGGTAAATGTTTAGATGTTGCCAGAGACAATAGTTATAGAGATAGAACAATAGAGAATACAAATGTATCAAATTTCAATACGGCCACACCCATCATGGTCGCCACTTTTTAAAAAAACAATAGGATGATTCGGCGATAATAGAAAGGTGATGGCGGGTCAGTGTTTTTATTATCAATAAAGGCGAGATTTAATGATGGGTGCGGCCTTATTTAAATTTGATTCTTTGTATTCTCTATTGTTCTATCTCTAGTGTGGCTACGTTTACTTGGGACGACTCACAACAACGAACAAAGGTGGAGTCATGTTGTATAGTGTGATGAAACTCTACCCTCATGCATAGTGTTCACACAGTAGGGTAAATATGGTACAGTAGTTGTCAGCGTTTTGTTTTGTGCCGGTAGTCCGTGAAGCCCGTGGGCCACGTGGAATTTCTAAGGAACGTTTAACACGGGGAGTTTTAGTGAGTTCTAGGCAAAAGCTCAGTCTGTCAGAGGTCTAGTTACATTAGTACGGGGCTTTACTGTCAGTCTGGACAGACATGTGTGAGATGCCTTAGCCCGTATTCCAAGACTCTGAAACCTAGAATTCAGGTATGTTTCTATATATGTATTATTGATAGTTGCTTAGTTGAAGACGGTATGCGTTGGTAAGAGTAATTTGGTTGTATAGTGTTGACCCGTTTGGTTCAGTTATGTTGGTTTGGAATTCAGTGAGGTAACCGGTGTTTTTCATATACAGATATTTACCGAGATGGATAACTAAGAGATATGGGGTGTGTATGCCTAAGTCATTATGAAGATAGTACGTGGTTGGTTAAGCATAGTCTTTCCAGAGTATAGAATAACGTATAGCGAGAGTGTTAGGTTATAGTCTGTTTCAAGGTAGTGGCAGAGTTATGGGGGTGTTACGAAAGTAGTTCGGGTTATGAAGCACGTGTGTGTGTGAATGAACGTATGAGTTTTGTATCAGCCAGGTTACATAATGTTTCTCATATGATCCAATATGTTGTGTGTTTAGCAAGTTTACGATTTGGGACCTTGTTGTTGTTTAGAGTGCTTGTCGGAAAGAGAGCGACGGACGCCGAGGCGTCAGTCACCAGGACCTAATGCGAGGTCATCTCTCCAGCTCTTCACTCGGGGAGTGAGCGGCCGGTGCCAAGACACTTTGGTCACAGCGACGAGGACGTCCACGATACGAGAGACAGGACGACTCGAGGAGCGTACGAGAAAGGACTTGCACGCCTAGACGTGAAAGGACCGAGCGTAACCAGGCGAGAACACCAAACAGGCTGGATAGTGAGAGACTAATACCTAGCCTGGCAGTGATATTGTGTGTGTATGTGGATGTGGTGTTAAGATGCTGATAGTGGGGAAGAAGTGGTGTATATAGTTGTGATAGTTTGTGAGCATTCTTCTTTTATTGTTTATCTTGTATAAAAGTTACGTTAGAAAGGGAGCCCGTGTGTTGTGTTTTACCGCATGAATGCGGCCGTTGAATCAGTGGCGGTGTATGCGTCTGTTGTGCGAGAGTCTGTGCGTACGACTGGGGGCGAGTCTGCGTGCGTTACATATAGTTAGCTTGTAGTATAAGCACAGACAATACTTCAAGCATTTCCAAGAGGCACAGATCCTCATGAGCCCTCGGGGATGTTTGGAGTGCTGTCGATCTATGCTTGGTGTTTGCAGTGTTGTCTTTGCCTATGGTGGAAGCAGCTTGTCCGCCGGCACTTCGTTCTCTGTTGTTGGGTGGGGTCGTTCGTTTCAAACGACACTTCACTATTCTAAGATTTCGTACGGTCAAAAATTATTTGACCAGAACACAAGTACAGTTTAGCCTCAGTATATCACGATACCTTTGAGCCATAAAATCAGACCGCGTGATCGGCGTCCGCGTTAAAGTGGTGTTAAGCTTAATAGGCTTGTGAAAACCCAACGAAGCAAAACGTACGCTGGCTGACGTCAACCTTACCTGGCCCGCGCACAGCTGTGATTGGCCAGAGGACGTTTTCCCCATTGGGCATCAACATGGGAGACTGCAGATCTGACCACGTTATCCGATCTCGCGATATTCCGATGCACTTTATAAATAATGTACATTTATTTAGCGCTTAACCTCCAAATGAATGGTGCTCTAAGCGCTCTAAAGATCAAAAGTCACATAACAAAAAGTACAAGAAAGAAAACACTACAATGAATGTTACAAAACCTAAAGTGACACATCAAAAGCTCACACTCACATATTACACACACACCGTTACAAGAACAGTTACTGCCAAAGATTGCTTACGCACTGAAATTGCATCCAACTATACGCATAAGAAAACAGATAGGTCTTGAGCAGTGATTTGAAAGCAGAGTTGGAGCATGGCTGACATGGGCTGGAAGGTCGTTCCGGGTGACTGGACCGAAATAAGAAAAGGCACGTTGGCCCTGACTAGACTTCTTTCGCCTAGGAACCTTGAAAATACGCATGTCTGATGCAGAACGGAGGAATCTTGAAGGCGTGTAAATATGAACATGGTCGGACAAATATGGAGGAGCAGAACCGGTATTAACATTGTAGCAAATAACAGAAACCTTGTACACAATTCTTTGCGATACAGGCAGCCAGTGCAGGTCAACAATTATGTGCTCACGTTTGGGTACTTTGTAAATTAGTCGGGCAGAGCAGTTCATAACTCTTTGAAGTTTATCAAGAAGATTCTGAGAAACACCAGCCAAAAGGGAGTTACAAAAATCAGTGCGGGAAAGAACAAGGGAGGTAACAAGCGTTTTGGTTGCTTCAGTAGTGAGAAGGTGTCGAATCTTCCTCAATTGTAAGAAGGAACATTAGCAAACCTTGTTGACATGCTCTCTCATGGTCAGCCTATTGTCAAAGATAACACCAAGATTACGGGCCGACTCGGAAAAGGGGTTACTGTTCTGACCAACCCTGATCGAGTCTGGGAGATCAGTGGAGCTTGAACAAGAAAATCTTAAGGCCTCTGTTTTATCACTATTCATTTGCAATTTGTTCTGTGTGGTCCAATTCTGAACGTCTGTGACACAGGACTCTAAAGACTGGAACATCTGACTAACATGTTTCCGTTGGGCACTGGCATACATCTCTGTGTCATCAGCATAAAATGGTGAGAAACAGAGTGACATTTGATAACACTAGGTAAAGGCTGGGTATACAATGTGAAAAGGATCGGCCCCAAAACAGTGCCTTGGGGAACATATCTAAGAATGTGACCCTTTCTCACGAAACCAGTCTTAACTCGCAGCGAGCCAATCAGCACTACACGCAATAATAAATGTGGTGGGGGTCAATCTGGGGCATTTTCACTTTTTGGGAGAAATCAGCCCTGAAAATGGCGAGTAATTTACTCGCCATGGCGAGTGAATTTTTTATTTGGCGAGTAAAAAAAAAATACCCACTCGCCAAATGCGAGTGCGCTCGTGCGTTTTCCAATCCAACGGCTAACCGCCAGCCGAACATCAGGTACGCCGACGCGTGACCTGACCGCACCGCGAGTTGCCTCTAACATCACTTTGGGGCAGTAGCCGAACACGTCACTCGAACTGTGCGTACCATAACAGTGGTCAGTGACAGTCGTTCTATTTTTAGTGACGATTTGGTTCGTTTAGCGGCTCGCTCAGTCGCGGCTGCGTTCAGAATCGACCCGTAGCCGGCGTCCGTGCGAGTGAGGGCGGGCAAACTGTTAGTTTATGTGTGGTGTCAGCATGTTATTACAAAGTGCGCGCTACATGTTGAACGCGTTACTTGCTGTGACGTCACCGTACATACTATTATGGGATACGGCATCGTGCGTTTCGCTTTCGATCTAGAACGAAGTGGCGGAGAAAAAGCAAAGGAAGAGCAGGAATGCTTCGGATTCTTCAATCCGGCACCGTCTGATCTTGATAATCGCTAAGCAGAAAGTTGCACTTCGACATCGCCATCTCCATCAACAAGCGACAGTACCAGAAATCAGAAATGCTACCCTTGGGCCGTGTGTGGCACCGCCGCTACGACACAGTTTTCAGAGTCCATGACTGTGCTGAGTGTATTTCCATGGCTAAAGCATGACGCCACTCGAATGGCATGCGCAATGAGCACTGAGGCAAACTGAAAAAGCAAGTCCAGAAATTTGAACAGAAATAAGTTTGTCAGTTTTTTTAAATCGTGATCGATCCATCTTCTGGTACACAGTTATTAGGCAACTTGGAGAAACACGTCTCAGTTCTGAGTGGTTAAACGGGTAAAACAAACTTTGAAGTACATCAGTTTACACACACTCACACCCACAAACACACAGAGTTTAGACAAGTCACACTTTGGTTGTCAATCTGCCGCGTTCAGCAGAAAACGCTATATTCTCTGTTACAATACATTATCAAACGATCATACAAATAAATAAATAGATTTTTTTTTCTGTGTGTGAGAGAGCTAGGGAGACGGGCTTTTGCGCGATAGCTCACCAGTTAAAGAATCAGATCATGGAAAGGACACACTGTCACAACACATTTAAAGAGGAGAGAGCGAAATGAGATAATTTATTTTAATGATTGATTGATTGTACATTGTTTATCGTCCCGACAGCAACAAGGCTTTCTCAGGACGTGCCTGCACTGCTTGTGAAAAAAAAGAAAGAAACAGAATATTGAATGCATGTCGCAAGCCGGTCCAATACGTTAAATAAACCTACGCCATGGGGCCTAAATAAATCTAAGACCATTTAGCAACACACATCCAATATCAAGAGCTACAGGCAGTGCAGACAGTTGGGAGAGTTTTAAAAAGACAAATACAGGTGAATGGACCAAGGGTAGACAGAAACACATGCCCCAGAAAAAACACACCCTGTCTGTGGGGCTGACCAGGGTGACCCTGGGAACTAAAATGTAGTTAACCCCACCCAAGACCCTCAGGGCAGACCCGGGTGTGGATAATTTATTTTAAGGAACATACAGATGATGCAGTTTTTCTTAAATAAATCTGCGGACCCTCTATAATGCTAGGATGGGGGTCTGTATACCCTCTAAAATTTATACCTGGAGGTCTACAGACCCTTTAACCTGTTGTGCAAACAGAAGCCCAGCTCTACTTACAAAAAATAAATAAATAAAAAATCCCACCACAGTTCACATGGGGACTTTGTCAGTTATTTCTCCACTTGATACTATCAAAAGCCTGAAGTCAGGACATAAACATTAACTTGGTTATGATTGTCTGTTCAAATATTTGTTCTCAATGCCTCTGGGCAGAAAACACTCTCTAACATTGGGTGTCAAACACTTGTGGTACATTATATTGTTGAGTTGGGGGGCTATTTTCAGTAGTAAAATTTTCAGTTTTGGCTAGTAACATTTTCAGTTTGGCTAGTAAAACTTGGAAGTCACTAGCCAAAGGCTGGTGGTCAAAATTTTAGACTTTCAGGGCTGGAAATGTATTCTACATACACCAAAGTATCGTATGGTTAAAATCTTTATCATGAAAAATGCCATTAAATAGGTAAAAAATGATTTTAAAAGTCTGCCCTTGGCCCCAATTATGCTGCACACAGAAACTTCACAGGCTGTTTTCTCAAAATGGCCGCCGGAGGCTTTAACAACTTTAAACACTTAACAGCTTTTACAATTTTTGCACTACAGCATACAGTCATATATCACAGTAATCAGCAAACACTGTAGTTTTCATAAATGTATATATGTCAAAACATCCAAAATGCGAGTTCTTAAGACTGATTTTGTGAGAGAGGGTCACAAATGATCCAGGCGTCCATCAGATAAAAAAAAAGAAAAAAAAAGCAGGCTATACATGCTGAAACCACCCCAATAATAACACTCATGTAATAAATCTGTATGAAATCGAAAATGCTGCGAGTGGCGGGGAACCTCGATTCATTTCTTTTGTAACTTTTTCAGTCTGTTGCGGACGTAATCCTTAATGTTTGTCCAGCGCCTATGTCTAAGTGCAGGTTCCTCTGCCATTGCATACTGTATCTCGGCCTTTCCAGGAAGTTTGTTCATGACGAGGTGTGCCTTGAAACGAGTTTGAACAGCTTTCTCTTCAGCTTCCCCCCATGGTTTCCTTGTAAATCTAGCTTTCTTTCGAACAGGAGCTGACGCAGTACTGTCATCATCAAAACTATCTAGATTGTCATCAGGCTCTGGACGTCTTTTCTCCGTCATGCTCATCGATTCCTGTGTTGCTGACTTGCTACTTGCTTCTTTCACAGGTGCTGTTCCCCCCGAGACCTCTCTGCCAGTTTCTGATGTGTCTTCATTGTCAAAGTCAATCTCTTCATCATCGCCCAGCTCAGCTCTAATGCAACTCTCAAAATCTGTCATCCCATTGTTAACTGACAGAAGAATCTTTGCCAGTTTTGCCTTTTGAAGGACATCTTGAGGTTGGCGGTAGATATGGCGATGTATCCGAATATCATGGCCAAGGAAATCTGCCAGCTGATCCTGGTCTAACTCCGAGATGGCCATTGACTGAGCCAAAGTTGCAACCTGCTTCCGCAACTGAGTAAATGTGAACATGGCTGGGTATGACACCCCTGCTTCTAGGGCATGGGCCTTCAGAACATCATGGCCTCTGTAAGGCCTCTGACCAGAGGTGTGGCAAAGATGTACTGGGAATCAGCGAGAGCTGGCACTGATTGCCTCATTTGAAGGATTCTGTCCACAGTTGTCATCATCTTCTTCGTCAGCAAAACGGGAACACTCCTATTAAACTTGCCTCTGATTTCCACTCGCTGAAAATGATTCACCATTTTCTTCTCAACCTCTGTGAGACCTTTCAAGATATCTTGATTGGTGATCGATCCAATCTTAGCATTCTGGAAGTCTGACACCTTCATTCTCTGAACTTCTCCCCCTCGTTTTCGGTTGAAAAGTGATACAGCACAAAGAGTTGCTTTAACCACTGTCGGATAATCTTCCGAAACCATCCTTGTCTCAAGAAGCTGTTGGACCTTCCTCACATCTTCACATGATGGGATCAGCTTGGGTTTGTTCATGGTCATTTTCCCGACCGACTGGGCTGCTGTAGCGGACACACAATCATACCAGTCCCCATTGAAGACAGAGTCAAACCGCTGCGCCTCAGAGAGCTCCTGTCGCCACCTGTCGTCTGAACCCTGCCCAAGCTGTTTGGATGCTTGTGACTGTTTGATCTGTGAACACTTTTTCAAAGCATGGCCTATGCGCATTGCGAGATTGCCTTTTTTGAACTGATGTGTGTCCTCATCAAAATCTGCTAGCTCTTTTACAGCCAGGACAACATGATCAAAGCTAGCTGAATTGATCACAGCATTTAAACTTGCGATTTTCATTTCTGACCTCACTCTGATAATCTTTAATAGTCTCCCTAACTCCCGCATCCTGGAGCTGATTTGTCCAGCCGTGTGTTCTTCAATGTCCCTGCGGTCAAATAATCTCTTTCCATACTCAAGAAGCAAGGGGTCAGTTCTGATGAGACGGCTTATCTCATCATCTCTCTGGCTAGCCAAGACCTTGTGGTAGAATGAAAATTCAACGTCTAAGGGTATTGGAAGCATTAGGCGACCACGGCGCGCGGCGTCTCCTCGCCGAGTGATCTGAAACCCTCCTGGCTTCTGACAGCAACGTTTTGAGTGTACAGAGATCAGCTTTTTTTGATAGAGCCCTTTGCAATGGCTACAGGCGAGAAGGTCGTCTACCTTACTAGTTTTGGTGCGATACTTAGGAATCAAACATCCGGATTTGTTTTCAAGAACAGCAACGTTATGCATGTAATCACCCTCATCTTGTAGTCTGATCCATGCTCGACGTCTCTGCCTGGTCCCTTTTTTCATCGACAAAATTTTAGCAACGTCTGCCTCATCTGCATGGACATCTTGTAAGTGCGTGCTCATTTTCAAGACAAGCTTGCCACACAATTTGCATGCATGTTTCTTGTCCCATTTGTACTTTCCTTTCCCTCTCTGCGACACGTGCACACCTGTTTCTTCTGTAAGTGCTCTTTCCCCACTCTTTCCAGCATCATGTTCCTCCTGCCTATCCACATTCTCATTGCCACCCCCTAACGCACACTGCACCTTGCTGGTACTAGCGTCACTAACCCCTGGCCACCCCGAACCTGCCACTTTGATGAAATCTAACATAGTCGATACAATACTGTCTATGTCAGAGATCCCAGCAATTGATGCCGACACACCCTCTGAATCCGGTGAGCTCGAGCCAGGAACAAACTCCTCGTCATCACTGCCCTCGTATTGCGATGCGCTGGCACTGCTCTCAGTCTCGGGTCCATCCCAGGCGCCATTTGCCAACTGGAGAAAGAAAGAAAGAAAGATTAAAACCAAAGCTGCATTAGAAACAGAAACAGCCCAATTTTGGTTTAAAGGGGCCTTGCACAAGAATAAAAAGAGTAATCCCGTGTATGACCGATTTACATATGTGTGACCTCGGTGACGAGGGCTGGCTTCTGCACAGCAGTCAAAATCCAGGTTTTCTGAAAATGCAAGCAGTTTTCACACATTTGTCAACCCTGCGTGACCCTTTGAGAGAGGTCACTCAAATTGGCATGTTTAAAAAGGTCTTGCCACAAAGTATCCTTAGGCCAAGCTTGAAGAATGTGGCTTGAATAGTCTCCGAGAAAATGCCACCGTTAACTCATTCTACCCCCAGACACACCACAGCAGGATAACAGGGGTGGGATTCTAGTAAGAAAGAAAACGCGGAAAATCAAACGACAGGGGGGGAGGGGGGGGGGGGGTTCATGTCCTTCATTTTCAGCGGCCGAAAAATCAAACGACAGGGGGGGGGGGGGGGGGGGATAGGCGCGTGTCCACCGTTCGCCAAAGTATCCAAAAAACCGACAGGGGGAGCGAGACCAAACACACCCGAAAATGGACTTTGTTATGACACTCCTGATCTGCAGTATAAAAATGGAATGTGCGTACCAGTTTATGTTCAGATGCACACTAAACGGCACTCTGTCTTGGACAATATCCTTTTTCACCGCCATTTTCCACTGCGACCTAAAGCCACCGGAAGTGTCGGGCGATAGTGAACCAAACTACATACAAATCCAACCCATTTGAGCTTTTTTTGCCATTTAAGAAGATTTTTTTTTTCGTCTTTTTCGTTGTTATTAGACGCGGAAAATAAATATGCTTCAGCGGAATTGTGAAAGAATTTCCGCGGAAATCCGCGGAAACGCGGAAGAATCCCACCCCTGGGATAAGGATCGACCATGATAGTTCAAAGGTTATGCCAGAACAGCTTGGCGCCTACGGGCGCCAAGCTATTCTGGCATCATCCTTGAACTATCATGGTCGATCTGTGTCCTGCGCTGCAATGCGGTCTTGAGAGGACAGGGGCAAAATTTAAGGATTTTGGTGTTGGGGTAGAATGAGTTAAAGTTTACCATGGACGACGGACGGACGACCAGTGGCCCAGAACATAAACTCACTTTTGCTTCGCACGCACGCCAGCCAATAAAATGAAGATGATCATAGAATCACTTTACTTACCAGTTTGTAATTGGGAGCATTCCGCTGCCGTCCATGCACCCTCCTACCAGACGCACCCTCTGTGGCAGAGGCTGGGGGGCCATGATTCTGCAGCATAGATCCCGATGGGTTTGGACATCCTGCTGCCATCCGGCGCTGGGTGTGTGCCAGAAAGTCCTGAGCCGGTGTGACCAAAACGGTGTTGCTGAGAACATGTCCAATACAACCATGTAAACCAACTGACATTTTGAATCAGATTGATTGTACATTGCTTAACGTCCCGACAGCCACTAGGCTTTCTCAGGACGTGCCTGCACTGCTTGTGAAAAAAAAAACCCACCTAAACAGAACATTGCCATGTATGTCGCCTGCCGGTCAAATACGTTAACTCATTCTACCCCAACACCAAAATCCTTAAATTTTGCCCCTGTCCTCTCAAGACTGCATTGCAGTGCTGGGCACAGATCGACCATGATAGTTCAAGGGAGATGCCAGAATAGCTTGGCGCCCGTAGGCGCCAAGCTATTCTGGCATCACCCTTGAACTATCATGGTGGATCCTTATCCTGCCGTGGTGTGTCTGGGGTAGAATGAGTTAAATAAACCTAACACATGGGGCCAAGACATAAAGCTAAGACCATTTAGCAACACACATCCAATATCAAGAGCTACAGGCAGTGCAGACAGTAGGGAGAGTTTTAAAAAGGCAAATACAGGTGAAACTCCACCAGGGAGGCCCCTTTGGGGGCTTAACTGCCTGTCCCAAGTCAGGATAAAGGAGGAGGGTTAGGCGTGGGGCTAGCGACTCCACCCTGTAAAAAGAAACTTGCTACGGAAACGACAAAGTCGCCTCAAGCACCAGACGGCGCAGAGAGGACTGAACTGAAATACAGGTGAATGGACAAAGGGTAGACAGAAACACATGCATGCCCCAGAATAGAGAGAAAAACCCACCCTGAGAACTAAAAACTGGCAATACAGTAAAAAGCGACACTTCAGTTGCACATTCCTAAAGACCTGTTTGTGGACGTTCGTTCTTCGAATCGCGAGGCAGTTTTGCGAACGAGGATTGAAATCTGGCGCCATTTTTATTTTTAAAAAAAAAGTCAACTGATACTGTGCATGCATGTGGCAAGTTAACACGTCAGAAGAAAAGAAAAAAAAAAGAAAGAAGAAACAAAATCGCGTGGCAGATTGACCTTGTAATGGGGTTATTGAACGAATTCCTTTCATTGAAGAAGAAAGCTTTTGTTAAAATCGTGGGGTTCTATTATCATTTACTACAAGACTCAACGGTCAGAGCGGCCGAGAGGCCGAAGACACGTTTGAAGCAGACGCCTTATTTTTCTGGGCCAAACGGGTATCGGGGACATCTCTCAGTTAAATAACTGCACTGAACAAGTACATTTGGGCGTGCTCTTAACTAAGAAATATTGCATAAAGTACCTCTGCAAACGCGAAAGAATGGCCGGTGTGTCCGTTGGAGACGAAAGACGTTTAAGCAAGGGAAACAACTCCGTTCATCGGTGTTGGACCAATCAAATTGATCTGAAAACACTCCGGCCGCTTCCGTGTCCACACACAGGCCCAGGGCATCCCTGAAACACAACGATGAAGTAAATCTGTTAAAATGGGGACATCGTATTTTGATATTTTTTTCTGACTTTTGAATGAAAGATAATACAGAAACAACCCTCAGAAAAAATGGGTGTCTGATCTGGCCACCCAGAATTTCACACACACCCAGATTGCATAAGGATGGTAAAGAAAGAAACCCATTTTAGTCATTTGGTGTACGCGCGCGCACGCACGCACGCACGCACGCACGCACGCACGCACGCACGCACGCACACACACACACACGCACGCACGCACGCACGCACGCACACACACACACACACACACAAACATACTGACACACACGCACTCTAAAAGAGAAATGACGACTCGTCTAACTATTGCAGGGTCAACGCACCCGCCTTATGCGCAAAAGGCCATCGGGCCAACGTCGGTCCGTTGGCCTTTGTGAACTGGGCGGTGGTCTACGGGGATCAGTAGTCTCCATGCAGACCTGTCTAAGGACTACCCAGCCTGCAAGCCCATGAGTACCGTGTGGGACCCCAACTCAGTACTCATGGGCTTGCAGGCTGGGTAGGTCTGTACAACTTTTAAACACGCGACTCCAATGATTGGCCTTTCTGAATACTAGGTTTTCAAGCCTACTTTGTTTACGCTGAAATAACCGTGCCATTTCTTGACCGTAGCGGATGTGGCGGGAATTTCTTCAGGTCAAAGTATACCTCATTACAAACTATTTCTTTTACACACCTCCTTCGTTGCCGCCTTTGAGGGGAAAAGCTGTATCATCCACGTGTATTACAGCTTGGTTGTATCACACGTGTGTGATACAGCCATAGTGCGTGGACGGACACGTGTGCACAATATTGTCTTGTATAAATATATAAAATCTGGTCATCAAAAATGTACGGGCAAACACGATATTGAAACTTGACCTACTTTCAGCTGACGTGCAACGACACCTTTTCATAGTGACGACTGGCACTCTGGCGTCATTTATTGCGCTATTACGTCTTCATGTAGAAACATTTGTCTGACACCCAAAATATCGATGTCATATTACAAAGTAAATGACGCCATGTTCTTTGCCAAAGACACACTGGCGGTTGTGTTGTGGTTAGGAGTGTGCCGAAAACCAGCTTACATCGGATTTATGCCAAGAAAAAATTGAGTAAGAAATAGATTCTTATATCAGTGTTTAGGTGATACTGAGAATCTCACTCTCGTGGTCTTAAAACCTTATCCTTCTCGCTTTCGCTCGTAGGATAAGGTTTGAAAACCACTTGAGTGAGATTCTCAGTATCACCGAAACACCGAAGTAGGACTCTATATATATCTCTATGTACATTCCTCAGGCCATGGCATCAACGCATTAAGGCTCTCGGGTCTCTCTTGTGGGCACTGGCTGCCAAAAGACTTTGTCCGGAAACGCTTTTAGAAGCTATATAAGGAAAACCTTTCGTTGGTGCTGTGCGACGGGCGCCTGTGGCTCAAGCTCCAATCTTGTTGCGTCAGTACACTGGTCTGGCCCTGCCCACTCCTCGAATCAGCCAGTCAAGGGTCTCGGGTCTCTCTTGTCCACACTGGGTGCCAAATACTACACCCGCCCGCAAAGGCTATATAGAGCCTACAGAATCAAAACCTATCATTGTGCTGTTCGGCGGGCGCCTTTGGCGCAAAGTTGACTCTTTGTATCTCAGTACATTCCTCAGCCCCTGGCAACTCCCCGCATCCACGCATTAAGGCTATCGTGTAAGGTGCGGTCAAAGTGTGACTGATCTTTCCCTCTGCCCCAGAGGCTTGAAACAGGAGGAGATAACCTCGCCCGCACTTTTCTCCTTGTTTATTAACGAAATCGCTGCTGAAATTATGAATAATGGAAAACATGGTGTTCAGCTTCTCCCAGACTTAGTTGAAGTTTTCATATTATTGTTTGAAGATGACGTAGTACTTGTGTCAGACACACCACGTGGTCTGCAAAAGCAGCTTGATATTCTGATTAAAAATGCTGATGCTATGGACTTGTCTGTTAACCTGGCCAAGCCAAACATTGTTGTCTTTCGTAAAGGAGGGTACTTGGCACACAGAGAGAAGTGGCTTAATAAAGGTACACAAGTGTCAGTAGTTAGTGCTTATAAATATCTAGGATTGTATTTTTCTACCCGACTGTCATTTTCCAGATCTTTTGGTGATATCTGTACTTGAGCACGGAGGGGCTCTGTAGAAATATTTGAGATCTTGTGGAAGACTGGGAACCTTTCCCCAGCCATATTTTTCAAGCTGTTTGATTGTCAGATTAAACCCATATTGTTGTATGCTTCAGAGGTATGGGGTCTGTACAGGCACAAAGAAATTGAGAAATTACATCTATTTGCGCATAAAAAGCTGCTTAATGTAAGTCCACGTACACCAAATGACCTTGTTTATGGCGAAACCGGTCGGTAACCACTGTATATCTATGCCAGGGTTAGCTAAGGTATTGGTTTCGTTTGTTACACATGGAGCCTCACAGATTTTCTTCTATAGCGTACAAAATGTTGCTATCTTTACAAAATAGTGGAAAAGACTGTTGGGTCACTCGTGTTTGTGATGAACTGTACCGGTATGGTTTTGGTTTTGTATGGGAGAACCAAGGTGTTAGCAATGTTGACAGGTTTTTGGTAGAATACAAACAAAGATTGATTCGTTTGGTCAGGACTGACACAGTCACTTGGCAGACAGTCCACGGTTCAATGTGTATAAGCATTTAAAATCATCTTTATATTTAGAAACCTACTTCTTTGATATCCACAATAAACATTTACGGGACCTTCTTATACGGTTTAGAATTGGGCCTTCAGAAATTAATACGCACATATTCAGATATGCTAGTGATACCAATTTGGCCTTTACCTGTCCACTATGCAATTGCTTATCTGAGGACGAAAGGCATTTTCTGTTTCATTGCAGATCACTGGAAGACCTTAGACAAAAGTTTATTCCTTCTAAATACGTACTCTTTATGCCCATTATGGTTCCCTTAGTCGTCTGCTTAATGACAGAAAGTCGGTGCAGAATGTTGCCCGATTCATATATTACAGTATAAAACTCCGCCGTGAGGTCCGCTAATATTCGTGTGGCTCACGGGCTTGCTAACAGTGCCCTATTTTGAGGAACGCAGCAGGCCCGTTCTTGGCAAGAATGAACTTGCTTCGTTTTTCACGACGTGGAGTATGTGCACGCCTTATTTGCATTTTTTATTTTGTTTTGTTGTACGTTTAACCGGAGTTTTCATATGATGGGCCGATGGCCTAAACAATAAAACGAGTGAGTCTTGAGTCTGGCTGCCAAAAGACTTTGTCCGGAAACGCTTATAAAGGCAATATAAGGAAAACCTCTCCTTGGTGCTGTGCGACGGGCGCCTGTGGCCCACATTCCACTCTTGCTGTGTCAGAACACTGGTCTGGCCCTGCCATCTTTTCGCATCCGCCAATCAAGGGTGTCGTATCTCGTTTGTCCACACTGGGTGCCAAATACTACGCCCGCCTGCAAAGGCCATATAGAGCCTACAAAAGCAAAACCTATCATTGTGCCGTACGGCGGGCGCCTTTAGCACAAAGCTGACTCTTTGTATCTCAGTACATTCCTCAGGCCCTGGCAAATCACCACATCCACGCATTAAGGCTCTCGGGTATCTCTTGTGGGCGCTGGCTGCCAAAAGACTTTGTCCGGAAACGCTTTTAGATGCTATATAAGGAAAACCTCTCCATGGTGCTGTGCGACGGGCGCCTGTGGCCCACGTTCCACTCTTTCTGTGTCAGTACACCTGTCTGGCCATGCCCATTCCTCGCATCCGCCAATCAAGGGTCTCGGGTCTCTCTTGTCCACACTGGGTGCCAAATAAATACTACGCCCGCCTGCAAAGGCTATATAGAGCCTACAGAAGCAAAACCTACCATTGATCTGTACGGCGGGCGCCTTTGGCGCAAAGTTGACTCTTTTTATTTCAGTACATTTCCCCAGGCCCAGGCGACTCCCAACATCCACGCATTAAGGCTCTCGGGTCTCTCTTGTGGACTCTGGCTGCCAAAAGACTTTGTCCGGAAACGCTTATAGAGGCAATATAAAGAAAACCTCTCCTTGGTGCTGTGCGACGGGCGCCTGTGGCCCACGTTCCATTTTTGTTGTGTCAGTACACTGGTCTGGCCCTGCCCACGCATCGCATCTGTCAATTAAGGATCTCGGGTCTCTTTTGTATACACTGGGTGACAAATACAACGCCCGCCTGCAAAGGCTATATAGAGCCTACATAAGCAAACCTATCATTGTGCTGTACGGCGGCCATATTTGGCGCAAAGTTGACTCTTTGTATCTCAGTACATTCCTCAGGAGATGTCAACTCCCTGCATTCACGCATTAAGGCATTAGGTCTCTCTTGTGGACTCTGGCTGCCAATAGACTTTGTCTGGAAATGCTTATAGAGACTATATAAGGAAAACCTCTCCTTGGTGCTGAGCCACGGGCACCTGTGACCCACGTTCCACTCTTGCGGCTGTGTCAGTACACTGGTCTGGTGCTGCCAACTCCTGTTACGATTGTGGTTGTGTTGTCCTGTGGGGGCGTGCTTGTGTTGGTCGTGGGAAGCGGTCCGATGTTTGTTTGAGCTGTCCTGGTTGCGGTTCGTGTGTTTTTTTAGTGGGATTTTCTTTCATTACCGCTTAGGCCGGAATTCGCTTTGTTATTGTGCTGAGTTTGGCCGGAGGTTTATGGAGGGGTCGCGCGGAGAGTGGCCTTCGATCTTTGTTTTGATTGGATTCGCGGAGTATGAATTGGAGCCTTCGGGCGGGTCGCGCTGTCTTGTGACCGCGTACGTGTGTCGTCAGAAGAGTAAGAAACATTTCGCTACATTGTATTATAGACTTTCAGATAGTCATAGTTGTTTGCTGTGCGCGTGAAGTTGGCAGCCGTTTTTTTTGTGTGTTGTGAAAGATCGTGAAAGTTCTTGAAAATTCCGACTAGGTCGTGAACTGCCTGCCATACTTTTGTGGGATGTCATTTTGCATTATGATTTGGAGGTGAAATGGGCGGTCGAATTTTTCTGGCCTATTGTGGTTATTCCGAAAAGTTATTTCTTTATTAATATTTTTTAGTTCCGGTTACGTGGATTGTTTTGATTGGTTGCGTTGTGTGGTTTTCTTGGATTATTCTGGAAATTGGGGTACTATAAAAGAGTGCTGGGGAAGCACGTATATACATTGTCTTGCATTGTCAGTTGTAGAGACACGCAGTTTATCGTAGGTACGTGGCCCGTATAGGGTGTACATTGTGAGAGACGCAGCGTAACGGTGGTGAACGTTGTATGAGAAACTTTGTGTCGCCAGTGTGGACATTTTCAGAAGAGACATTGTATCAGTGTTGGTGCATTTGGGCGGGAATGCATTGTGTGGAGATCGCATCGCTGAATTAAAATATTGTTGGAACTGTTACTCCAGTATTGTCTACATCCTTAAGCCACGTGTGACGGGTTGCAGCTGAATGAGATTTATTTAAAAGAACCTTACGTGTGTGCGTCCGGTGTGGTTATCATACTACGACTACGACCCAACCACGTAACAACTCCTCGCATCCGTCAATCAAGGGTCTCGGGTCTCTCTTGTCCACACTGGGTGCCAAATACTACGCCCACCTCCAAAGGCTATATAGCCCACTACGGCACCGGCCTCCACGTGGCGTGGGTGGGTAGTCTCCTTAATCATTGACTGAGTGGGCTATCGAAGGGGTGCCATCTTTGTCAAGGATTAAAACTTGATGACCGGTTTTTAAGGAGCTGTGCTAACCAAGGTCTTACGATGTTGGATTGGTCCTTAAAAATACTCATTAGGCTTTGGTCCTTTGGATCCCAAGTGTTTGCCGTGCTTGGAGACCCGTGTCGGGCGAGAAGAGGATCCTGGTGGCTGAAACACTCCACTTTGGCCTTTACTTCTGCTTAAACGAGAGGCTAGGAGTACCGGCCTAGTTAATCGGCTCTTGTCACGTTGAGCCCTATCCCACTGTTGATATGCAGGTTGATATACGGAGCACCACGCTATAGCCTCTGCTACTGATTAGGTGCTTTACGCCAGTATTCCCCTACATTCAACAATGTGACAGAAGGCGGTGGCTCAGACGGTACAATCGGGCTTAACCCCCTGAGTATATCTTTCGGGCAGTCTCCATTGTGCGTCGGCTGGAGACCCGCCGACAGATGCATATATTTCTATTGTTGGGCTTGGTGGTGAGCGGGGATCCCCGGAAGATGAATATTTTACTACTATAATATGGAAACCACAAAAAACTGGCACAAAAGCAGCACATAGCCACTGACATAGTACTTGACAGTGACTCTGACTGTGAGGAAGCGACGCCTCAGGTGTCGGCCATCTGGCCTCGTTTCCTTATTATGCATAGCAAAGTGCAAGAGAAGCCTTTTCCCAAGCTGCATCCTTTCCTGGTGGAGGAGACCCTCAAGAGCCGTGTTGGCAGGTCTGATGCCCAGCGCCTCAGGTCTGGTGACTTGCTGGTTGAGTGCCGAACCCGGGCACACTCTTAACGGGCTACTGAGGCTCTCTTCCATCGGGGACACTCCAGTGGAGGTCACACCCCACAAAACGATGAACTCGTCTAGAGGTGTGATAAAAGATCAAGCTTTGACAAAACTGTCAGAAGATGAACTTGTACGGAACCTTAAGTCGCAGGGGGTGACTTACGTCAGGCGCTTCGCTTCCAAGCGAGGTGGCAGGAGATCCATCTCCCTACCATCATCCTGACATTTGGCATCCCCACCCCTCCTACTACCATCTGGGGAGGTTATTACTCCTTGAAAGTGAAGAAGTACGTCCCTCTCCCCCTCCGGTGCCTTAAGTGCCAAATGTATGGCCATGGCCAGAAGACATGCCGGCAGGCAGAGGCCTCATGTGTCCGTTGCACTAAACCCGGACACTGCCGAGTCCTGCACAGCCATCCCCACTGTGTGTGAATTGCCAGGGGGCGCATATGGCTTCGAATAAGAAATGCCCTCGTTGGATATTCGAGTGCAAGATTGAGCAGGTGCGTGTGGATAAGGGGCTGTCTTTTGCAGAAGAAAAAAAAAACAACTGGTTGAAGGCCCTGGTTAAGCTGAGGCTGCCTCAAACAGTAGTAGCACCTCTGTCTTTACCTTCAGTGCTGTGGTGGCAGGCAAGCGCCCCACCAGACACTTCTCCTTTCAAACCCCGACTTTTTGGCTGGGGGAGGATCCTCTCGCCCCTGGACAGTAACCCTCCTCCAGTGGTGACGACGAACCAGGGAACGCAAAAGGCGGACACTCCCGCTCCGGTAGCTCCGCCTTCTGCTGCTCCTAAGCCTCAGCCCCCACCCAAGCCTGTCAGTTTGTCTACTACAAAGGCTTCTGGCTCTGGTCAGCCTTTTAAGGCCGCTAACTCTAGCGGCAGGAAAGCTGCCCAGAACTAGTAGTCCAAGAAAGCTACCGGACCTCTGTGCGCACGGGCCAAAAGGGGACACAGATGTCTCCCTTCAAAATAAATATGCTGCATTGGAGGAGCAGATGGAGGGAGTGGACGTTGTCATAGCTGGTGCTGCGGCAGCCCCACTCCCCTCATCTCCGAAGAACCAGAGAAGGCCCGGGAGCTGGCCCCCATCTGTTTCTTCAACTCCTTCCAAAACAAAGGAAAAAGGGGGGGGGGGGGGGAAGTCGCTCTTCTCCACTACATAAGACCTAATCGTGTACTCTCTGCTTCAGTGAAATTGTCGTGGTTTTCACGCTAACTTTGAGGAATTACGTCTTTTAGTCAAGTCCTAAAACCCCTCAGTAATATCTCTTCAGGAGACTCACCTGAAGACTTCTGACCCTGTGTCTTTTAATGGTTTTAACGCTATCCGTAAAGGCTGTGATTCGGAGAGGCGGTCGGGTCATTAGTAGCCAAATTTTATGTTGCCTCGTTAGAATCGACACCTGTCTTCAGGCTGTCGCAGCTCGAGTTACGTTAGAGGATTGATTGATTGATTGTACATTGCTTAACGTCCCGACAGCAACAAGGCTTTCTCAGGACGTGCCTGCACTGCTTGTGAAAAAAAAAACTAAACAGAACATTGAATGTATGTCGCCAGCCGGTCAAATACATTAAATAAACCTAACACATGGGGCCTAAATAAAGCTAAGACCATTTAGCAACACACATCCAATATCAAGAGCTACAGGCAGTGCAGACAGTAGGGAGAGTTTTAAAAAGGCAAATACAGGTGAATGGACCTCGGGTAGACAGAAACACATGCCCCAGAATAGAGAGAAAAACGCACCCTGTGGGGCTGACCAGGGTGACCCTGGGAACTAAAAAGTACCTAACCCCACCCAAGTCCCCCAGGGCAGACCCGGGTGGGGGTACGTTAGAGGAGACCGTAACCATATGCAGCGTTTACCTGGGACCATCCCTGCGGGTCTGTAGTAATGATATTTTTAAATGAGTAGATCAGCTGCCCCCTCCCTTTATTTTCATGTTAGATTTTAACGGTCACGCTCACCTGTGGGGTAGTGACCACTATGATGGCAGAGGTCAGATGTTAGAAGATGTTTTTTTTTCTAAACTTAACTTGTGTGTCTTTAACGATGGCTCACATACCTACTCTAACCAGGTTCAGGATCTAGTTCTGTTCTGTGTGATCCTTCTCTCATGCTGGACTTTGACTGGAAGGTTCAAGACGAACTGTGTAGTAGTGACCATTTCCCAGTAGTCCTGTCATCGGCCAGCTGTGAGGAGGATCCACCAGTGGGGCGCTGGAATCTCAAGAAAGCTAACTGGCCTCTGTTCGCCTCCCTCTGTCAGTCTCGTATTATATTACAGAGAAGGTGGTCATGTCAGCTGAATAACCTGTTTCATGTTTTACTTCTATTTTGTTGGACATAGCAGGTGAAGCCATCCCTAAAACTTACACATAAGTCCATCGGAAGCCGAGAGTACCATGGTTCAACGAAGAGTATCGCAAGGTCCGCAAAACGCGCAAATCTGCTCAGCGGCGTGCTTTTAGTAATCCGTCGCAAGCGAATATTTTAACCTTTAAAAGACAGAGGTCGAAAGCCCGTTATATTTTCAAACGTGAACGCCGTGCTTCTTGGTGACGTTTTGTCTCATCTTTGTCTTCTCGGACTCCATCCCATAAAGTCTGGAAGGCTGTACGAAGAATTAGGGACAGGGGTGGCTCGGCTTCTGTCGGCCATCTTAGAGATGGTGCCACTTTGGTCACAGATAAAAAGGTTGTGGCCAATTTGCTTACTTCCACCATTGCCCACAATTCTTCAACAGAGCACTATTCATCCTTCTTCCAGAGATAGAAGGAGTTAGTTAGTTAGTTATTGGGGTTTAACGCCGAGCAGGCGACTAAGGCCACCTCACGGCGGAGAGATAGAAGGAGAAGCGAGAGTCTTGTATTTGTGATTTTAACTCAGATAACTCAGAAGACTATAATACCCCTTTTACATTATCAGAACTGCAGCAAGCCCTGCAGAAATGTAATAACTCTGCCTCCTAACGCATCTGCCTGAGAAGTCACTCCTCGTACTTCTCAAGGCCTTTAACTATATCTGGATAACTGGCCATTTTCCGCCATCTTGGCGCCAGGCTGTGGTTGTGCCGATCCCCAAGCACGGTAAGGGTCCTTCTGACCCGGGCAACTACCGGCCAATCGCTTTGACATCATGTTTATGTAAAACTATGGAACGCCTGGTCAAAGCCCGCCTGGTGTGGCATCTTGAGTCACAGGGTCTTATCACAGACCTCCAGTGCGGTTTCCGGCACTTCCGTAATACAAATGACCATTTAATCCGCTATGAGTCATTCATTTGAGATGCTTTTGTCAACAAGCAGCATGTCTATGCAATTTTCTTTGATCTTAAGAAGATATATGGCACTACTTGGAAGTATGGTATAACGTCTAACTTGTTGGACATGGGTTTTAAAGGACACCTGCCCGCTTTTATTCAAAAGTTTTTGTCTAACGGGTCGTTCCATGTCAGTGTGGGCCCCACCCTCTCCGACTCATTTGAACAGGACATGGGCAACATTCTGTCTCCTGTTTTATTTAGTATTAAAATCAATAACACCGTAAAGGCCGTCAAAGATGATTTTGAGTGCTCTTTATTTGTTGACGACTTTGCTTTGTGCGCACGAGGTCGAGGACTTGCGTCCCTTGAGAGGCGCTTGCAACTGTGCGTTGATCGCATCCAAGGGTGGGTGTCTCTCAACGGATTAAAGTTCTCGCCCTCCAAGACGGTCTGTATGCATTTTACTAACCAGACGAATTTTTTCAGAACCTAGCCAGGGCATTGCTGGAGTGCCAATTAAGGTGGCCAAGGAGGCAAAGGGTTTTTTTTTTTTTTTTGCGGGGGTGGGGGGGGGGGGGGTGGTCATCTTTGAAAAAAGACAGACCTTCCGCAACCATATTACTTACCTTAGAATCTCTTGTCAGAAGGCTCTCGACGTTCTTCGTGTCGTTGGTCGTACTGACTGGGGTGCTGACCGCACTGTCTTACTTCGACTGTACCGGGCCCTTGTTCGGTCCAAACTGGATTACGGCTCTGTGGTATATGGCTTGGCTGCCAGGTCTGTTCTACAGCGTTTGAACACAATTCACAATCAAGGTCTGCGGATATGTCTGGGGGCCTTCAGGACATCTCCAGTTCCTAGTCTGTATGCCGAGGCAGGAGAGCCTTCTCTCAAACTCCGTCGCATCCGCCTCATGCTCAGCTACGTTCTGAAACTGAAGGCCCATCCAGACAATCCTGCCTATGATTGTGTTTTAAACCGCCGTTTGCAGAGATTTACGATACCCACCCGGGAGCTGTCCGTCCACTTTCCTTCCGTGTCAGACCTTATCTGCAGGCGGCCAGAGTGGACCTGGGCAAAGGTTCGGAATCTCTGCAAAGCATCACTCCACCCTGGCTATTACCAGTTCCTGACATCTTGCTGGACTTGACCGCTCACAAGAAGGACTCTGCTCCACCAGCCATATACCAACAGAGCCTCAATGAACTCCTTTCAATTTGTCCTGGCTATTGTCGTATTTATACGGATGGGTCAAAGTCTGAGGATGGGAGAGTGGTTGCGGCCGCAGTGTCCTCTCGACATCCTAGAAGCCCATTTAAAGCACCGCCTCCCAGACCATTCATCTGTATTTAGTGCAGAACTGCACTCGGTTCTGCTGGCACTCAAGCATGCTTATCGGTCTAGGGAAAGGAAATTCCTGATTCTGTGTGACTCTCCTTCTGCCTTGCAGGCCCTTCAGGGCGCAGGAACCGACCACCCACTGCTGGTGCAGATTAGAGAGCTCTATTCAGACTTGATGAAGGAATATTATGGCATCAATTTTATTTGGGTCCCAAGGAATGTGAGTATCTACGGCAACAGGATCGCATATTCTGCTGCCAACGATGCCCGCAACGACCCTGTCCCTGACGCACAGACTGTCTACAGTGATTTTAAAACTGTGATTAGTGCCTACATAGCCCGTCAGTGGCAGTCCGAGTGGGACAAAGAGGAAGCTAATAAAAGAGGAAGCTAATAAGCTGCATGCAGCTCTTCCTAAGGTGTCCAACAGTCTACCTTATCGCTGCGGTAGCCGACTTGAGGAGACTGTCCTTGCTCGGCTCCTCATCGGGCACACGTATGTTACGCACTCTTATTTACTAAAACAGTAGGAACGTCCATGGTGTTATGCCTGCGACGAGCAGTATTCTGTTAAACATTTTTTGCGGTCTTTTGCCGATCTAACTGCCACAAAATATAAACACTTCACAGCATACTCCTTGAAAGTTTTCTAAAAGGGATATGCCCCCAGACAAAATCTTCAGTTTTCTGAGAGAGTGCAATATTTTTAATACGATTTGAGCATTCATAGACTATGTCAATTCTATGTTAAGCCTGCAAAGGCTATATAGAGCATAAAGAAGCAAAACCATTGTGTTGTACGGCGGGGGCCTTTGGCGCAAAGTTGATTCTTTGTATCTCAGTACATTCCTCAGGCCCTGACAACTCCCCGCATCCACGCATTAAGGCTCTCGGTTCTCTTTTGTGGACGCTGGCTGCCAAAAGACTTTGTCCGGAAACGCTAATAGAGGCTTTATAAGGAAAACCTCTCCTTGGTGCTGTGCGAGGGGCGCCTGTGGCCCACGTTCCACTCTTGCTAAATCAGTACACTGGTCTGGTCCTGCCAACTCCTTTCATCCGCCAATCAAGGGTCTCGGGTGTCTCTTATCCACACTGGGTGCCAAATACTACTCCCGCCAACAAAGGCTATATAGAGCCTACAGAAGCAACACCTATCATTGTGCTGTACGGCGGGCGCCTTTGGCGCAAAGTTGACTCTTTGTATCTCAGTACATTTTTCAGGCCCTGGCAACTCCGCGTATCCACGCCGTTAAAGCTCTCGGATCTCTCTTGTGAACGCTGGCTGCTAAAAAGACTTTGTCCGGAAACGCTTATATAGGTTATATAAGGAACACCTCTTCTTGGTGCTGTGCGATGGGTGCTTGTGGCCCTCGTTCCACATTTGCTGTGCCAGTAGACTGGTCTGTCCCTGCCAACTCCTCGCATCCGCCAATCAAGGGTCTCGGGTCTATAATTATTGTCCACACTGGGTGCCAAATACTACGCCCGCCTGCACAGGCTATATAGAGCCTACTGTAGAAAAACCTATCAGTGTGCTGTACGGCAGGCGCCTTTGGCGCAAAGTTGGCTCTTTGTATCTCAGTACATTCCTCAGGCCCTGGCAACTCCCCGCATCCACGCATTAAGGCTTTCGGGTTTCTCTTGTGAAATCTGGCTTCCAAAAGACTTTGTCCGGAAACGCTTATAGAGGCTATAAAAAGAAACCTCTCTTTGGTGCTGTGCGACAGGCGCTTAAGGCCCAAGTTCCACATTTTCTGTGTCAGTACACTGGTCTGGTCCTGCCAACTGCTCGCATCCGCCAATCAAGGGTCTCGGGTCTCTCTTGTCCACACCGGGTGCCA
>BTPG01000004.1:115481013-115747005 GCA_036245525.1 Semisulcospira habei | reverse complement strand
CCGGCAACGCGACAGCGGAGGTGTACTTCCAGGATCACGGCAGCTTGCGATCTCCCGACCGGTGCTTACCCTCTACCCCGGTGCTTTGGTGAAAGAACTTCAACTCCCTCCGTGCGTGACACTACCTGGACCGACGGTAGGTCTGGGCCAGCCTTTTCCCCGGTGGAACCAGTGGCTACACTCGGAATGCACCAGGACACCTTCGGAGGATCGGCGCGAGCGACCAGGATGACCCTGTGGAGAGTCTCTACAACGATTTCAGCGGACTAGGGCGCAGGGTGGGGTTTTGACCGATGAGGCCGCTACCAGGAGGGAGCGAGCTCGGACACAGCTTTGGAGAACTCGCCTCACAGAGCCCAGTTCAGAGAGTCGCGCTTGGCGACGTCCCACGTCCAATCTCGGTCCCCACTCGTCTCCAAGTAAGCCGCCGGGATCCTGCTGGGGGTCCCCTTGCCGGCAGATAACCCGCCTCTCCTCAGAGCCCGGTTCGGAGAGACACGCGCTCGTCCGGAGCCTCCTGTCGACTCCCCTCGTGAGGAGTCATAGCATGCTACGTCTTAACCTGGCACCTGAGGGATGTTGCCATGGTGGACTGGTTAACGAGTTTCAGGAGCTACGACTCACCCTGTCTGCCTACAGTTCGAGGGAACAATTCCGTACAGCTCCTCTCGGACCATGCCTTACCTGGACCTCAGTTCCTTGGCCCACAGGTTCACCTTCCGCCCGCCGACGGGGCGCTATTCCACCAGGAGACCAGGTAGCAAAACCCTGTACAAGCCTCACGTGTGCCTACGACATAGCCGTCCGTTACGGACGCGCTCGCCTCTTTGCCGGTTCCGGCACCACTGACGCTACATGCCAGACGATCTTCCTGGCTACGCTTAGTCATACGATCTGAATTACAGGACCCCTCCCTCAGGGAGGTTAGAGGCTACAGTTACGTTATCAAGGCACTTGCTTGGCCACGAACGTCACATTCGTCAGGAACTGTACTGTCTTACACTTCGTGGCTACTGGAGGCTGGCGGGCAGGATGACTTCACCCGCCTCGATCGTAGAGTTCTGCCAGGCCAGCGAGACTCCTCGCTCTGGTGGGGGCTTTTTGCGGGGGGCACAACTCCCTCCTGGCGCCTCAGCACCGTAGGTATTCACCTACCTAGGGTCGTCGGGAGTTTGCGTTAGGGAGGCGGCCCTTGGGCCCTAAGGTGTGCTGGAGCGCGGCACCCACCTCCTCTTCGCAAATCTTCCATTCAGTCATGTCATCGGTAATGTTTTTGAAGAAACAAATTCATTTTTCTCTAAAAGGTATTTTTTTCGAAAATTACTTACCGATGACATGACTCAAACGACCCTCCCACCTGCCCCGCTTGCCGCTGGTGAGCTAAGTATCCTGACTGAGGGATTATGGGTACCCGGCTTCCGGGTGGTGGGTATAGGGAGACAACTCTTGGTCCCCTCGGGGTTCCCCGAGTGCCTCCCGGGTTGTGTTTTAACACAACTGGCTCTTAGGCTAGAATGAGTAAGTAGTAGACACTTCCATTCAGTCATGTCATCGGTAAGTATTTTTCGAAAAAATACCTTTTAGAGAAAAATGAATTTTTCAATGAACAAAACTGAAGTGGGCATGAGATCCAGAGAATCACGAATTTCACGGACCTTGTCAACGAAGTAAACGGCAAAAAGCTGAGGCAGCTTACTTACTTACTTACCATCACCCCCCCCCCCCCCCCCTGGGGCATAGGCCGCCGACAAGGTCCCTCCAGCCGTCTCTGTCCTGGGCGAGTCTCTCCAGCTGTCCCCAGGTGTGGCCCATCTTCTTGGCATCTGCTGAGGCAGCTGGCACGGGGAAATGTAGTGGGAAGGGGTGATAGTCTTTTTTCACCATAAGCTTATTGGTCACATTATACAACTCTTTGCTTGTTGTGCACTCAATGATCTTATTGTTGTAAAATGAAGATTATGCTCCATAAACAATCTCATTCACATGCTTTTTAGAACATGTGTATATCTGCTTGTGAACAGTCAACCTAGTGGAGCGCTACATTCTCTCAGTTTGGCGCTGCCTCTGCTTAGCTGAACGCATCCGCTCTTTGCTCACAAGACTATACCATGGGCTGATTATATGAGGTGACTTTTTACGCTTTGAAGATGATGCATGATTGTCTAGGACAGTGCGTAAACATGAATCAAACTCCTCGGCACTAGGACTAGGATGGTGTGACAGTGACTGTATTGAAAGCCTTCAATGGCACGAACATTGTGCACTGTGGTGAGCATAGGCACTAGAGGTGGGATGATGGCCTTCAAATGACTGATCATACAGTAATGGTTTGAACATATTGCATCAAAAACCTGTGCTGAACACAAGATATCATCGTCACATCTGTGAAGAATCCAGTCAATAGTATGCCCATGTCTACGAGTTAGTTTGTCGACAACTTGTCGAGCATGGCAACTGGAAGGTCCTTGGGCCTGCGTCACCTTTAGCTGACCCGCGTATGATAGTGTGTGGGCCAGCAAAATCTGACGTCGGCCAAGGACCTTTTGCTCACCCGCATTGTATCCGATACCACAGTATAGTGGAGCGTGTGATACTGAGGCTGACGTGTATTTACTGTCACGAAAAGGGGGAAGTCATTCATTCTACACAAGTCATACATGTATTTAAAAAAAAAAACCATCCACCTCCCACCACCACCCCTAACTCAATGTGCCCTACATTTGAGCAACTGCCTTTTTTTTTTTAATGGAAAGTGGTCCTAAAAGACAGGTGCTCCCCCAAGAGAGGTCTTAAGGAGCTAAAAGGGTCGACTACCGTAGTGTTTGCGACAGTACTCCTCAGGCAGTCCAGTATGCCATAACTACGCTTCCGCTCAAATGACATGAAAAGGTAGTTTCAAAAGAAGTAGAACCTTCAACAACAATGAAAAAAACAGGCTCCATAACTGGCAAAGAAGAGGGAAACGTAATAATTATCTCTGTATGAAACGTGACTGATTTCATCCTAAATACATTTCTTCAGACATTGATGCGTCTGACTAGAGCAGTTTGATGTATATTAATTAACCCCTTCACTGCCAGTGGATGTAGATTGTGTTTCTGAAATCTTGGTTAATCAAACATCAGAGCTCCAGCCGTCCAAGTAACACAGATACAAATTGGTCCCAGCAAGAGGTATAGATCCTCATGAGCCCCCGCAAGTGCACGGGGAAATGTAGTGGGAAGGGGTTTGCAGTTTTTGTAGCGTTTTTCAATATTTCTCGGCAGTGATGGGGTTAATATGTGCACATAAAGGGTACATGAAGTTGTGTCCGCTGAAAAGTGATTTTAACAGTTGACTCATTCACCACACAAAAAAACATCAAACCATCACTCCCAGTGCGCAAAGGCTATCGGGCCGACGTCGGCCGGCGTTTGCCAGCGCAAGCCTGTGCGCGGGCCAATGGCAGCCGGCATCTGCCTGATGGCCTTTTGCGCACTGGGACTGACCCCTTCACTGCTAGTGAACTCAGACTTTCTGAAATCTTGGTTAACCCATTTAGCTCCGACGCACTGCACCTGGAGATGGATCGACCATGACAATTCAAGGATGGTGCCAGACCACCTTGTTGCCTGATGGCGCCAAGCTAATCTGACACTACCCTTGAATTGTGGTCAATCCTTCTCCCGGAACTGGTACCTGGTCGTTAGGTGGCACCTCCCAAATTTGGGCTTGGGGTTAAACGGGTTAACTGAACGCCAAAGAATTCCAGCCGTCCACGGAACATGTAACAGCAAGAGGCATAGATTCTCACGAGCTCCCGCAACTCTGGGGTCATGAGGTTGGTTGGTTCATTGCTGAACGTCCCGACCGCAAACGCGCCTTTCTCAGGACGTGCCTGCGCTGCTTGTGGAAAAAAACAGCTATGAGGATCTATGTCTTGCACTGACTTGGGTGACGTTTGCCGCTTTATCCCGGCAGTGAAGGGGTTAAAAGGGGGAAAAACCTGCGTGCAATCGTATTAGCACCGAGCCGCAAAGTAAAAAGACAATAGCAAAATATGTACGTGGGAAAATAAGTGCAAAGAGTGAGGGTCGGAAGCATACAAAGCCGGGCGGCCATGTGTTACACCGCTCAGTGTCAGACTGTGTTCCTGCAATCTTCATGCATTAACCCTTTTAGCCCCAAGGTCCCATTTCTCTAATTTTGAAGGTGTTGCCGAACGACTTTGTACCAGCTGCAGGGGATGGATTGACCATGATAATTCAAGGGTAGTGCCAGATTAGCTTGGCGCCTTCAGGCGCGAAGCTAATTTGGCACTACCCTTGAATTATCATGGTCAATCCATCTCTTGCTGTAGGGACTCGGGGCTAAATGGGTTAAACACTAGAAAACCCTAGCTGTTCCAGAAGCATGGATTTAAAGTGATGTCAGCGAGAGGCATAGATCCGCCTCATGAGACCCTGCAGTTGCGGCGGCTCATGAGGATCTATACTTCTTGCAGTTGGGTGGTGTTCAACTTTTCTCGGCACTGAACGGGGTTGACGCAAAAACGCGGCCACACAATAACAAGTGAGACAGTTGTTGCCTCCCTCGATAGGGCGTAGCGGATCGAGGGAGGCGACCAGTGCGGTAGGCGATATTCTCACGTCAGGAATATTGTAATCAAAGGCACATAATCGTCGTCTGCCGGAGACTAAAACTGCCCAAAACAGGCAGCACCCGGTCAGGGGGGAAAAAATGAAGCAAAATATGAAACATCCGTGGCTATAGAACAATAATATTAAAGAAGTAAAAAAAAAAAAAAAGAACACTGTAAAAAAAAAAAAAAATCAGTGGAAAAAAATCCAAGAGTTAAACAATTAAAAAAGTGGTGTTTGTATTTTGGTTGGGGCATACTGCCTGGAAGCGATTCAGCAAAAAAACGTAGATCCTCACTGAGCCTTTGAGTCTGCATCGGCTGATAAGAATCTTTACCAGTTGCTAGCAGGGTCTCGTCCCAGTTATTTACATGACTGCTCCAAAAGACAAAAACACAGACACAAGTCACCGGCAGTACTACGTAATTTTGGCCGCAAAAATCGCCAAAAACGTATCGCTTCAGATGTCCAGGCTTCACAGGTTACAACAGAGACAAAATGTCTACATACATGTACATGTATAAGCGTATACGGTTCACAAGAAAAAAACAATACAACAAAGCAAAAAATCTGATCACAAACAACAAATTTATCCATAAAATGGTCCACATGCAGATTTGATCGGTACGCCAACGACCATTGGGCAGGCGTCGGTCGCAAAGGCCGGCCCGCGCACGGGCATGCGCGTATCGTCTGCGGCCGACATCGGCCCGAGGGTCCTTGCTTGCTTACTGGGGGTGACTGCTCAGAGCAGAAAAGGCTCGAGAAAGAAAGTTTAGAATGTCACCGTGAAGGCAAAGATCGAAATGGCAAAACTGGTATAGACGTTGAGAAATCAGAAGTGAAGTCAAAAGCCCTGACAAATATGCGATATCGCATGTTTGTCCGGGCTTTAATCCACTGTCCACCGTAATCCACTGTTTGCGTCAAAAGACGCAAAGGTTTGGTTTTTTACTTACATCTCTGATTTTCGGAAATCGTCTATACAAAGAAAGAATATTCAGTTTTGAGACTGAAGCAGCTACTCAGTAAACAAATGGTCCCCGACCCGATGTCAGCCCGAAGACCTTTTGTTTATTGGGTCAGTCTTGTCTAGTCAGTGTGTAAAGCACAAGTCCCGATGGATTCGCTTCCAGAAGCAAACGCCGCCTGTAATAATAATAATAAGATGCGCACGCCCTTTTGACATTGACTCGCGAACCACAAATACATTACGACAGGGGTGGGGAGTGTGGTGATGTTATAGTGCTAGAACTGTTGAAATAGGTGAGTTGAGGGCGGACTGGAATAATAATAATAAGAATAATAATAATTACGGTATTTATAATGCGCTTATCTTATAATAATTATAACTCTAAGCGCGCACTCACAACTCGCGCGCGCATGCGCGCGCTTTAGACAACGACTCACGTACCACAAATAGTGAAATACATTACAACAGTCAGCTTAGGGTAGGGAGTGTGTGGTATAGTACTAGAACTGTTGAAAGAGGTGAGTTTTGAGGGCGGACTGGAAGGAGGAGAGAGAGACTGAGTGTTTATGACGGAGAGAGAGTGGGAGAGTGTTCCAGGTGGCTGGACCGTATACTGAGAAGGAGCGGGGGCCGAAAGTGCTGAGTTTGGTGCGGGGGATGTGGAGGCGGAGAGGGTCGGAGGTGGAGCGGAGGGAGCGGGGAGGAGTGTAGAGGTGAAGTAAGTTTGAGAGATAGGCGGGAGCGCAGTTGTTCCGGCCAGGGATTTGTAGGAGAGAGACAGAATCTTGTATTGGATGCGTTGGGGGATGGGAAGCCAGTGAAGGAGTTTGAGCAGGGGAGTGATGTGGTCGATTTTTTTCTTTCTGAGGACGAGGCGGGCAGCATTGTTCTGGACGCGCTGGAGAGTGAAAGTGGTGGATTGAGGGAGGCCGGAAAGGAGAGAGTTGCAGTAGTCGATGCGAGATAGGATGAGAGAGACAGCAAGTTTGGTGGCAGCTTCGGTAGTGAAGTATTTTCTGATCTGACTGATGCGGCGGAGGTGGAAGTAGCATGCCTGGGCCGTGGCGGAGACGAAGCTGGTCATGGAAAGAGAGGAATCGAGGATAACGCCGAGGTTTTTGGCCGAGTCAGAGAGGGAGATGGGGGTGCTGTCGAGTTGAAGGTGGAGGGAGGGAGGGAGCTGGGAAAGTTTCTGGCGAGTGCCTACCAGCATGGCTTCCGTTTTGTCGTCATTCAGTTTAAGCTTGTTTGCTGTCATCCAGTATTTCACGTCTTCGTAGCAGTCAGCAGTGCGAGTCAGTAGTGACTGAGTGTTGTCGGGTTTGTCTTTGTATAGTAGTTGTGAGTCGTCAGCGTAGAGATGGTGGTGTATGTGTTGACACTGGATGATGTTGGACAGGGGAGAAGTGTAGAGTGTGAAAAGGACCGGGCCCAGGACGGACCCCTGTGGAACTCCGCAGGAGAGCGTGACTGGGTTGGAGGAGACGCCGTCGATGGTGACGGACTGCTGTCTGTCGGAGAGGTAGGAGAGAAACCAGGAGTGAGCAGAGTCAGTGATGCCAAAGGAGTGGTGAAGGCAGTGGAGGAGGATAGAGTGGTCTATAGTGTCGAAGGCGGCAGAGAGGTCGAGTAGCGTAAGAAGGGAGATGTTGCCCGAGTCGGTGGAGAGAAGCAGGTCGTTTAAGATATGTAGAAGGGCTGTTTCAGTGATGTGATGTTTGCGATAGGCAGACTGGAAGGGACTGAGGAGGTTGTTGTCGGCGAGGTGGAGGTTGAGCTGGCTGAGAACGACCTTCTCAAGAAGCTTGGACAGGAAAGATAGTTTGGAGACTGGGCGATAGTTTTTGAGTTTGTTTGGGTCGAGGTTGTGTTTTTTGAGGAGAGGACGGACGATGGCGGACTTGAAGATATCAGGGACGGAGCCGTTCTCTAGAGATGTGTTGATGATGTCGGTAATGAATGGCAGAAGTTTTGGAAGGCCGTCCCGGTAGACAGAAGCAAGGAGAGGGTCTAGTTCACAGGTTTTGAGAGGCCTTTAATGGTCTTGAGGACTTCGTCCTGAGAGACGGGCCGGAAGGACGAGAGGGGGGTGCCGGAAAAGGGGGTGTCGGGAGGGCAAGGCGAAGGCAGAGTGTCGAGTGTGTTGCGCAGGGTTTGGATTTTGTCGGAAAATATGTGGAAAAAGCGGACGGGAGTTCTTCTTTGATGTGTGTGTTGGGGAGAGGAGAGTCTTTAGAAATGCCTAGGAGTGTGTTCATGGTAGCGTAGAGGGTTTTGGAAGAAGTGGATTCCAGGATTTTGTTTTGAAGGTGTTTACGTTTGGAGTCGGAGATCATTCTGCAGACTTTGGATCTAGTTGTTTGGAAGATCTGTCTGTGAACGGTGAGGTCAGATGAGCGCCAGCGGCGTTCCGCTCGTCGGCGCTCGCGCTTGGCCTCAGCTATGTCGTCAGTGAGCCAGGGGGAGGGGGTGTCGGTTGGGTATGGAGCAGGTGGTGACAGGTGCATGGGTGTCTAAAAGTTTTCGAAGGGAGGAGTCGAAATGGGATGCAAGATCAGGAGAGGAGGCGGGGTCCAGGAGAAGGTCGACAGCTTCGTCGAAGAAGCTCTCTCGGTTGACAGATTTTAGTTTGCGACGAGAGACAAGGAGCTTGGGTTTTTTTCGGGGAAGGTAGGTTGAGGGAGACGAGAATAGCGTGGTGGTCAGAGGGAAGCACAGAGGAGGTGTCAGAGTCGAGAAAGAGTTGATAGGAGGTGCGGTGATGATCCAGTAAACCACATCTCAATACGCAAAAGGCAATCGGGCCGACGTCGGCCGCCGTTGGCACGCGCACGGTCAACGGCAGCCGACGTCGGCCCGATGGCCTTTGCGCGCTGGGATTACACATTTTTGTCTGTAAAACTGTGAATATGTTGGCTTTGGAAGCGAACGATGTATGTCCTGGGGCATCGATTGTCCTGAAGATTAGGACAGGGGCAGCTTGAATCTTTGGGACACGTTGCCCTCGCGCCTCTTGCCGAAGATGTGGGAGACCACCTCCACGGTAGTACCGACGGTCATCGCTCGGCCCTCGTCAGTGCTCAGCAGAGGGTTCACCTCAACTATGTCCAGGCACGCCAGGCGACCTGAAGGGAAAGCAAGAACGAGGGAAATTACGGGACTGCTGATGTGACACGTCGGAACTGAAGGACTCTCCACGCCAGATCGACCCCGGGCCGATCTGGCGTGAGAGTAATTTGTGGCGATTTGGCGTGAGTGTAAGTCTGTACGCCAAAACGAACCTCGTGCCGATCTGGCGTAAAAGTTATTTTGGGGCGATTTGGCGTGTGTGTGCCATAGTGACCCCAAGCCGATCTGGCTTGACAGTCATTTATGACGCTTGGTGTTAGTGTTATTTTGTGCGCAAAAGTGACTTGGTACGTCAAAGCTTCTCTGAATCAATTTGGCGTGAGGGCCAGTGGACGCGCAGTGCTAACTAGAGAGTCATTGTTTACTCCACAACAGACATAATTGGGAAAGCAGAAATATAAAACAAAAATAGTGGATTAAAGCCCGCGCCATGTGGCTGGTCTACTTCTGAGTCGTCTGTTACCCCGGGACGTTATGGTGTGAAATAAAGAAGTAATAAATACACACGCCTTAGTTATATTCACTCCTAATGCACATCTGGAACCTCGTGAATGTATATGTCTCGATCACACAAAATAATTATGCTCTGAGATGCCGGTCGACCGCGAAAGTTATTGTTTCTCAAAGGATACTATATATATATATATATATATATATATATATATATATATATATATATATATATATATATATATATATATATATATATATATATATATATATATATATATATATATATATATATATATATATATATATATATATATATATATATATATATATATATATATATATATATATATATATATATATAATACGTTCTCCCATTACATCTTGTTAACACAATAACTCTAAGGCCACATTTCCCAAATTTTGGGGGTGTCGACTACGATTATGTACCAGTTGCAGGAGATGGATCGATAATGATAATTTAAGGGTAGTGCCATCAGGTGCCAAGCTAATCTGGCACAACACTTGAATCATCATGGTCGAGCTATCTCTTGTCGTAGTGCTTTGGGGCTAAATGGATAAAACAACGGCGACCACTCTTTCGTACAAAAGAAGTGGTCGGTCGCCCTGATTATCTCGCAAAATGCGGCTAAAATCGCACCCACCTGTTCTGCTGATCTCCTCCGCAATGTAGAACGCCTCTCGGTTCGTCAGCCCGCCGTGCACTGGTAAGAGGAACCCAGCAATTTAAATGTGTGCTAGTCTCTCAGTGATTTTAGACATCACATTGTCACTTACTACCCAATGCGCAAAAGGCCATCGGGCCGACGTCGGCCGCCGTTGGCCCGCGCACAGCCGTGCGCGGGCCAACGGCGGCCGACAACGGCCCGATGGCCTTTGCGCACTGGGTAATTAGCAAGAGCGGGTTTAGAACGACGGAAGCGACGGTTCTGTGGGCAAATGGGAAAAAGTTCCTGCCATTCGAGAACAGACAGTATTTATGACCAACCAACCAACCAACCAACCAAACAAACAAATAAGAACAACAGCAGCAACACCAACAGCAGGCTAGACCTTTAACAATTTAGTCCATAAGCTAGCCAGATCTACCGTGCACTCCCCCCCCCCCCCCCCCCCCCCCCCCGTACTCAATAATATGGTTTCAAAATGTACCACAGTATGTCCTGAGATGTTTAAGCCATGTTTCCCGAAAATCTTTAAGAACACACCAGAGATATAGCCGATGGCGCAAGGGTACCCCCATTCTCACACTCTTCGCACATGCTAAAATGAGGTTGAGAAACATTTTTTCTCTAAATAAATCAGAATTCATTTCAGAAGCCCAAATCAGGCAATATTATGTTAAGGCACACCTTCGGCATCCTCTGCAAAAAAACAAAATGAAAAAATATTGAATCTCTGGCTCACAGTGAAGGTATTTGTGCACCCAGTAAACGGCCATTTCCGCAAAATCGCAACAAAAAAAAAAAAAGAGACAAAAACAATGTGTCAGATGCCTTCAGACATTTTTTTTATAGCACTGACGGTCCATTTTAAGGCTTACATCATTAAAACAGGATGTCACAATTATTATAAATTTGACTAGGTGATGCTGTGATCACTGTGAGAGCCACAGTGGTTAATTTTGTATCCATACCCCCAAGTTTAAAAAATAAAAATAATTAAAAAAATTACTAAAGTTATTCCATTTCATTTTGACTTCTATTTACCTATTAATTTTCAAAAAAGTGAGCATAAAGTGCAAGAAAATAATGAAAGTCGGCATCCTTTACGGTACGTTCGTGGTGAATGATAGCTTTTTCCCATTTAAAATTGCCAAATTGGGAAATGTACCTTGTTTCCGATGCCCTCAGAAATTTTGTATACAACTGATAGGTCTTTGTTAGGTTTTATTGGTTAGGATAAAGTACCACAGTTACTCCCAACCTGATTGTATGATGCTGTGATGCATTTAGAGGCCACAGTGACTGAATTTGCTGCCCTACCCCATTTTACCAGTACTCAAAGGAACGCAAAATGATCATAAAAATTGCTTATTTCATACTCCTCTGTTTAAATATTTTATTTTTAACTGGCTGGTCTTTTAGGTGATATTTTACCTAGCGTAAGGCGGGTGTAGTAAGGTCTCCCCTTTTCCTTTCATTTATTTTCGTCTAGAAATGTGTAAATATGAATATGCGTAATAAAGTTTCATGGTTCCTAACAACCAAAACAATATTATCAAAATACTTAGTTTCCACATGTCCACCTCGAGATCACCACTTTCACCTTCTTCTGCAATGTTCAATTCCTTGATGGCCGTCTTTAAATCTTATATTGTTCTGGCTGCCAATAAGTAAGCTTTCAAGTGCTCGGCAGCATGTTTTCATAGTTTGGTGTACAGGGGCGTCTCTTCTGGTCAGAACTGCCAGTGGAACGCTTCTCTGGACATGTTTGGAGAATGTGTTAAGGAGACTGATTTTCTACGCCAAATTCGCATAGGGCTGTTTCTGCATGACCCAGTCTCAAGAGGTGAGTCCAGCAGGGTCCGTAGGGACTGTGAACATTTGTGAAAGTTGTTAAAAAATGACAAGGCTTTTTCAGGGCCTTGGAAAGTCTGCCAATTTCAGTCTTTTTCCTTAAAGTCTGTGAAAGTTTGTAAAAAATGACAAAGTGCTGGCAAACTTTTGTCTACTTCTTTTTTTTCTTCTCCCATTTTGTGACTATTCCATTGCGAACGATCATGCTGACGCTTGTTGCAAGTGATCGATATTTAGCTCTGATCATAAAGTGACTGCATGGCCGTTCTGCCGAAAATTCAGATGGGTGGATTATGCTTCTACCGAGCTCCGCCATTCGATAAGCGTTCTTTTATTTTGGTATCTCTTCATGCATTAGGCACGAAAGCTTCAAATGAGCTGCTGATACAGAGTGATATAATTAATTTAAAGTGTGTAAACCTTCAGGCTTCAGTTTGGGTTTGTAAAACGTTATGAAAAGTTTGTGAACTTCGTCCCTGCTTTCTGTATGGACCCTGTCCAGAATAATCAGTGCGTAGATCAAAGATGGTGGCCTGGCTCTCCCTGTTCAGCTTGTTGATGTCGTCTGCCCACGGGCTGCAGCCGCCATTCTGCTGTTGCCAATGACTTTGTTGCTGTAGTGTCTTGGTTTCCTTACAGGAGGTTGTGATCTTGAGGTAGTCTGGCGCCTGCTTTGGCCAGGCTGTCAGCCTCTCCATTCCCAGCTACTCCAGAATGCACTGGAATCCACTGCAGCACTATTTTGTGGACACTGCATCCAGTCTATATTGAAGCTTCCTGGTGAGATCAGTGGATCATGCTGCTGCCTTTCCTTAGCTAGTGCTCTGCTGCTGTGTTGAGCACCTGCAGATCTGTACGATAGTTGGAGCTGCTGCCGCCAGCTGGTAAGGAGAGGGAGGTAGTAGTGTGGTCTGCACAACAGATGTACACGTCACTTCCTTCATTCCGCACGGCATCTTGTGCGGTACCACAGCTGCTGTGAGGGTAGCGCTTGTGCATAATCTCCAGCGAGTTGGCTTTGTGCAGTGCCGCGACCTTTGGCAAAGAGTCCTGGAACATTGTTTATGTTGTCTAGAAGGCTCTTTCTAGATGTCCAGGTTTCTGAAAGGAGCTCTCCACACATCTTTGGGCTTGGTTTCAGGACATCAGTTTTAGCCTTTGCAGGATCTTCATTTGGCGGTTCAGACTTGGGCATTTCTGACGGTTCTTGGTCTGCTCCTGTAGTCTCTCATGCTGTCGGTGTTTAGTAAGTCTCTTCATCGTGTGTGCTGTTCTGCGTTCCAGTGGCTCCAATGTCCTCCATTTCCTAAATTGGGGTGCTCCAGATGGCTCTAAGAATGTCACTGCATCATGAGAATGACCCATGTTCTGCAATTTGTCAAGCCTGGCTTTTTTGGTTTTGCAGGCAGTGTTTCATGTTGTCGATGTATCTTGGTATCGCACTACTGGTCTGACCGAGCAGGTGTTTGCTAGCGTCAGGATGCTGTAATTTGCGCCAATGTGGTCCCCACCAGTTTCTTCATCAGAGACTTTTTTCCGCAGCTCTAGTTTCCATGGCTTCGATGTGAGGCCTCCACCTGAATCCAATAATTTATTTGTTGCCAGTAAAGTTGGCATGTCTGTCTTTGCTGACTCTTTTGGCAGCATCCTGGATCCTGCAGGATGCTATTTCTTTATGTTCTGCTGCGCTCCACACTGCAAAGTCATCCGCATGGAGGAGTGTTCGAGATGAACCTTCGTACTGTTGGACGGAGGTCATTAATGCAGACCAAAAACAGCATCAGACACAACATCTCCCTGAGGTATAGCTTCCCCAAGTTTGAAAAGACGGCAGAATGTGCAGACGGTAGAAGCTTAAGCGGCAGCCCCTGTTAAACATGCCTTAACTAAAAATAATTACAATTAAATTGATGGGTCACATTGAAATTAATGAAATGATCACAAATGTTATGCTCAATATGCATACTTTGTTAAGAAAACTGCCAACAAAAATATTTAAACAGAGGAGTATGACATAAGCAATTGTTACGATCATTTTGCGTTCCTTTGCGTACTGGTAAAATGGGGGTAGGCAGCAGATTTAGCCACTGTGGCCCCTAAATGCATCACAGCATCATAAAATCAGGTTGGGAGTAACTGTGGTACTTTATCCTAACCAATAAAACCTAACAAAGACCTATCAGTTGTATACAAAATTTGTAAGGGCATCGGAAACAACGTACGTTTCCTAATTCCGCAATTTTAATTGGGAAAAAGCTATCATTCACCACGAACGTACCGTAAAGGATGCCGACTTTCCTTATTTTCTTGCACTTTATGCTCACATTATTGAAAATTAATAGGTAAAGAGAGGTCAAAATGAAATGGAATAACTTTAGTAAATTGTTTTAATTAATTTTGTGTATTTTAAAAACTTGGGCTTAGGGATACAAAATCAACCACTGTGGCTCTCACAGTGATCACAGCATCACCTAGTTAAGTTTATAATAATTGTGACATCCTGTTTTAATGATGTACGCCTTAAAATGGACTGTCAGTGCTATAGAAAATATCTGAAGGCATCTGACACATTATTTTTGTCTTTTTTTGTTTTGTTGCGATTTTGCGGAAATGGCCGTTTACTGGGTGCACAAATACCTTCACTGTGAGTCAGAGATTCAATATTTTCTCATTCTTTTTTTTTTGCAGAGGACGCAGAAAGTGTACCTTAACATAATATTGCCTGATTTGGGCTTCTGGAATGAATTCTGATTTGTTTAGAGGAAAATGTTTCTCAACCTCATTTTAGCATGTGCGAAGAGCTATATCTCTGGTGTGTTCTTAAGGATTTTCGGAGAACATGGCTTAAACATCTCAGGACATACCAAGGTACATTTTGAAACCCATCTTAATGAGTACTGGGGGGGGGGGGGGGGAGGGGGGTGCACGGTAGATCTGGCTAGCTTATGGACTAATTGAAGTAACAAGATAAAAATTACGTCATGTCTAGTTACGCTAACCTCGCTGCTGAACGTACGATTTGGTGCGAAGCGCCGTATGTGCGTATGTATGTGCGTATGTATGTGTGTGCGTATGCATGTAAACAAGAGAATCTCCGATATTTCTGTACACACAAGCTTGAAACTTGGCGAAATACTTTCTTAAGTGGGAGGCTATGTACTTCAATGTCTCATTGAAGACATAAACAACCGTTTATAGGAACTCGGTTGACCCAGATTAGAGTTCGTAATTTTTGTCATATTTACTTGAACTTTTGCATATAGCTAGTGAAAGACATTGGATGGGTTCGTTAGCCAGCATTGTATCCTTTCAACTTCTTTAGTAAAAATTAATTCTTTTCAGAAAATAATTAAAACAGTACAAAGTATTCATTTCTAGAGAAAGTCAGCCAGTGCCGGTGACGTAATAGAAGCAACTCTGTCACCACGCAGACACTGATACTCTAAATATGACGTAATTCTCTCTCTCTCTTTCATTCTCTCTCTCTCTCTCTCTCTCTCTCTCTCTCTCTCTCTCTCTCTCTCTCTCTCTCTCTCTCTCTCTCGCTCTCGCTCGCTCGCTCGCTCTTTCTCACACACACGCCCCACCTGGGTCTGCCCTGGGGGACTTGGGTGGGGTTAGGTATTTTTTAGTTCCCAGGGTCATCCTGGTCAGCCCCACAGGGTGGGTTTTTCTCTCTATTCTGGGGCATGTGTTTCTGTCTACCCTTTGTCCATTCACCTGTATTTGCCTTTTTAAAACTCTCCCTACTGTCTGCACTGCCTGTAGCTCTTGATATTGGATGTGTGTTGCTAAATGGTCTTAGCTTTATTTAGGCCCCATGTGTTAGGTTTATTTAACGTATTTGACCGGCTGGCGACATACATTCAATGTTCTGTTTATTATTATTTTTTTTTTCACAAGCAGTGCGGGCACGTCCTGAGAAAGCCTTGTTGCTGTCGGGACGTTAAGCAATGTACAATCAATCTTTCTCACACATATGCGCGCATCTCTAAGAGGCATAGATCCTCATGTGCCGGAGGGCGCATAAACATCTATGCCTCTTGAGGATGTTTGGAGCGCGCGCATGCACTCACGCACACGCACACGCAAACACACACATCGACGCGCTTTCAGAAGAACATGCAGGTGTACTTAGTATAGCATGTAGATAGGTAAAGTCAACCTGATTTCACACAAATTATGGCAAGACTGAAACTATCCCGTGAAATTCTAGTTTTGTCACCATTTTCCCAAGTCTTGAAGCGAAAGCAAATCTCATATCACGTTAAATATAAAATTTCGTAAAAACAAAAACAAGGAAGGAAATATTTCAAGATCAGAATCAAGTCAAAGACAAAAGGTAGAGACCCTTGACAGCAAAGACAGTTCTCATATAGAAGGGGCTTTGTGGGTTATGGTGCATCCCATCTTGTTTCTAGTTTTACTGAGAATTAACCCCTTCACTACCGAGAAAAGAGTGAACACGATCCAAGTGCAAGAGACATAGCTCCTCATGCGCTAAGCGACTGCGGGTGCTCATGAGAATCTATGCCTCTTGCTGAGACCAATTTGTATCCCTGTTTCTTGGACGGTGTTGGCTGTTGGTCGTTGAATGAACCAAGATTTGAAAAACGAAAATGTACGTATAGTGAACGGACAGTGGCAGGGCAGGTGTTATGTTAAACTTTTTTTTTCTCCACCATGCATTTGGTAGGGTCTGGCCCAAGGATTAGCACCTTCACTGCGAGTTGACGCAGATCGTGGTTTTGAACGTCAAAGAGCCACAGCTGTCCCAGGAACATGGATTCAAAGTCACGTGGTGTCAGCAAGAGGCATAGATCCTCATCATCCCATGAGCCGCAGCAACTGCTGGGGCTCACGAGAATTTAATATGTCTCTTGCAGCTGGATCTCGCAGATTGTTCAGTTCTGAAATCTTCGCTTATTCAACGCCCAAGAGCCCCAGGCATCCCAGGAATATAGATTAAAGAGTGATGTCAGCAAGAGGCATAGACTCTCATGAGCTCTCCCACAACTGCGCACGCTCATGAGGATTTATGTCTCTTGCAGTCGGATCGAGTTCACTTTTCCTGGTAGTCGATGGTTTAGACTCACGAGCCTGTACCTACCCGGGGTGCCGGTGGCGGGAGCGTACTTTGGGTCCAGGGCGTCGACGTCAAATGACAGGTGGATCGGTCGTTCACCGCTGGACAACACAACGTAAATAACAGAAGTTGTTCCTAACACCATAACATATTTTCTTAGCCGCCTTATTGTGATGCAAGTGCCTAAATTACTTAAATTATGTGATATTTATATGATACTTAACTCATTCAGCCCGGCGCACGTATTTCCCAAATTTGGGAGGCATCATCTAACGACTATGCACTTGTTGCAAGAGATGGATCGAACATGATAATTCAAGGGTAGTGCCGGATTAGCTTGGCGCCAAGCTAATCTGCACTACCCTTGAATTATCATGGTCGAGCCATCTTCTGCTGTAGTGCGTAAGGGCTGAATCGGTTAATGCGATGTTTAAATTAATTAGTTTACATGTTTTATGTGATATGCCGCTAGAATGTGATATATTGTGGTTGTATTCTTCATCTGTCTCATTTTTTAATTGTTTCTTACTAATCCTTTTACCTCTTTCTTTATGAGCTGTAAGCTATAACAAGAATATCCCTTTTTGGGACAATAAATATCTTGAATCTTGAATCAGGGCAAATAAGTAGGTAGTGCCCCTTGACTTGACCGGCAGTATAGAAGATTTATTTGGTGGGCGATTACAACCATGTAGGTGGCTGCAGCCAACGCATAGCATATTATGGCCTGTAATGACAGGCGACACTTTTTGTCCGTCAAGGCTTGTCTTGAGACAGCAACAGCCCTTTCTTGCAAGAAAGAAAAGACTGGTTCTCAAAACAGGTTCTACTGTAGCACAGTATGTAACAGTTACCCTTTTGGCTGTCGGTCGTGGTTTTTGTGGAGGCGATTCTTGCGGGAATCACCTCGACAAACTACGCTAACGACAGTCAAAGGGTTAACCACTTAGCCCTGATGGACGACAGTCGGTGGTCGACTGAACCACTTAGCCCTGATGGACGACAGTCGGTGGTCGACTGACCATGACAATTCAAGGGAAGCGCCATATTAGCTTGGCGCCTGAAGGCGCCAAGCTAATCTGGCACTACCCTTGAATTATCATGGTCGACCCTTCTCCTGTAAATGGTACATAGTCGTTAGTTGGCTCCTTCAAAATTAGGGAAACGCGGCCCTGGGTTAACCTTACTTGGGATCGACAGCGCGCAGGGCATGCTCCATGACACTTTGGATACCGTATCTGTCCACTTCTTGCATGGAGTAACACTCGATACCCAGCTCTTTGATGTACGCTCTGAAAAGTGAAACAAGATGAGGATTTCATCCCAAAGTCTACCGTATTGTTTGGAGCTCACATGCGTTTCAGTTTCTTTTGGAAACATTCAGAGTCGTTCATATTTTTAAGCTTATTCTTCTCAGATCCATTTTCCTCCTCTCTAAGCCAAACTCTGATCAACACACACGCCGACGTACACAAACAAAGACCTGACACACAGCGCTTCCCGCCATTAGTACGCTCTGTGGGCTGGAGTAGCGACAGGAATTCTGAAGAAGAAGAATAGCACGAGCAGCAAAATGACGTCACTATAAGCTTCACGTCATGGCATCGCTTGTCTCACGACGCCATGTAGGCCCACACTATGACGAATTTGATGTTTCACGTCACTCATCCGAAAGGCACGTTCTTCCAGAGCTGACTGTTTTGTTTAACACAGCCTCTTTCAAGGCTGACTGTTTGATGGAGGTAAATAGTGGTTCCAAAACTTGCAAAAATGAATTAATTATTATTGCCGGAAAAAGTTGAAGAGGTAGAACGCAGGATTACGAACTCATTCAGTATCTCCCTTTAATTTCCCCTCCCCCCACCTCCTCCCCCGCCTGATCCGCACGGCAATGGCAAACACAAACACAAACGGCAGAATGGCACACACAAACACAGACGGCAAACACACGGCGCTTCCTACAGGTTATAAGTTTTGTGGGCTGGCGTAGTCACAGCCATTTTGAAAAATAAGGTGGAATGGCACACAAAACTTCTTCTGTATGAGCTTGCATGCATATTCCACCTTTTCCACAATAAGTTTGCAAATATCATACAAAAATAAATGAAAGAGAACATCGCGCCAGCTCATACACATGTTAAACACTGACGTGCTGGTGATTTGCATCAATTAGGAACATTGTATAAAAAACTGACGTGTTTGTTGCTTATACGTCACCGTTACTGTTTGATTCTTCTAATGAAATCAAGGAGTCTTGCTTCTGAAAAAAAGTTGAAGAGGTACAAAGCTGGCTAACGAACTCACCCAATGTCTTTCTACAAACTAGTCATATCCAAAATTTCATGTGAATATAATCAAAATTGCGGACTCTTAGAATCTGGGTCAACCGACTTTCTATAAACGGTCTTTTATGCTTTCAATCAGACATCCAGTTACAATTATGCTCGAAGGCTCTCTTAGCCACCCACTTAATAAAGTATTTCGCCAAGTTTCAAGTTTGTGCGTACAGTAATATCGGACATTCTCGTGTTTACATAATACGCACACACACACACACACACTCACACACACACACACACACACACACACACACACACACACACACACACACACACACACACACACACACACACACACACACACACACACACACACACACACGGCGCTTCGCGCCAAAACGACGTTCAACAGCAAGGTTAGAGTGGCTAGACGTGACGTCATTTTTATCTTGTTACTTCTTTGCGAGACCATGAGCCCCGCCCGCCTGTTATGTCCTTTGCATTCTACGGAACGCGTTGCGACCAGCCCCATCCTAAAGTCTACAGTATTTTCAATACGGTTGACAAAAAAATCCCAAATGGCATATATAAAAGTATGTGTCTCTGTACCATTTCTGCCACGTAAAGGCAAAAGACAATAAATCCATACTGGACTACAGTGGACAACACGCTTTACGCAAACTGGAAATACTCGGTCGTGCGCAGGCCAGTGACGGCCGACGGCCCAATGGTCTTTGCGCACTGGGATATTATAATATACTGTTTTTGGTGCAAGACAGATTTGATTTCTCAAAGTCATGTTTGATAATAAAGTGTAGCATGAATATAATAGTAAAGCTGCAGACAAAATAAAAATAACGGCCAAGAACGTACTGACACGATTGATGTATCGTTCACGTCCTAACCGTTTCCATCTTAATTTAACCCATTCGAGACTTGCCGCATCCGGATAAGCGGCTTTATGCCGCGTATCCGGATGCGGCACCCCTCGAATGAGTTAACTGGAGAAAACAAATCCCAGAAGATGCAAACAAATGGTGTCCTGACTGAGTTCAAAGCAGTCAGAAACATGCAACTGTCATGGAAACAGGGGGGATGGGGGTAACTTACCATGATCAACTGCCTCGACCTTCTTCAACAATTTGTTGACATCGAAGATCAAGGAATCGACCGAAATATCCAGTGAGCCCGAGTACATATTCGTAATACACGGAAATGAGAAACAGGTCAAAACCTGCGCGTCTTTCGACGCAAACAGTGGATTAACTCTTTCGAGACGTGCCGCATTCGGATTAGAGGCGTAAAGCCGCGAATCCGGATGTGACACATCTCGAAAGAGTTGAAAGCCCTGACAAACATGCGATCGCATGTTTGTCCGGGCTTTTTCATCCACTGTCTGGGTCGAAAAGACGCGCAGTGTTTGACATAATTTTCATTTCCGGAAGTCGTAATATGGTCATTCCCAGACTTACCTCTCCGCTTCATCTACGTCACGAAGTCCAATGAAAACCAGGTCTTTGGCCGAGAGGCTGTGGAAATATCAACAGAACAATGTGTCAGTTTGGTCAAAAAGTGTCTCAGTACCGAAATGAGGTGAAAGCAACATACTGTAAGGTTTCCATAAATAAAAGAAACGGTGAATTGTAGCAGGTGAACAAAACACATTGTTTTGAGAACAGAGGAAAAGAAACACAACATATCCGTAATCTTATACGTTGCGTTTCTTTTCGTCTGTTCTTTAACCCATATCATACTGAGGCTAAAAGCTTCAGATTTGTACACTGCCATATGCAAGCTACATTATAGTACTTACAGATAGGGATATAGACCGATGGTTTTAGTTCAAGGGTGGTGCCAGAATTGTTTGGCGCCTAAGGCGCCAAGCTATTCTGGCACTACCCTTGAACTATTTTTGTCAAGCTTATTTCACACACTATTGTATTCCGAATGATAAGGGTTAATAAAGATATTTCCCTACTACACTTAATAGTTTCTTACATGTCTCAGCATCAGCTCATAAACGATATCGAAAGTAAGCACGTTAGGCGTGGGCTTCATGAAGAGAAATAATTATCCGTTTCTCTTTTGATTTTTTCAGCCTTTGGATGCCGGTATAGGTTTTGTTGGTCGCGATGATTCCTGCAAGACCGGTTAAACCGATCCAACCTTTCTAAATACAATGGCCGGGATGGAACGGTTCCTCGGGCTGGCCTCACGGCTGTACAGCCGCGGGAAAAGTAAAGGTTAAGACGGTCCGAGGATCTTTGGCTCACTGGATGTACGCGGCAAGCTCACGTTCATCCTTTTACAGCAGGGCCATCAGTCCAACGTCCTCCGACGAAGGAGTCACCCTCATGCGCAAAAAGGCCACCGGGCCGACGTCGGCGGGCTGTTGGCCCGCGCACGGCCGTGCGCGGGCCAACGGCGGCCGATGTCGGTCCGATGGCCTTTGCGCACTGGGCACTGAGTGATGGCCTTGTTGTGCCCCTTTCGCTGCCAGTGATCAAGAATTTCGCGTCTGAGGCGACAGCAAAACTGTCCGACATTCGCGTGAAGAACACAGATGCAAATGGGACAAAGAATAAACATATAAGAACGTAGTCGCAGTCGAGGGGGCTCATGAGGGTTTATGTCTCTTGCAGCTGGGTAGCGTTCGCCCTGCCCCGTCTGTTAAGGGGTTGACCGGGATGGAGCACGTTGGCTTAATTTAACCACTTTAGTATTGTCTCTGGAGGGGAATTGTGGGCTACCTTTCCTGGGGTAAGTGGGTCACCACAGGTGCATCGCCACCCCGATATTTTTCTAACCATCTGCCTGTCAGTAGCGCTGTATGTTAAGGAGTCACCTCGACAAAAAGCGCTACCGTCAACCAAAGGGTTAGAAAAACATTTCCATTTCAAACGACACACAACAACCGGACACACATTTTTACATTAATAACTGGACTTGATATCCTTTGTGAAGGCTAAAAAGCATTAATCCTGAGGCTGATTTTTTAAAAGAACAAAGTGCTTATTGTCTTATAAAGGCTGCATTACAGATTAAGAGATCGATCCACCGTTTTAGTTTAAGGGCGGTGTCAGAATAGCTTGGCGCCTGGGGCATATCATAGTCAAATTATTTCAAGCAGTAGGTGTATCAGGATGAAGAGGGTTAAGTCCATTTTGGTGAAAAGCGACAGATTAAGAGATCAATCCACCGTTTTAGCTCAAGAGTGGTGCCTCAGGCGCCAAGCTATTCTGGCACCACCCTTGAACTATCATCGTCAAATTTATTTCAAGCAATGGGTGTATTCGTATGAAAAGGGGTACATCCATTTTGGTGAAAAGCGACAGATTAAGAGATCGATCCACCGTTTTAGTTCAGGGGTGGTGCCAGAATAGCTTGGCGCCTGAGGCCCCAAGCTATTCTGGCATCACCCATGAACTGTCATAGTCAAATTTATTTCAAGCAATGGGTGTATCATGATGAAAAGGGTGATTTCCATTTTTGTGAAAAGCGAGAATTGCATTGCAGTTCAACGAAAATCTTGCTTTTCACAAATGTGGACTTTTTATGTTCACAGGGCAGGGACGTGAACGACTCACCACGGCGTCAACCACTCGAAACCAGGCAGAGTGGTGGTGTACTTCTGCATCTCTTTGACGATGAAGGACAGCGGCATGCCGTGAATGTTGCCGCTGTAGGATGACAGTGGCGTGTTCAGATCAGCGTGCGCATCCATCCAGATCACAACCAGGTCAGGGTTGGACTGCGCATGTCCGAAAATACTGCCGATGGCCACGCTGTGGTCGCCCCCTAAGGTCAGGGCGATCTGGCGGTTCTTGGTGATTTTAGCCACAGTCTCGGCCACCTGGTTCACGAGGTCAAAGTGAAAATCAATGTGTACAATTAATTTCTTTCAGACGTGTCAAAAGAGATACGTAGTTTTTGTGTGTGCCGCGTAACCGTATGCGGCATGCTACACTAAACATAAAAATTCAGCCATTCAGTTCAATGAATGAATAAATAAATGTTAAAAAGTAAATAAACCAACTATGCAACCAACCAACCAACCAACCAACCCAACCACTAACCAACCAACCAGCCAGCCAACCAGCCAGCCAAATACTCTGATAAATAATAAATAAATAAATTAATAAACAACCTTCTTGTTAGCTTGTCCGACAGAGCGCGGGTTTTTGACATTGTTCCAGGGCTCGTCATCAGCCACCGGTTCAATGTTGATGTTGCCATAGTCGGTCACTTTGTTACCAAAGCTCTCTATCTTCTTCAAGAGACCGGCTTCACGAAGGACCTCGGGTCCACGCTCCGTGCCGCCTCGTGGCTTGAAACAGAGAAAACGACGGAATGTTAACTAGATGTAAACATACTGACGAGCAAAAGAAATGCAACAGTTTTTGAGTTTCTGATGATTTCCAAAATTGTCGCATTTCTTTTGCTCGTCAGCATAATAATAATAACCTCTTCACTACAGAGATGAAGTGAACACAAACCGACTGCATAAAACATAGATCCTCTTGAGCTCCCCGCAGTTGCGAGGGCTCATAAGGATCTGTGCTTCTTTACTGACACCACTGTGTAGCCAGCTTCCTTGGGCGGCTGGAGCTGTTTGGTGTTGAATTCACAAAGATTTCAAAAACGGAACCGACATCCACTGACAGTGAAGCGGTTAAACCATGGATGGACCATGTCAGCTCGTGGGTAGTGCCTGACTAGCTCGCGCCTGTTCTCGAACTACCTGAATGTTTTACCATCTTAGCCTTTGTTTGCTGAAGACAACCACCATTTACCCATTCAACCCCAAGACAACATTTCTCAACTTCTGGAGGTGTCACTTAACGACTATGTGCCATTTGCAGGAGATGGGTCCACCATGATAATTCAAGGGTAGTGCCAGATTAGCTTGGCGCCTGATGGCGCCAAGCTAATCTGGCACTACCCTTGAATTATCATGGTCGATCGATCCATCTCCGGCTGTAGTGCGTCAGAGCTAAATGCGTTAAGGCGGAGTAAAGGTCATCTGTGCGCTGGGCAGCTAAGGCCGAAGTCGGCAGCGTCCGAAGGGCGTTTGCAGTGGACGTACCTGTCCCAGGCTAAAGGGGATACCAACAACGCCAACGTGGGGTGTCTTTATGTTTTCCATCGTGTCCGTTTGCAGCTGATGATCTAAAAGAAAAAGAGGAACAATTATTAGTACTGATGCCATTGTACGTCGCACGTCGCACAAAAGCATAAATGTAAGTCTTTGATAGCCACAATATGCAAACGAAATACACGCAGAGAAAAATCAAACCAGCATGTTGCTACAAAGAGATATCTGCGTTTGAGTCTTGGCGTGGAAACAAATCACATTTGTGAGCACAAAGACGGAAGTCCTTTCTTATCTTAAAGTTTTTGGAACAAATGATGACACTCCGCCTATGTTCAGAATTTCTTACCCACCTCCTTCTTTGCTGCCTTTGAGCGAAATAGCTGTATCACACACGTGTGGTACATCTTCGCTGTATCACACGTGTGTAATACAGCCGTTTTGCGTGAACGGCCAAGTGTGCACAACATGTTTCTGTGATGAATGTTTTGCCGCTGGAGAAGGTCATGAGACTGATGTCTTCTTGTGTCGATGTGAAGGATGGTCAGAACATCACATTTCATTATGTATGTATTGTTGTTTAGTTTATTGTAAAAGTGGTGTGTTCGGGCATTGTGCTTTGTTTGTTATGTGCATATGTCATTGTATTTTTATTTTTGTGTACAGATTGTAAAGCGCTTAGAGCTTTTGAGTAAGATTAAGCGCTATATAAATACTCATTATTATTATTATTATTATTATTATTATTATTATTTCAAAAGATGAAAAGTACAACCCGTCCGTGACACAGGCACTCGATGACGCCTGTCAGTGATAAACATTAATCAGCCCGAGAAACCAACGGAACTCAAATAAGGGGAGTTTGTCGTCGCTCTGTATGACAACAAATGGTTCATAGGTAAAATACTTGAACTTGACCCTTGACGGTGACGCGAACATCACTTTCCTCACACACACACACACACACACACACACACACACACACACACACACACACACACACACACACACACACACACACACACACACACACACACACACAAAACCAACCGCCCCGCCCCCCCCCTCCCCCCCACAAAACCGAGTCGTTCAATTGGCCTTCAAAGACAGACGAAGTCAGGGTGGATAAAAATTCAATTCGTCGTAATGAAAATCAATGAGATGACACAGAGAGGAAAGAATCGGGCAGTGCACACGATTCCCAATTTGTATGATTTGATCGAATAGCGTGTGTTCTCCGCGTAAAAGTGAAATTCTCCTTTGCCATTTTGATTGATGTTTTTTTTGGTTTAAATTCATAATCTCGGGTTGATTATAATGAACGTTCATATGCGTATTTTGAAGAAAGAAGTTTTAAACTCTTGACCCTTTAACCGTTTCATGTCAATCCCGTAAATTACATGTAATCTACGGGATATTTTTAACTCTTTACTTTCGGCATGATTGAACTGTCAAGTCCCTTTCTTATTAATTCAGTCCTTATTTTGTAGCTTTGTGCAACGAAATAACGTGTAAGAACAGGAAGAGGTGAATGTTTGCTGACTTATACATTTTTCTGTAGATTAGAGGTAATATACGGGAAACTATAAATGGGGTTCTGGCTCAAGAAGGAGTTTTGTCCTTCAACTTTTTATTGTTATTTCTCAAAGAGGACGCCACTAAGATTATTTTTTTTTGTTGTCGTGGTTTAAATTTCATTGATGTGTCTTCACTTAATATCGTCTTTGTTTACTTTGATTTTCCCTATATTATAATCACAAAGAAAAAGGTAGCAAGCACTCCCATGTCATTTTTCTTTCACACATTTATTCTTCAAGCATTTTAAACAAAACAACAGACCGCTATTGATTTCTTTCATTATTTCTTTAATCACAAGGAAATAATCCAACCTACTGCATTTTTACTGTGCGTTATCTATTGGGTGCATTTTTTAAAAGGCTTCTGTGAATTGTTCAGAAGACCTAGGCACTGATTGTTGACTGAATTGTTTAGCCATTATGTGGTATTACTTATCATGGGAATCTTTTTTGTCTTGTTGTTCACCTTTAAATTAAATGAAAAATTTACTCTACATGTTTGAAATGTGTTCGTTTATTTTTAAATAAAAATCATGTATTCGATCCTGTCATTTTTGTATCTTTAGACAGGTGAATGTTTTATGCATTGTGGATGGAAAAGAATCCACCAGAGCCTAACCTGATACTAAACTTGTCCTTTTTTCTACCGAGGGTTAATATTTGGCGAGACAATATATGCAGTTCCCGTAGATTACAATTTAAAATGAGGGTAGACGTAAACATCGGCCTGCAGTTAAGGATAGGAATGCTAGACAGGTGGGCCTTTCTTTGTTTTGAACCGTGGGATTGTCCACCATACCCAAAACACCAACAGCAGAGGGCTGTGTTAAGTTTTAAAAGTGGAAACTGGAAAGAAAAATGAGAATGGCTGTTCTGACACCACCCTTGAGCTGTCATGGTCGATTTGCGTCCAGGATTATGGCGTAGATCTCAATGAATATGTACTTGGAGGTCTACGCCACAATTGTTTTTCAGTAAACTTGTATATATATTTTCAGTATATATACCGAAGCAAAAATATGTACTGGAAAAGAAAATGATAATTTTATCCTCAGTATGCAGTGCATTAATGGGCACTCGAGTTTTTCCAAGTATTTCTAGGCAGATGTACACATTGACTTGACAAAGGCCGTACTCACATGTCTCTCGGTGTATTAGCGTGAAAGTAACCCGGAGTCTGAGGTGTCTAAGACTTTGCGACCCTTTGCGGCAGATTTCAATCGGTAGTGGTTCAAAACGAAACTGGTTCCATCCAGATATACCCCTCCCTGACGCACAATCCTTAGATGACCGCCGATTATGCAAGAGGAAAAGATCCTCGCCAGCCCCCAATTTGAGAGGATGAATGCCTCTTGTTTACGCCACTTAACTCTATGTTTCTCAGGTCTAAAGAATTATCGGTCAGCTGTCCTATGGCATCAGGGTTCGGGCCCGCCTCAGTCTTACAACACGTGATACCAAACGGATATTCGTTGGCTGTTGCCTGTTAGATCATTTGCATAGCGAAAAATTACCTAGTCAGTCATATCCGACACAGCTATTCATAACCCACTAACTGCCGGGACTCCCGGCAGCGATTTGGTTATAAAATAGCTGTGTGAGATATGACTAGGTAATTTTCCGCTATGCAAATATATGACACAGCGAACAGCATCCAACTGCAAGAGGCATAGATCCTCATGAGCCCCCGCATGAGTGGGGGCTCATGAGGATTTGCCTCTTGCTGGTCTCATTTATATCCGCGCATCTCAGGCAGGCAAATTTATCCGGCAGCGAGGTACGATGGTTTCGCCTGAGACATCATATCCAACCGGTGACAGCGAAAGTATTAATCTCAAAGTCAAGCTATTACCACTAGCACGTGTATGGAATGGCTTTAACTCAGTGGCTTAAGCCGCGTATCCAGAGGCGGCACGTCTCCAATGACTGAGTTAATGAAAATGGATCCTTTTTTCCCAATGCGATCTGAAGGTCAAAACTGTAAGTCTAGAATGGGAATGAAAGGCAATGCTATCACGTACGCGTAACAGCTGTAACTTCTAAACTTTGCAACCGACATCAGAGCACAGAAACGAGAAAATATGAGCTGTACTAGAGTTTGTAGGACTGTACTAGAGTTTGTAGGACTGGAGTCGAACAGAACAATACTGATATATCAGTTCAAAACAAATACTAGAGGGTTTATGGGGAATTACTGTCAGACTAAGTTTGTCAATCACGAATCATGAAACTTAAGGTCTGAGCTATCACGATTTTGTAAAAGTGCCGTTAATATGGCAAAAGTCAGTATGTCAGTTTTTCAGAAAAGCGAGATTTTCATTAGTCACACAAGGAAAATGTCGCTTTTCTAAAAAAATGGACTTACTGGCTTTTGGCCATTTAACGGCAGGAAGCATTTTTTAAAAATAAAAATTGAAAATCGCGATTAAAACAATACGACTGTCTTTCATGAGTCACGAAAACCTAAAACGCGACAATTGATTGAAAGCAAGTGACGTCACCCTCGCGCTGGGACCATATGGCGTTGAGGCGCGTCCCCTGGGTGGTGGATATGGGGTCCCTCGCGAGAGGGGTGCACCGAATGAAATAAGTGAACCAACATGGTCTAAGGGAAGGTGACCCCGACAGAAAACCCGTGGTCCTGATAGTAAGGGGGTTGGGCGTGGGGGTAGCTTCCCCACCCTGCAAATAAAGAAATAGCTACAAAAACGCCGACGAAAAGACAAACAGCAATTCCTTTCCTGGAGGAGGAAGGTTCTTCTACCAGAAGATTTATGACGTCCTGTGGTGAAAGCCGGAAGTCTTCGGAAGCCACAGGACCGAGGCGCCTCTCTCTATCCAGGGACACAACAATGAGCACATGGAATGTCAAGACCATGTACCAGAGCGGCAAGGCCGCCCAGATAGCAGCGGAAATGCAAAAGTACAACCTTTCCGTGCTAGGTATCAGTGAAGCCAGATGGACGCAGTCTGGCCAGAAAAGGCTGTTAAGTGGGGAGATGATTCTGTATTCAGGTCATGAAGAGGAGAATGCCCCCCCGTACAGAAGGAGTAGCATTCATGCTGTCACCGTGGCACAGAGAGCGCTGATGGGCTGGGAACCTCTTGGGCCAAGAATTATCACAGCAGCCTGAAGAACCAAGAAAAAGATCAAGCTGAACGTTATCCAGTGTTATGCGCCCACTAATGACAGTGACGAGGAAGAGAAACAAGAGTTCTACGACGGACTCCAAAGTGCTGTGGACAAATGTGCGGAGCGAGACATCACCATCGTCACGGGCGATTTTAATGTCAAAATAGGGGAGGACAACACCGGATACGAAGAGTTGATGGGGAGACAAGGACTAGGGGAGATGAGCGAGAACGAGGAGAGGTTTGTAGACTTTTGTGCTCTAAACAGACTTGCCATTAGAGGCAGCATCTTCCCACACAGAAGAATACACAAAGCAACTTGGGTCTCACCTGACCATACTACAGAGAACCAAATAGACCATATCTGCATTAGCAAGAAATTTAGAAGATCCCTTCAAGATGTTCGAGTGTGGAAGGGAGCAGATGTCGCCTCCGACCACCATCTGCTTACCTTAAGAATAAAGCTCAAGTTAAAGAAAAGCCGCACAGAGACAACAAGAAGACGGCGCTATAATGTAGGCCTCCTGAGAGAGACTGGAGTGAGAGAAGAGTTCAAACTGGTGCTGTCCAACCGGTTTCAAGCGTTACATGAGCTAGTAAATGAAGAGGAGGCGGTCACCACAGACCAGCAGTGGAAGACGGTTAGAGAGGCGCTGAACTCAACCTGCAAAGACACTGTAGGGTTCAGGAAACACCATCACAAGGACTGGCGGTCGGCACAGACCTTGAAGAAGATAGAAGTGAGGAAGCAGAACAAAGCAGTTGTCAACAACAGTCGCACGAGAGCAGCTAAAGCAAGGGCACAGGAGGAATACTCGGAAGCCAACCGCGAGGTGAAGAGGAGTATCAGGGCAGACAAGAGGGCCTACACAGACAGCCAGGCAGCAGAGGCAGAAAAGGCAGCAGGCAGTGGCAACATGAAACAGCTCTACGACATTACCAGAATATTGTCTGGCAAGTATGGCCATACAGAAAGACCAGTAAAAGACAAAGAAGGCAAGCCTATTGCAGACAGAGCAGACCAACTCGACAGATGGGCCGAGTATTTTGAAGAGTTACTGAACAGACCCACCCCACCCGACCCCCCAGACATCCAGCCAGCAGAGACCGACCTACCCATCAGCTGTGACAGACCCAGCCGGGAAGAGATCAGAAGAGCAGTGGCATTTTTGAAGAACGGCAAAGCAGCAGGGCCAGATGGCATCCCAGCGGAGTCTCTGAAAGCAGACCTAGAGACAACAGTAGAGATGCTGTACCCACTGTTTGGAAAGATCTGGGAAGAGGAGGTGATGCCGGCTGACTGGAAGGAGGGGTACCTAATCAAGCTTCCCAAGAAAGGTGATCTCAGCAAGTGTTCCAACTACAGAGGAATCACCTTGCTGTCAGTACCAGGAAAGGTCTTCAACAGGATCATCCTGGAGAGAATGAAGAGCTTCGTTGACCCCCAGCTGCGAGACCAGCAAGCAGGATTCAGGAAAAACCGATCATGTACAAACCAGATTGGCTCTCTCCGCATCATCGTGGAGCAGTCTCTGGAGTGGAGCTCCCCGCTGTACGTCAACTTTGTGGATTACGAGAAAGCATTTGACAGCGTGGACCGAGAGACTCTGTGGAAACTCCTACGACACTACGGTGTACCCACAAAGCTCGTCCGCCTGATCAAGAGCAGCTACGATGGCATGACGTCGCGTTATCCACGAAGGGCAGTTCACCAGGGAGCTCCAGGTCAGAACCGGTGTCAGGCAGGGGTGTTTGCTGTCTCCGTTCCTCTTCCTACTGGCCATAGACTGGGTCATGAAGAGGACCACAGAGCACAGACGAAGTGGAATACAGTGGACACTGTGGACACAGCTTGACGACCTCGATTTTGCAGACGACTTGGCTTTACTCTCTCACACTTATCAACAAATGCAGGACAAGACCACGAGGCTTGCGGACATCTCGTCCCAAGTGGGCCTCACCATCCACAAACAGAAAACAAAGACAATGAGGCTGAACACAACCAGGGAAGAACCAGTCTTGCTTGCTGGCAGCCCGTTGGAGGAGGTGGAGTCCTTCACCTATCTCGGGAGCATCATAGACAAAAAAGACGGCACTGATGCAGATGTCAGAGCACGAATCGGTGAAGCCAGAACAGCCTTTCTCCAGTTGAAAAAAGTGTGGAGTTCCAGAGAGCTGTCACAACACACCAAAGTCCGGATTTTCAACTCCAACGTAAAAGCAGTTCTCCTATATGGAGCAGAGACTTGGAGATTGACAAAAACCACAGTCAACAGAGTACAGATCTTCATAAACAGTTGCCTTAGAAGAATTTTGAAAATCCACTGGCCAGAGAAGATCAGCAACGTCAGACTCTGGGAGAGAACAGAGCAGATAACAGCAGAGAATGAAATTGGGCGAAGAAGATGGGGATGGATTGGTCACAGTCTGAGAAAGCCAGCTTCCAGTATCACTAGGCAGGCATTGTCATGGAACCCCCAGGGAAAGAGGAAAAGAGGCAGGCCGAGAAACAGCTGGCGTCGAGACTTCCAAGCAGACATTAAGAGACTGGGAACCACCTGGAGTAAAATCGAAGGAGAAGCACAGGACAGGAGTCGCTGGAGGTCTCTCGTCGACGGCCTATACCCGGGGAGGGGTGACAGGCGTAAGTAAGTGACGTCACACAGGCAGCGTCGTACGCACGACGTCTGCAGTCGGCAATTTTGTACAGCAATAAACTTCGAACACTAGTAACAACGAACATTACCTCTCTCTCTTGGCTTGACTTCGCGAACGAAGATTCTATAGGGCTTGCCCACGTCGTCTGCAGGCATTTTCGTGGCTGCGGAGGCCAATCCGGGACAGGCGGGTTCGACCGCAGTGGCTGCAGGGGAAGGTCTGGTCAGGGTTATGAGTTACGACAACTCTGTTTTTTCTTCTGAGCCGCTTGTCCTTAAGGTTAGCTCTACGAGAGTCCTCAAAGGAGACGGCTGCCTTGTGAATGGTGGAGCGCCAGGTGTCACGGTCCGCAGCAAGCGAAGACCACTGGCGGTGGTCGATTTGGCAGGCACTAAGTGACTTCTTGAGACCGTCTTTGTATCTCTTCTTTGGTGCCCCTCTGTCTCGGTGTCCAGTGGCGAGCTCGCCGAACAGAGTGATCTTGGGTAGGCGATGATCCTCCATCCTGGAGACGTGCCCCGCCCAGCGAAGCTGTGTTCGCAGCAGCAAAGCCTCGATGCTCACAGTTTCCGCCTGTTCAAGGACCTCGACGTTGGTGACATAGTCACTTCAGTGAATGCTGAGGATGGTACGCAGGCAGCGCTGGTGAAAGCGTTCGAGGAGTCGTAGTTGGCTGCGGTAGAGGGCCCAGGACTCGGAACCGTACAGCAGGGTGGTGAGGACGACAGCTCTGTACACGCTGATCTTGGTGCCTTTTTTCAGCTGTTGATGTGCCACACCCGCCCGCTGAATAGTCGCCCGAAAGCACTGTTCGCTTTTGCCAGCCTGTTGTCCAGCTCCTTGTCCAGCTTGGCGTCTGACGTGATGATGCAGCCAAGGTAGGTAAACTGGTGTACAGACTTCAGTTCGGACTCGCCGATGGTGATGTGGGGAGGGCGATGCTCTTCCTTGGGTGCCGGCTGATGAAGGACCTCTGTCTTTTTCAGACTGACCTCAAGTCCAAAGAGCTGGGCAGCATCTGCGAAGCAGGACGTAATGCGCTGCAAGGCTCTCTCTGTGTGTGCAACGAGGGCAGCGTCATCAGCGAAGAGCAGCTCACGAATCAGTTGGTCTAGGGTTTTCGTGTGGGCCTGCAGTCATCTGAGGTTGAACAGGCTGCCATCGAGACGATACCTGATATACACTGCGTCGTCATCGTCGAGGTCCACTGTGGCCTGCTTCAACATCATGCTGAAGAATATGGTGAAGAGGGTCGGTGCCAGCACGCAGCCTTGCTTCACGCCGTGCCGTTGCAATGGGGAATGGTTCTGAGAGGTCACTGTTTAGTCTGACCTGGCCTTGCTGGTCCTCGTGGAGCTGGACGATCATGTTGAGGAACTTTGGGGGACAACCTAGTCGCTCCAGGATCTGCCACATACCTTGCCTGCTCACAGTGTCAAACGCTTTTGTTAGGTCGACAAACGTTACGTACAGCCCTTTGTTCTGCTCGCGGCACTTCTCCTGAAGCTGTCTCAGCACAAAGACCATGTCGGTGGTACTCCTGTTGGCTCTGAAGCCACACTGGCCCTCTGGCAGGTGGTCTTCAGCGATGGCAGGTACCAGCCGATTCAGGAGCAACCTTGCGAGAATTTTCCCGGCAATGGACAGCAGGGTAATTCCACGATAATTAGAGCAGGCAGACTTCTCTCCTTTGTTCTTGTACAGGGTGATGATGACTGCATCACGGAGATCCTTTGGTAGTGTTCCTTTTTCCCAGCAGCAGAGAAAGAGGTCGTGGAGCTTGTTGTGCAGTGCTGGGCCTCCATGTTTCCAGATCTCTGGCGGGATTCCGTCAATGCCTGCTGCTTTGCCACTCTTGAGCTGGTGGATGGCTGTGAGAGTCTCTTCGTCGGTGGGCGGTTCGTCCAATTCAACCTTTAGTGGAAGGTGCGGGATTTGGAGGATGACTGTTTCTTGAACAGTGCGTTCAGCGCCGAAGAGGTCCTGAAAGTATTCCGACCAGCGGTTCAAGATGGAGGTATTATCTGTGAGGAGTGCCTGTCCATCAGCGCTTCGCAGGGGACTTTGTACCAGGTGCCTAGGGCCATACACTGCTTTCAGTGCTTCGTAGAAGCCCCTGTAGTCACCGTTGTCAGCGCAGAGCTGGGTCCTCTGTGCGAGTCTGGACCACCACTCGTTCTGGAGCTCTCTAAGCTTGAGCTGGAGACTGCTGCAGATGAGGCGGAAGGCAGACTTCTTCACAGGGCAGGAAGGCTGGGCTAGGTGGGCCTGGTGGGCGGCTCTTTTTTTTTTTGCTAGAAAGTTCCTGGATCTCTACGTCGTTTTCGTCAAACCAGTCTTTGTTCCTCTTTCTAGCAAAGCCCAAGACTTCCACAGAGGATTTTACAATAGCAGTTTTCAGTTGTTCCCAGAGTGTTTCAGGGGAGGAGTCTGCTGGATCAACTGTGTCTTTGAGCATGCGCTGTAAATCGGCCTGAAGGGCAGCTTTCTTGTCGTCACGCTGAAGGCTGGCAACATCAAGCTTTTTCTTGGGAGGGCCCCCTTTCTTGGGTTTCAGCTTGGGATGGAGCCTGAGTTTGCAGCGAACAAGGCGGTGGTCAGTGTGGCACTCTGCGCTGGGCATCACTCTGGTGAGGAGGACGTCACTGCGGTCCCTCTGACGCACTAGGACATAGTCGATAAGGTGCCAGTGCTTGGAGCGAGGATGCATCCAGGTGGTCTTTCGACTGTCCTTTTGCTGGAAAGTAGTGTTGGTGATGACAAGTTGCTGCTCTGCACAGAGCTCCAACAGTAGGCGCACCCATGTCATTGCAGTTCCCAACGCCATGCTTGCCGAGGACTCCTTTCCAGGCTTCAGAGTCTTGGCCCACTCTGGCGTTGAAGTCGACAAGAATGATGACTTTGTCGTCTGCAGGGGTGCTCTGCAGGAGGCTGCGCAGGTCAGAGTAGAACTTGTCTTTTTCTGCAGGCTCTGCCAGGAGGGTTGGGGAGTACACACTGAGAAGGGTGACATATTGCTGGTGTTTCAGTGGGAGGCGCATGGACATGATGCGGTCGGAGTGACCCGTTGGTAGGTTTTCCAACTTAGTCACCATGAAGCCCACGCCTGAGAGCCGTCTTTCTGATGCAGGCCTGCCTGACCAGTAGAGGGTGTAGCCAGCGCCAAGTTCTTGGAGGCTGCCTTCCTCCGGGAGGCGTACTTCGCTGAGCGCGGCGATGTCGATGTTTAACCTCCGCAATTCATGGGCAATGAGGGCGGAGCGACGTTCAGGGCGTCCGCTGTCTGCTGTGTCAGCATGTGCATGGTTCGGATGTTCCAGCATGCTACGTTGAGTCCGGTCGTGGTCGTCATGAGAGTGGATCCATTGTTTTTTCTTGTTTTCTGACCGCATGAGAAGATGCCCGTTGACCGCGGCTAGCCAACTGGGGTTACGAGGGGATGAGCTTTGGTTAGGCCACCTTTTCTAGGCCCCTCTCCGTGTGGAGCAAGCAGTGCTGTCCCTAGAGAAGGCTGCTTGGTCGTTCAGGGTGTGCCGAGTGACGTTGTCATCCCCAGGTCAACATCAGGCGAACCGCCTGCATGCAGGTTTGAGACTGCGGCTTCCAGTGACATCTTTCACCTGCCGTTTTGCCCCTTGCCCATCCCTACAGGACTTGGAAAGTTCAGTGTCATAGTCCGTGGGCGTTTCCTAAAGCCTGCGCGGTGGAGCTTTTTGGTGGAGTGCAGTGTGCGCAGTACTGGCCCCACCCTTTAAACCCTTGGTTCGTTTGCCATGGCCTAGCAACCTGGGACGGTGGCATCGAGGTCCTCGGGTCGTAGGTTTTATATCAGACTGTCCTTGTCTTAGTCTCTGGCTCAAAAGCCTTCCCCGGAGACACGGGGGCTTTGATGTCAGGGGTTTCCTCCCTTAGCCTTTCTGCAGCCAAGCGGCCAGGCCTGCAAGGCAGCAGGGGACTCGTGGGGGCCGGGGTCGTCTATGTCCCGTGCAGATGTGAACATCTGCCCACTGCCCAGACGGTGACACCAGAGGAGAAAAATCCAACGCCGGAACCCGGTATCGAACCTCGCACCTTTGGCATTGGAGGCAGACGCCTTAACCACTGCGCCACTTCCCCAACGAACATTGCAATCGACGAAGATATGCCTGGTTGCGCAATTTTCGGATGTTATGTAATAATAGGTCAGGGAAAAAAGATAATTTTGCAAAAGGTGTAGCAGTGAAATTTTTTCGTCTACCTGCTCTTCGTTTAAGGGAAGGAGCGGAAAGTCAAGTGTTAAGCGAAGAGAGAAGACGACTGTGGAAGGCTGCCATCAACCGAATAGTATATCAGTACAGAGGAGACTTAGAGTAGAACTTTTGTATGTTCAAGACACTTTGCTGGCGGTAAGTGAAGTACACAAACTATATATTTTTACGGTTGAAGAGTCACAGTGATGGCTGATTGAGTGTATAAATCATTATGCTACAGCTAGCAATGACCACTGTGTGGTGCATGCATTATGTATACATACATATATTTATACACTTTGTATTCTTGTGACATTTGTTAGAAAATTGACAATTATTTAATGACGTTTTCTCTGTTATAATAAAATATGTAATGGCTTGGTGTAAGATGAGTTGGATTCCTTGAAAAATAAAAGATCATACCTCAAACAAGTCAAAGCATAATGTTGAAAGAAGTGAAAGCAATTGTATTTATTTTGCTGATACTAGTGATAGTAATATTGGCTTTGTTCCATTGCCTTGTTCCATTTGCAGGAGTAAATGCACACCCTTTCTGTCCTTCCTCGTTACCAACCCTGCATTTAGGCTACATGCGTTCCACTCCTGACTGTGACGCAGAACGGCTCACAGATAAATATTCCTGCTTGAAGGTAAGTAAGTTTGTGTCATTTAGTTTTCTTAATTACTGGGAAAAAAATCAATAATGATATTTCAAACTTGGTGTCAGACTAGATTGGCACCTGTAATTAGAATAGCTTGGCATATACAGGCACCAAGCTATTTTGACACCACATTGAACTTCATGAGTGATTCACATCCCGTCCTAACTTGTCAGGCTTTTATGCATCAAGTGCAGAGTATTGAGAGGGTAGCTAGATCTTTTAAAGGCCTGAACGCTGTCCCACCATATACAATGCAGTGAATCATAATATTGGTTTTTATTGTATTTTATTTTGTTAAACAATGAAAAAATTGAGAAAAAAAAATGCATAACTTGGTTGATAAAATAGATGCATGAAGTGTTCTTTTACTTTTGCAGTGCTGACAAGAAAGAGAGATATAGAGCAGACAAAAGCAACATTATCACAATGACTGAGTTAACCCTTAATTATTACTTTTTGAACCCTCATCATTCATGTACCCTGCACAGAGTAAATACCATCAGAATTTACCCCTAAATCATTGCTTTTGAACAATCACCATTTTATGTACCCCCCACATAGTAATACCAACAGGGGTTAACTCAGTCATTGTGTTAATGTTACTTTTGTCTGCTCTAGATCTCTCTCTCTTAATTAGCTCATATGTCTGTGGCCGCAGGGTTACTATGTACATGCACGCCGCCTGTTGCTAGCACTCTGACTGGGACTGGCTTTATCTGTGCATGAAAGAACACGACCCACCTGCACTGAAATAATTTATGCAAAGTTGAACTAGGATATGTTTTAGACAAAAGGGGTATTGACAAAAATCTCCCCAGCCGTCAGTGATATGCAAAGGTATCCCTTCTTATGAGAAAAGTAATCATCGTATACACAGCATGGTCAAGGTAAACAGGAGGCCGTTTTTCTGAGTCAGTCTCCTCTCAGCGAGTTAATTACAGAGGTTGTCTCTTAAATCTTGACGCATGCCATTTGTAAGCCCACCTGTGAGACGAGCGTGCATGTGTAACCAAATCTTTGTCACAGTTGAATGCCCTTTGTGAGTGGATCATAGCTTGACACCCTTCTATTCAATTTCAGGTATGCTAGGGGGGACACATTCCTTTCAGGCCTTGTGGCACGCTTTAATGAATAAGCTGGCATGTGGCCAACAAAAGCCTATTGCCTTTTCAACCACTGAGAGGTGACAAAGATCAACAGGGGACAGCATGCTTTCTTTGAAAGAGGGTCAATTACCAAGAGGATTCAGGTCGGCTTAATATACTCATGACTGGTTTCTGAGAAAGGGACAAATGTGTTTATAAATTTTATTTCACTTAAAAAAACATTACATTATAAAAATGAACCAAGACGAATTGCTATTAATGAGGGATATCGGCGCTTTTGAAAACAAAGACTTAGACTAAAAAAACCAGCATCTTTTGTCTGTAGTTGTCTCAGGTAAATCCAAAGCTTATCTTGGGAAACAATACATGGCAGAAGATATAGAATTCCTCATGGCTGAGGAGTTGATCACGCTACACACCAAATATGATAATCACATCGCTTCACTAATGACTCGTGATCTGAGTCGGTCTCTAGTATCCCTTTACTCAAAAGCTGTTAGTAACTGTTTTGAAGTAGATACTGTCGGATTAAGTAGAGACTTGGGTTCAAATCCCATATCATGTGCAATAGGTAAATTAGCTTGCCTAATGTTCTACAGGTTTGGTAATTACCTCGCACCTGTGGTAACTTTGCTTGTTACTGGCAGTCATATTGATTTCTCAAAATTAAAATTTCTGCTGATCAAAATGGATGACCTACAGACGACCCAACAGTCGAACTCCAGCCCTGTCTTGACACAAGTTCAAATGGTGACCAAGGCTAAAAGTCTTGGCAGAATTCAGGCGGGAAAAAGATTAGCCGAATGGAACAGGCAAAAAAAAAAAAAAAAATTACAGTTACAGGAGCAATTAACCACAGAAAAGGCTCATTTAACTGACCCACCATCAGAATCGTCAGGTTCGTTAACAACACCAGCGGTGTCACCCCCGTATCCCCCACATCAAAGTGAAAGACCATCAACTGAGTCTAAACCTGAAACAGCAAAATATATAGTTGCCGGATTTGTTGTTGGATTTGGTTACGTAGGTTACCAATTATACAAAAAATACAAACCGCAGACTCGAACAGTGTCCAAAAAATCAGACACTCCAAAAACAAAACCAGAAGTCGCTACATTACCAGCAATACCCAAAGACGTGGACCCATTTCTAATGCAGTGAAGAAATTTATTATTTTATTTTTTATTGCCTAAGAAATGAGCGACTCAAAGAACTTAACGAACCTTGTCTATCACTCTGTCGTAATTAGCGGGCTAGCTGTTTCTTATTCTATGCTGGGAAAAGGTCTTCTCAAAATAAAATCGGCAGATTTGAGTAGACTAGACTTTGAAGATTCGGCAAAACTAATTGCAATTGTAACAGCTTCAATTGCCACAAAAGACTTTATGGTCAAGCAGAGAATTATTACCCAAAATGTTTCTATGTAAATAAAAATAATATGGCGACTTTAGCCGTAATAATTGGGGTCACCATGGTCAACGCCCTAGCATTCAGTGGATCAAATTATCTCTTTTCAAAAGTGGGTAGAGAAGAATCAGAAGATGAAATAAGACGACACAACCAGACGTCTGAAAAATTAGCACAAGCTTAGCAGGATTACGAGAAGCAAAGAGTAGAGAAACTTGATTTTATCAATGAAAAACTCAGACTTGAAGGTCACGTGCAGCATACATTTTCTAATGTCGATGACGCAATCAGGGAATATTTTCTCGTTATGGGTGATGACATGACCATTCCAAAGCCGAAATTGAGCGATTACTATCAACCAAGCACAGAACAAAGAAACGTTAGTTAGTTAGTTATTTGGGTTTAACGCCGAGCAGGCGACTAAGGCCATCTCACGGCGAGCACAAAGAAACGGGGAGATAATCTTTGTTCTAGTGGGAATGACATTTGTATATTTTACTGGACTTTATATTGCTAGAAAAAAATGACAAACCCCGGGGTCGAAAATAAACTATCGAAAATATATTACTCCCCAAATGGATACTGGAAGGGGAAAACTGCAATTCAGAAATTATACGCGGCCATGGGCGGTGATGTAACACTCAATCAAATAAAACAATGGTTAAGGAGACAAGCAATTTGGCAGGTTTATCTCCCTGCTCCAAGAAAAATATCAAGACCTCATTTTGAAAATACTACACCAAATGACACGCATCAAATGTATCTCCTGTTCTTACCACATGACACAATAAGAAAAAAGCGTTACAAGTATGCACTAACTGTTGTTGACATTGCTTCAAGGTATAAGGACGCTGAACCCATAACTGACAAAAACGCTAGTATGAATGTGACTGCATTATCAAGTATCTATAAAAGAGGCCCTTTAAAATTTCCCAGGCTTGTGCAAGTCGATGATGGATCTGAGTTTAAGGGCGCAGTTAATCAGTTATTTGCAAAGCATGGTGTACTGGTTAGACGCAGGATACCGGATGTGCACAGATTACAGGCAATTATAGAGAACTTTAACAAACAATTATCAGAGAGACTTTTCAGCTATCAGTATTCTAAGGAACTCATGCATGACGCACGTAAAACTGAGTGGGTAAAAAGACTACTGTCTGTGATAAAAGCAATGAATAATGAAGGACAGCCAAAACCTGTTGATGCTATTAAATTGAAAACAATACCTCTGGTGTCAGGACCAGGGCTAAAAACAACACCGCCAGGCACAAGTCTGTTTACAAAACAGGTGAGATATCTATATCAACCTGGAGAATCAGAAAACAATGTTAGATGCAGAGCAACCAACCCCATTTGGTCTACATCCTTACACAATATAAAAAAATAATTCCTGGCCCTGGCGGTCCATCAATTTATTATCTATATGAGCCTGCGCCACAGAGGGCATTTGTCAGAGACGAATTACAGATTATTCCCCCAGACACTGTTACTCACTTTTGACCAATTCGTCAATCAGTTCGTCAATGAGCTCATCACAAATACCTTCAGATAACTTAAGTCTGAATGACCAGGTGTATAAGCCTTTTCCTTACCATGAAACACACGTTTTGTGTCTCCAATTGCAAGTAACTTTTTATGTGTTTGGATCATTTTAAGATTATGTTTGTTTGACCTCAGTGACTTGTTTGGATAATCAGGCATTAATGCTTCATCTAATACTTGCTTGTAATGCTCATGTCGGATGTCTCTATTTTTTATCGCTGTTTTTTTAATTTTTTTTTAATTCCTTTGGCTTTTGACTGACTTCCCTTTTGGTGCAGTATAAAATACATTTTTGATCTCAGTCCAATGTACTCAACTATCGGCACACTATTCAGTTTGTCTTTAAACTTACTAGGCACTTTTTGGTTTTGTGTGCTGTACAGCGGGTGTTCCTGAGGGTAGTCAGATGTGTCATACATGTGTAACTCTGTTTTCATGTCTTTATAAAAGTCTTCAGTAGGCACGTCAATGATCATAGAGTCAGTGTCAGTGTATAGCAGTCGACATTCAGGATACTAATCATAATAAAATTCAAGCTTCAACGGTTTTGATAACTCAAGAATTGCCATACCAATGAATACTGGCTTGTCCAGTTTAACAATCTTTTTTTTGAGTGACACTGCATACAATGATGAATGAAACTCTTTATACCTTGTGTATTGTGGCTTGCCCATAAGTTTAATTGCACCTGATTCAGTTGTGACCAGTCTCACATCTTTGCGGTGATGAGGATTTTCCATCGTCTTACCAAAACAGGCATTGTTCATAAGCTTAAAGAAGTCTTTGTCAAATGCAGTGTTGCCATCTCTTGCACGCAGGGTTGTGTTTTTCATTATGTAATCTTTCATGAAAGCACTCTGGTCAAAGCTTATGCCTCTGTGAACTTTCTTTAGTACTAACTCATGTCTGACGTAAAACTGTAGTAAGCGATAGTGACAAACGTAATTGAATTTGTCATTCAGATTTGGCACAAGTTTAGTGTCATCTTTTATCCCTGTCATACTCATTTTCTCAACTGCTAATGGATAATCATTGTGGTAATCATGTAGATGGTGTGGGTACTCTAGGTCAACTTCAAAGATCCAACCCTTTGCATCATTTCGGTCATGATTCATAATATAGTTTGTTAACCCTGAGTCTGTTATGTCATACTTTGACAAATCATGCAGTTGAAAGATTTTCAAGGGCAATAACTCACATATCGCCCAGCCTTACAAATTGTTAGCGTCCACGTACGTAATGAATTTCCTTGACCTTGAGGGTTCAAAACCCTGTTCATCCAGATATTTGTTGTTGGCTTTGACATAGTTGTTTGCAGCTATACTAATGCCTCCTCTCAATCCAAGTTCCACCATTTCACCCATCGTACGATCAGACAACAGGTCAATAGATATCTTACTGGATTTCAAAAATGCATCCCATGTCATGCCGGGACTAGTTATGTAGCAAGCAGGGCCAAGACTGTAGTGTAACAAACCCTTTTCATGGTAACTTTCAAATACGTCTGCTAGCAAGCAAACGCCAGCTTTCAAATACTGATCATGATAGTCGCCAATCGTTTTACACCCTAGTTTATCCCATGCATCAAGCGCATGTTGGTAATCAGAGTCAGAAATACCTTTTCCATTTAGTGTAGAGTAAAATTTCTCTTTTGGAGGCAGTCTCCTTTCTTCAAACTCAACCCAGTGATCAATGTACTTGTATGGATACACACCTTTCTTGATCAAGTCTGGCTCAAAATATTTACTTGTTATTGGAAACGATGTCAGTCCTTCTGCCAGACTAAAAAGACCTAAAGACAAATGTTGCATTGAGTCATAAAATGCTAATTTGTTGTCTAGCCTAAAAATCAAATACTTCTCAGTTGTCTGCGCAATACAACTAATGTTTTTGTAAGACTCATCTACAGCACACATGATAATGTGTGAATCATATCCTTTGAGATTGTGGAAAAAGATTGGCAGTTTGTATGTCTTAGGATTTATTTTAATAGTAAGTTACAATTGTTATGTGCAGCACCTCTGTAGCGTCCAGTTATGTGATCATGGTCACGAACTGTATCATCTCGGAGGGCCTGTTCACAAATCCAACACTTCTCTGCTGCATTAAAATTTAGTTTGTCTTCTTCTGTCATCACCAAAGACAACTGACATGTTGTGAGATAATGTACTACCTGACTATACAACAACTGTCTCATTTCTGTTAAAAACAGGCATGATGCATTTTCCCCTCTGTAGATAACAGGCTTGGTATGCACACCATTTGACCTAACAAGAATGTATCTAAAAGAACACACCACTTGGTCACTCAACTTTACAGTCTTTGGTAATGATTCTGGAACAGGGCCCTCATATTGTACAACCAGTGATTCAAAATCAGCATACACTATAAACGGCAGCTTTTGCTGATTTCCATAGTTCTTAAAATATACTTGACTACCAGGATCTGGATACCTAAGTACTGTTTGTATGTCATCAGCTGACCTACAGTGCTGGACATGTTAATGTGCCACTTTAATAGAGGAGATCATTTGTAAACATCTTTTACACACTTCCTGTTTGCCATTGTGTTTTGATACATGATTATGAATTAGTCGTGACATACTCCTGATAATTGTGTAGTGAAAGTTATCATTATCACCTATTAGCAACATGTCAACATGCTTATCTTCTGGCTGTCCATAGGTTGGGGCAAGTGGTGATACTCTAATGGGTTGTAACTTGTCAACAGAGTCATTATCCCATACTAACATACACATTCACAGATATCCCAGGATTTAGTTTTTCAAACAAGTCTATGTCTTCTACATTAACAGGAAAATCTATATGACTGAAATCGAGTTAGATACGTGATCAGGTCTTGTTTTTACAAAGTGTAGTTTAGCAAGCAAACACCACATGAAACAATGGTGGTCTTTGTTCTGAATATTGACCACAGCCTTTTTGTTTGCAACCTCAGTTGGCAGCGGCAACCATGATTTACCAAATATACCTTGACTGTTTTAATTGTAGTTCATGTACATGGCCTTCGTGCCAACCTGATCCCTTTATTCTTGCTTTGTCAATTGCTTCAAGGAAGTCTGGTAACAGACTGTCTCTAAACACGTTCTCTAATTCCCTTTTTTGTGTTAAATGTGTGTTGTCTCGTCAAGATATACGATACAATCACTTCACCATCTACCCTAGTAAATTCTATTTTTGCAACAACCTGAATCTTTACACTACCTGTAAGAATATTATCTTGTATGACAGAAAAAGAGTTTTCTATTGATTCATAGACATTGTTACTATTGGATATAGGCAAGTCTGATGTGTGAAACACATTACGTAAGCCTGACGAGCTTTGGGCATTGTCCAACATATTTATTTGTTCGACAAAATATTAAATAAAAAATATTACCACTAGCACTGCATGTGTATTACCATTTTATTAACTGTAACACTGGAAAAATACAAATTTGTTTGGTTTAGTTCTTTCACTAAATCATTACACACTGCATTAAACCAGCCACTGAAATATTCATTAACGGTGAAAGTTTGTGTCTTAATATTAACAATCTTGTATTATTGATGGTCTAAATGTATTATCGATGTCACGTAACGGATGTGACATGTTGTTTCATTTTTTTGCCAAGTCGTTTTCTTGTTAAATAATGTAGGTCGCCGACTTCTGTAAATAGCCTTAGTTTAGGGAAGTTAATAAATGTAGTGTGAGCGTAATCGTAAAGCCCGTGCAGCAAGCTTAACGGTGAGCGAGTACAGCGGTTGCACGCTTTAGCCAAGTAGCTTTAACCGAACAGTGTTCAGAGTAAAGTTAAACTGCGAGGTAGCAGAGGGATATTACAGTCAGTCAGCGGAGTTAGCCAGCGAAGTGAGAGTCTGGGTCAGGGTGCGTCCGCGTTTGGAGCCCTTGACAAGCTGTGTGAGGGTTGTTTTACCCTCCCTGCAAGACCACGACCAGTGTTCCTGGGTGTGGGTGTCCCGAGAGACTTGTGACCACGGCTGCTACTCAGCAGAAGACCCCTCCGGTTCGTCTTCGTCTTGTTTATCTCGTCCTGCCGGAGGACTCACCAGTGACAGGTATTTATTCATGCCATTTTTCTGTTAGCTGCTGTGCTCTCGGGTGGTTGAATGTGTACGTAGGTTCGGAAGGGTATGTTCGTCTAGTTTTTTAGTGATGTTTTAATCAAGTCTTTAACCATGTTTTTTAGGTTGGGTTGTAATGTGGTGGGTGTCGGATTTAGTTTATGTTCGGCTGTCGCCGAGTATCAGTATATTTAAAGGGCCATGTTGTTAAATTGAATTAAAGTGGGTATCCTTTCAAATATATTAGTATTAAGTCCTAGATGTAATGTAATAAGATTGTCACGTGGGGTGGTTGCTGGTGATTATTTCATATTGTATGTACATGTGGATATTTTGATAATGTTGGTTTTAGCAGTGGCAATGTTATTATACAAAAGTGGTTGTGCTAGCTTAATGTTAGTGTAATGGAATAGTGCAGACCTGGTGAATGTTGAATGTACATAGGAAGCTTTCATATCCATGATTGTATATTTAATATGGCCAAGGCGGATATTAGGGTGAGACGAGACACGACTCACGTGGTTTGTGAGTAGGTGCGTGTCAAATAGGCCAGAATTAACTGTGTTAGCACTTTGACTGACAATGCGCCCTTTTCCAGTGCACTGGCTTCGAAGGGTGGCTTCGAAGATTGGCTTCGAAGATTGGCTTCGAAGATTTCGTCGTTCTTCGATCTCATCCACGACCAACGGTGACGCATCGTCGAGAGTCGGAACGCCTTCGCTAGCCGGTCCTGTTGGACAAGTACGTTGGGCTACAGCAGGCTGATTCTACGTTCTGCGCGTCGGTCACAGGCGTGCGTGGGCAAGCGCGGCTACGGTGCTCTGTGGTGTAGGGGTAGTGCTCGTACGTTACGAGCCACCCTGTCTAGTGTGGGACAGAGGACACTGTACAGAGACAAAGTTACCCGCCTTGTATAGCCGTTGGCCATATTAGTCATTTTCACCTGTTAGTCATTTTCGTCTATTAGTCATTTTCACTTGTTAGTCATTTTTTATATGTTAATCTTTTTTATGTGTTAATACGTTATGAGTGCATGCGTGGGTATGTGTGAGTGTGTGGGGCGTTAGTGGGTTGGGGTGGGGGTTAGAGTAAGAGTAGGTAATAAAGGATTTGTTTGTTGTTTATCGCTGGCGTTGCGTTATTTATTTAGAGTGGGTGGGTTTTCTCGAGTGTCTGCACTCACATTGTCCACGGCGCCCTGACTCCGTCAGGCGTGTCGTGACAATCGACACCCAAAGTTATATTACCTGTCATGTACAGTGTTGCTGGTGTCATAAATAACTTTTCACGTGTCCCTTTTTTAAGCACGTTTACATATTTAACGTCTTTAAAGTAGTATGTAATATCTATAATTTCACCAATAGGCCAATATTGCTGATTTGTCCGTCTGTCATTTATGGACAAAACAAAAGTATAAATTAATTTACTAATCCATACCCAGTAGGCTGATCTGTCTTTTAAGATAAGCTTTAGATGCTTAGTTGATGTCAGTTTGTTTTTCACAATGTCTCGTTTGTGTTTATTTGGTATCACATCGTTTTCTCTGAGGCAGTCTTCAAAGCTGTCACAGTCCTTACAGTAAAACAAACAGATAAACTTTAGTTGCTCACGAAAATCTTTCAGTACAGCATTATATTTTTGAGTGAGAATCCACACATTGACATTTGCGTGTCTGCCACTAAAAGCAAGTTCTGCTAAAGTGTTTCTTTTCTTGACAATGTCTTTCTCTGCAGAGCAGTCATAGACTATGAACAAAGTTGGCTGTCCTTCAAATTGCTTGTAAAAAGACATCAAACAGTGGTTCATTTTTTTCTCAGGGTCAACTAAATAAATGTTGTTGTCAGTCCAAATGAATAAACGGTTGTGATAAGCTTTGTTGTTTTTGATAGTTGGACAAAAATATGACAATGTTTTCAAAATGATGGATGTATCTTGTTTGTAATAGGTGAAGAACAAATTCAGTTTTTCCACACCCTGTGGCACCACAAAACAAACCACAGTGTGGGTCGAGTGTCAACAAGTTCATTTTAATACAAAATATAATTTTAATACACGTGAGCACTTAGTCTGCTTTCTGCAATATTGAGTTGTGCATCATAAATCAGATACAAATAAACATTTATTGCTCCGGCGGTTTCAGTCTTTTTTGGTTTTTGGATTGTAATTCCGTCACTGCCGTTTTCAACAGTACGCCCTGACCCATGTAGGTAGTCGTTGTCTGTACTAAGTAGGTCTAGCCAAAGTGCATATTTATTCATAAGGTATTGTCTGATTCTTACGTCATACAGATCTTTGCAAGTTATGTTTGCAGGTTTTTCTCTAAGTCTCCCACCTGCAAAATACTTTGTGATCTCATCGTAGTGCTGGTAATGTTGCATTCCTGAAGCATACACTTGATTAGGATGGCCTTTGATTGTACAAGACAAATGTGTAATCTTTGGATTGTAAAATTTTTCTGAATCCCTTTTGTATGGACTACTGGGTTTAACAAACAACATGATTATGCCTTTCAGTGACCTGGCAGGTGTGTTCAAGTTTATGTTCCACATTGGATGGCTTTTGTCTTTATTCATTAAACTATGCCTGATCAAACGGTCATAATAAATCTGCAGTCTTGACTGGTACTGATTTTGTATGAATCTGGCTAATTCAGTATGTGTGACAATTTCATATTCCAAAGAGATGTTAGAGATCTTGTATGTTGCATTGAGATCAGATGATTTTATAACTTTGGAGTAGTCATTGAAGGTTAGTTCAAAACTCAGACGGTCATTTAGTGCTCCTTGATAATAAGGCAAATGTGCAGTCAGGATTTTAAATTCAAGTGGAATGTAAAATCTGGTTCCATATGTTTCAGCCATAATAACGTCCTTGGCTGTAGTGGTTACTTTATCGGATGCATCGATTCTGAGTTTAGTAATGTTATCTGTCTGTATGCCTTGATAAATACGGTCTCTTTCTTCTCTTGTGAGCCAAAGATCTTTGTAGCAGTAGAATACATCAGCATCATCAAGACTAAACACTTCCTGTCCTTCAAGTTTTACTTTAATAGTTTTAATAATTGCTCTGCCATGGTTGTTAACTAGTGTTCTGTTTACATCTGATTCTGATGTTAGTTCAATATTAAAAGCAAGACGTGCAGTGCCAGGAACAATAACGTCACTGGGCCCTAGGTTTGGAAACTTGACAGTAAGAGTTTGGTTTTGATTGATAGTACTTGGATTGTTTGTGATGACAATTAATTGCCTAATGCCCTTAACACTGAGAGGCTCACATAGTTTTCTATATGGGTCTAACTTTGATCCATAAGACGATGTCACTTTTATTATGCAAAAATAAAAAATATTAAATTAATAAAAACGATGGCAGCGGGAGGATTTGGACATGAAGATTTTGAAATGAATGTCATGGATGTCTCTGATACCAGTGCTACAGATATGACAGATATGGCTGGAATGGTAAATACTTCTCCTTTGTATCACGAACTGTTAAAAGACAAAGTAAACTCATTTTATGACAGTGTTGGTGCTCGCCCAGTTGTAATAGATCCTAATCAGTTTGAATATGATAAAGGTCACTTATTTGTAAATACAGACAGAGTTAAAGTACATCTAACTCATAAAAATAACCCTGCTAAGTTTAGAGCTTTAAGTACAATAAAAGGAGAAGTCGGTGGTAACTTCGTGTTGGCAAGGTATCTTGGTATTGGGGGGTCTCCTGGTCCACTTGTGCCTCGACTTGTTAGCGCTCTTCATGACACACAAACAAGGTTACCAACAGGACAAGAAATTAAAATGGCAGCAGTAACAAGCCTGCCAGAAATAGCAAACATGGTAATACAAGAAACCTCATTTACTGAAGGACAAATAAATGACGCTATGAAAACAATAGACTTTGTCAATGCTGGACATTATGGGCTTGGATAAATCACTGCAGTCAATCAGAGGTGAGATGGTAAATAACGTAGCCAAACTAGATGAGCTTGATAAACACATAGAAAGAGAAATAGAAAAATAGATAATTTTAGTTTTGTTTATAAAAATGAGTTTTGTCCAAAGTCGAGAATCATACCGGTTGCGTGTCTGGTAACAGAGTTGAAAGATTTGGCTGATGTACAAGATTTTGAGAAAGAGGGAGAAGTAGGAGAGATGTATGGTTTTGAACTTGACTCTTTTGGCATGTACAAACGGAAAGTAATAGATGACATGAAGGATGGAACAGATAGAGTGATTCCTAAACTTGGTCAGCTGCGTGATGTTACTGTACCTATTCCTATGAATAATGTGCTCTACATCTTAAAAAATGTGAGTAATAAGTGGGTAGTTGTTCCTGCTCCTGTTCTTCCTACACCAGCACCATCAGTTGACTGTTACATAAAGTTTGAATTTATTAGTCCTTATGTATATACTGATGATGAAGGAGCCTTAGTATTTAGGAAAGTTGTTAACTCTGGACTGTTGATTGTGAGTCTTGTTCCAAGTTTTGCCCCAGAAACATCTAGCAGAGAAAAACTAAAAGCGAAAGAGTATGAGAAACGAAGGTATCTTCTTACAAATAGAAAAGGCAGATCAAAAACAGAAGTTGTGTTTGTACCAGAAAACTTTGTCATGGCAAGAGAAGCGACAATAGTATTTGAAATTATTATGAGTTCTGTAGCTTCTGTAAAAGAGGCTGAAATTGCACAGGGAATCAAACTTACGTGGGATGACTCAGTGGCAGAGGCAACAAAAGTCTTTATTGTCATTAGAAAAGGTGTTGATATAGAGGTTTTGAGCAGTATTCCATCTGTCAAGATAGTGGTCAACAAAACAACTTTTGTTCTTCTAAGTGAAATAAAACTGGAACACATAGATCTATTTTTATTACGCTAAGCAAATTATACACTTTTGACAAGTTGCAAAATGTAATTGCTGATTAAATAATTAAAAAAATATTTGTCAATAAAAAATGGTGAACTTGTATCCGCAACTATCAACGACTGTAAGGGTCTCGTGTCTCTCTTGTCTACACTAAGTGTCAAATACTACGCCCGCATGCAAAGGCTATATACAGCCTAAAGAAGGAACACCTATCACTGTGCTGTACGGCGTGCACCTTTGGCGCTAAGTTGACTCTTTGTATCTCAGTACATTCCTCAGGCCCTGGCAACTCTCCGCATCCACACTCTCGGGTCTCTCTTGTGGACGCTGACTGCCAAAAGATTTTGTCCGGAAACGCTTATAGAGGCTATATAAGGAAAACATTCTTCGTGCTGTGCGACGGGCGCCTGTTGCCCAAGTTCCACTCTTGCTGTATCAGTACACTGGTCTGGCCCTGCCATCTCCTCGCAACCGCCAATCAAGGGTCTCGGGTCTCTCTTGTCTACATTGGGTGTTAAATACTACGCCCGCCTGCATTGGCATAATAGAGCCTACAGAAACCTATCTATCATTGTGCTGTCCGGCGGGCGCCTGTGGCGTACAGTCGACTCTTTGTATCTCAGTACGTTCCTCAGGCCTTGGGCAACTCTCCGCATCCGTGCATTAAGGCTCTCGGGTCTCTATTGTGGACTCTGGCTGCTTAAAGTCTGTCCGGAAACGCTTTTAGAGGCTATATAAGGAAAAGCTCGCTTTGATGTTGTGCGACGGGCGCGTGTGGCCCAAGTTCCACTCTTGCTGTGTCTGGTCTGGTCCTGCCAACTCCTCAGTCGCAACCGTCAATCAAAGGTCTCGGGTCTCTCTTGTCAACACTGGGTGCCAAATACAACATCTGCCTGCAAAGGCTATATAAAGCCTGCAAAGGCTATATAAAGCCTACAGAAGCAAAGCCTGTCGTGTTGTACGGCGGGCGCCTTTGGCGCAAAGTTGACTCTTTGTATCTCAGTACATTCCTCAGACCCTGGCAACTCCCCACATCCACGCATTAAGGATCTGGGGTCTCTCTTGTGGACGCTGGCTCCCACACGACTTTGTCCGGAAACGCTTATAGAGGCTATATAAGGAAAACCTCTCCGCCCTGGTGCTGTGCGACGGGTGCGTGAGTCCCACGTTCCACTCTTGCTGTGTCAGTACACTGGTCTGGTCTGGCCTGGTCACAGTCCTGCCAACTCCTCGCATCCGCTAATCAAAGGTCTCGGGTCTCTCTTGTCCACACTGGGTGCCAAATACTACGCCCGGCTGCAAAGGCTATATAGAGCCTACAGAAGCAAACACCTATCATTGTGCTGTACGGCGGGCGCCTTTGGCGCAAAGTTGACTCGTTGTATCTCAGTACATAACTCAGGCCCTGGCAACTCCCCGCATCTACGCATTAAGGCTCTTGAGTCTCTCTTGTGGACGCTGGCTGCCAAAAAGTCTTTGTCCGGAAATGCTCATAAAGGCAATATTAGGAAAACCTCTTCTTGGTGCTGAGCGGCGACGGGCGCCTGTGATGCTCACGTTCCACTCTTGCTGTGTCAGTATACTGGTCTGGCCCTGGCAACTTCTCGCATCCGATAATCAAGGGTCTCGGGTCTCTCTTGTTCACACTGGGTGCCAAATACTACACCCGTCTGCAAAAGCTATTGAGCCTACAGAATAAAAATCTTTCATTGTGCTGTACGGCGGGCGCCTTTGGCGCAAAGTTGACTCTTTGTATCTCAGCACATTCCTCAGGCCCTGGCAACTCCCATCATCCACGATTTAAGGCTCTCGAATCTCTCTTGTGGACGTTGGCTGCCAAAATTCTTTGTCCGGAAACTCTTATAGAGGCTATATAAGGAAAACCTCTTCTTGGTGCTGTGCGACGGGCGCCTGTGGCCCACGTTCCACTCTTGCTGTGGCCACACAGGGCAATTAGGTTATGCCCCCTTTTCACACACTGTTATCTGTTGGCCTCTTGCAGCATAAAACTATGAACGAAGAACTTTTCTGCCAAAACAAAAAATCCACGCGGAGCACATCACAGGAGAAGCTATTTCAGCAATTCTTAAAAAAATTAAGAGTTAGCGTTTTTCACAACACTCAAATGCATTAAGTACCCCATGACAAAACTGTCGTCTGCAAGCCTGCATACAACCGTGCACATGCCCCAATTAGGCTCCCATGAACACACTAGGTCGACTAAAATTACCCAGATTTTGCTCTTTTTCACACCACCTGTCATGCCTTTTGTTGCTCAAAACGCCAAAAAAGGCACACAATTGAAGTTTTACACCCTAAAAAAATGGCAAAAAGGGAGGAAATTTTTTGAACTATTTCTGGCGGAAAAGTTACTACATGCACCGGAAGCAATTGCCCTGTGTGGCCTGTGTCAGTACACTGGTCTGGCCCTGCCAACTCCTCGCATCTGCCAATCAAGGGTCTCGGGTCTCTCTTGTCTACACTGGGTACCAAATACTACGCCCGCCTGCATTGGCTAATGGCTATACAGAGCCTGCAGAAACCAATCTATCATAATTGTGCTGTACGGCAGGCACCTTTGGCGCACAGTTGACTCTTTGTATCTCAGTACATTCCTGAGTTTTTGGCACCTCTCCGCATCCATGTATTAAGGCTCTCGGGTCTCTCTTGTGGACGTTGGCTTCCAAAAGCCTGTCCGGGAACGCTTTTAAAGGCTATGTAAGGAAAAACTCTCTTTGATGCTGTGCGACGGGCGCGTGTGGCCCAAGTTTCACTCTTGTTGTGTCAGTACACCGGCTGGTCTGGTCCTGCCAACTCCTCGCATCCGCCAATCAAGGGTCTTAGGGCCTTACTTGTCGACACTGGGTGCCAAATACTACGTCCGCCTGCAAAGGCTATATCATAGAGCCTACCGAAGCAAAACCTGTCATTGTGTTGTATAGCGGGCGCCTTTGGCGCAAAGTGGATTTTTTGTATCTCAATACATTTCTCAGGCGCTGGCAAATCTCTGAATGCACGCACCAAGTCTCTCGGGTCCCTTTTGTGAACGCTGGTTTCCAAAAGACTCGGTCTGGAAACGCTTATAGAGGCTATATAAGTAAAACCTCACATTCGTTCTGTGCTACGGGTGCGTGTGGCCAACTGACGTTCCACTTTTGCTGTGTCAGTATACTGATCTGGCCTTGCCAACTCCTCGCATCCGCCAATAAAGCGTCTCGTGTCTCTCTTGTTCACACTGGCAAAACCTTTCATTGTGCTGTACGGCGGACTCATTTGGCGCAAAGTTGACTCTTTGTATCTCAGTACATTCCTCAGGCCCTAGCAACTCCCCGCATCCACGCATTAAGGCTCTCGGGTCTCTCTTGTGGACGCTGGCTGCCAAAAGACTTTGTCCGGAAACGCTTATAAAGGCTATATAAGGAAAACTTCTCTTTGGTGCTGTGCGACGGGCGCCTGTAGCCCCTTCCACTCTTGCTGTGTCAGTACACTGGTCTGTTCCTGCCAACTCCTCGCATCCACTACGCCCGCCTGCAAAAGCTATATAGAGCCTACAGAAGCAAAACCTATCATTGTGCTGTATGGCGTGAACCTTTACATTCCTCAGGCCCTGGCAACTCCCCGCATCCACTCATTAAGTCTCTCGGGTCTCTCTTGCGTGGAGTTAAAAGATGGCTTGGCCTGACCAGTGTACCGACAGAGGAAGATTGGAACCTGGGCTACATTGGGATGCGCACAGAATATATTTTGCTGCTTTTAAATAGTTATTTTACTTTGAAAAACACTGACGCAGTAAACACACGCCGTTACTGAATAAAATATTCAGGATTAATTTATAAATAAAAAAAAAAAGACGACAACTTCCCTTTGACTTCCGAATCACCTTGCAAGGTCAATTTCCCCATTAAGTTACTCCACGTTCCATAACCGTATATATCGGAGCGCAGGAACTATTGTAAAAGTGGCCTCTACACATGAGCCCAACATGACCCGCCTAATTTAATTGTGTATTCTTCCTAGCCTCACTGCACTGCGTAATCTTCAGTTCCTACTTGTGACGACACTTACGTATATTCTTCCGCAGGCCTACTGATGATCCGCTAAAAAGGCTTGTGGGGATCTACACCTCTTGATGAATAATAGATACAAATTTAACATATCTGTGGTGGTGTCTGTTTAGGCCTCCTGTACAATGAAAACTTCTTTTGGATTGCATCTATGGACTTTGTTAAAGAATTGTTATAGCATTCCGGAACCATGCGTATGTCCCCCACCCACATCCACCCCCCCACCCCCCCAGATCCGCCCCTGGCGACATGAGTCATTCTGAAAGAATGAGTCAAAGTAGATCATTTCGTGGATGGGGGTGGGGGACATACGCGTGGTTCCGGAATGCTATAACAATGCTATAACAAAGTCCCTTTTTGGGGTATTTGGACCGCCCTCCCGTTGTGAGATATTTTGGCAGAAATTTTTGAGAGAAAAACTGTCGTGTGCTTAACTCATTTAGCCTTGACACACAACAGTAGGAGTCCATGATAATTTAAGGGTAGTGCCAGATTACCCAAGCTAATCTGGCACTACCCTTGAATTATCAAGGTCGCTCCATCCCCTGCAACTGGTACATAATCATGACACCTCTAAAATTTGGGAAATGAGACCTTAGGGTTAAAAGGTTTAATTTTTGTTAACCCATTCAGCTCTAACTAACTACAACAAGATATGGATCAACCATGATAGTTTAACTTGGTGCAGGAAGCACCCAGTGATTTCAGCATCACCATAGAACTGTTATGGCCACATTTTTTGCTGAACTCCTAATCTCAGAACTCGGTGTTTTACATAGATAATTAGTTGTGCTTCCGCAGCAGCAAAGCCTCACTTTGCTGCTGCGGACACAACTCCGCTGGGCTGGGCACGTCTCCAGGATGGAGGATCATCGCCTACCCAAGATGACCCTGTTCGGCGAGCTTGCCACTGGACACAGAGACAGAGGGGCACCAAAGAAGAGATACAAAGACTGTCTCAAGAAGTCACTTAGTGCCTGCCAAACCGACCACCGCCAGTGGTCTTCACTTGCTGCAGACCGTGACACCTGGCGCTCCACCATTTACAAGGCAGCTGTCTCCTTTGAGGACTCTCGCAGAGCTGGCCTTAAAGACAAGCAGCTCAGGAGAAAAAACAGAGATGCCGCAACTCAGAACCCTGGCCAGACCTCTCTCTGCAGTCATTGCGGTCGAACCTGCCTGTCCCGGATTGGCCACTGCAGTCACGAGAATGCCTGCAGACGTCGTGGACAACCCCTATAGAATCTTCGTTCGCGAAGTCAAGCCAAGAGGAGAGAAGAGTTGTGCTTACTTTTTATTTGCTTGTGCGTTTCTTTTGGTGTCAGTGTAAAATATGACGCGAACTCTTTCTTTCTTTTTTGTGGGGGGATGGGGTGGGGGAGTATATGTGGGCAAAATGCTGTAGTTACTTTTTTGTGAGAACTGGCAAATTTGCCATTGGTGTGTTTGTACATGTGTACGTAACTGGTACATTACATTGTAATTGTGTGAGTTGATACAAGTAAATAATAAGAGAACATTTTATTTATCTTCCTTTTTTGTTGGTGCACGTTGCTGGCTGTGTGTTTGCGTGTGCATGCACACGCATTAACCTTTGCTCACTATGTGTTTCTGTGTGTGTGTGTGTTTGAGCTTGTCATGAAGCAGTGAAATGTGGCCGCACAAAACCCTTATAATGTCAGATGAATGAAAAACAAGAAAGGCAAAGCCATTATGGCTCACGTGCATGACCGATTTACATATGTGTGACCTTTGTGACAAGAGCTTGCTTTTGCAGCAGCAAAATCCATTTATCTGAAAATGGACGCATTTTTTACACATCTGTCAAGCCCCCGTGACCCTTGACCTTTGTGATGAGTCAACTAAATTAGTATGGATAGAAAGGTCTTATCACCAGCTATCATTGTACCAAAATTGGCTGAAAAATTTGCAAAAGTGTTGGTAATACCTACAATTTTATTTTAAAAACTCGGCATTTTACACACATTTGCCAGGCTCGTGACCCTTGACCTTTCCAAGGGATCATCCAAATTAGTATGCATAGATAGATCTTACCATCAGGTATCTTTGTACCAAATTTGGGTTTGAAGTTGTGAATAGTATTTGAGAAAACAAAATCTTTTGTCAAAATATGGCTATTTTTGACCTATTTCCTGAGCTCTCGTGACCCTTGACATTTCTGAGGGATCAACCAATTTAGTGTGCATAGAAAGGTCTTCCCATCAGGTAACTCTGTAGCAAGATTGGGTTTAAAGTTGTGAATAGTATTTGAGAAAAAAACATCTTTTGTCAAAATATGGCTATTTCGGACATATTTCCTGAGCCCTTCGTGACCATTGACCTTTCCGAGGGGTAATCCAAATTAGTATGCATAGATAGGTGTTACCATCAGGTATCTCTGTACCAAATATGAGTTTGAAGTTGTGAATAGTATTTGAGAAAAAAAAAACATATTTTGTCAAAATATGGCTATTTTTCACCTATTTCCTGAGCTCTTGTGACCCTTGACCTTTCCGAGGGATCAACCAAATTAGTATGCATAGAAAGGTCATACCATCAGGTATCTTTGTACCAAGTTTGAGTTTGAAGCTGTGAATAGTAATTATTTGAGAAAAAATAAATTAAGTCAAAGTAGAGCTATTTTGGACCTATTTCCTGATCCCCTGTGACCTTGACCTTTGTGAGAGGTCACTCAAACTGGTATTTTTAGAAAGGTCTTGCCACAAAGTATCCTTGGGCCACGTTTGAAGAATCTGGCTTGAATAGTCTCCGAGAAAATGCCAACGTTAAAGTTTTCGACGGAGGGACGACCACTGGCCCAAAACACTCACTTTTGCTTCGCACGTGAGCCAAAAAAGCAAGCGTGCATGATGAGACAACTTTTATTTTCACACATGCATCTATAAACAACCAACCGAATAACGTGTACAGGTTAGCCTCAGTGTACAGATATAAAAGTTGGATCGAGTAACTTTAGTGCTGAATTTATGCATGGATTGTGATTTAAAAAAACCCCCCAAAAAACCCCACTTAACGAGCAACTGGAATGTCCTTGGGCCAGCATCAGCTTTAGCTAAAGCTGACGTCGGCCAAGGATCTTTTGCTCACCCGCATTGTATCCGATACGGCGGTATAGTGGAGCACATGATACTGAGGCTGACGTGTATTTACCATCACTAAAAGGGGGAAGTCATTCATTCTACACAAGTCATACATGTATTAAAAAGAACCCACCCACCCACCTCCCACCTCCACCCCCAACTCAATGTGAACTACATTAGAACCTGTTTTGAGCAACTGCCTTTTCTTTTAACGGAAAGTGGTCCTAAAAGACAGGTGCTCCCCCAAAAGAGGGCTTAAGGAGCTGAAAGGGTCGACTACCGTAGGGTTTGCGAGAGTACTCCTCAGGCAGACCAGTATGCCTAACTACGCTTCCGCTCAAATGACATGCAAAGGTAGTTTCAGAAGTAGAACCTTCAACAACAATTTAAAAAAAACCAAAAAAACACGCTCCATAACAAAGAAAATGGAAATGTAATGTCTCTGTAAGAAACGTGACTGATTTCATCCTAAATACATTTCTTCAGACATTGATGCGTCTGACTAGAGCAGTTTGATGTATATTAATTAACCCCTTCACTGCCAGTGGATGTAGATTGTGTTTCTGAAATCTTGGTTAATCAAACATCAAAGAGCTCCAGCCGTCCAAGTAACACAGATACAAATTGGTCCCAGCAAGAGGTATAGATCCTCATGAGCCCCCGCAAGTGCGGTGGCTCATGAGGATTTATACCTCTTGCAGTTGGGTGGCGTTTTTCAATATTTCTCGGCAGTGATGGGGTTAATATGTGCACATAAAGGGTACATGAAGTTGTGTCCGCTGAAAAGTGATTTTAACAGTTGACTCATTCACCACACAAAAAAAACATCAAACCATCACTCCCAGTGCGCAAAGGCTATCGGGCCAACGTCGGGTCTGCCCGATGGCCTTTAGTACACTGGAACTGACCCCTTCACTGCTAGTGGACTCAGATTGTTTCTGAAATCTTGGTTAACCCATTTAGCCCCAACGCACTACACCTGGCGATGGATCGACCATGACAATTCAAGGATGGTGCCAGACCACCTTGTTGCCTGATGGCGCCAAGCTAATCTGACACTACCCTTGAATTGTCGTGGTCAATCCTTCTCCCGGAACTGGTACGTGGTCGTTAGGTGGCACCTCCCAAATTTGGGCTTGGGGTTAAACGGGTTAACTGAACGCCAAAGAATTCCAGCCGTCCACGGAACATGAAACAGCAAGAGGCATAGATTCTCACGAGCTCCCGCAACTCTGGGGTCATGAGGTTGGTTGGTTCATTGCTGAACGTCCCGACCGCAAACGCGCCTTTCTCAGGACGTGCCTGCGCTGCTTGTGGAAAAAAACAGCTATGAGGATCTATGTCTTGCAGTGACTTGGGTGACGTTTGCCGCTTTATCCCGGCAGTGAAGGGGTTAAAAGGGGGAAAAACCTGTGTGCAATCGTATTAGCACCGAGCCGCAAAGCAAAAAGACAATAGCAAAATATGTACGTGGGAAAATAAGTGCAAAGAGTGAGGGTCGGAAGCATACAAAGCCGGGCGGCCATGTGTTACACCGCTCAGTGTCAGACTGTGTTCCTGCAATCTTCATTCATTAACCCTTTTAGCCCCAAGGTCCCATTTCTCTAATTTTGAAGGTGTTGCCTAACGACTGTGTACCGGCTGCAGGGGATGGACCGACCATGATAATTCAAGGGTAGTGTCAGATTAGCTTGGCGCCCGAAGGCGCCAAGCTAATCTGGCACTACCCTTGAATTATCATGGTCAATCCATCTCCTGCTGTAGGGACTCGGGGCTAAATGGGTTAAACACTAGAAAACCCTAGCTGTTCCAGTAGCATGGATTCAAAGTGATGTCAGCGAGAGGCATAGATCCGCCTCATGAGACCCTGCAGTTGCGGCGGCTCATGAGGATCTATACTTCTTGCAGTTGGGTGGTGTTCAACTTTTCTCGGGACTGAACGGGGTTGACACCAAAACGCGGCCACACAATAATAACAATAATAATAATAATAATAATAATAATAATAATAATAATAATACCGGTTATTATATAGGCGCTTTACCCAATTCTGCGAATCGGCTCAAAGCGCCGCGAACTGAACCCAACACGCACGCTCACGTGACACACACGCATTTACTCGGAAGAGAAACACAGTACAAGACAAACACAGGGCATTCACGTGGTCAGCTCAGCTACTGAGGTTTCGGAAATTTTGATCGCTTGTATTTGAAATTTATAAAGTGGCCTGAAACCGGTACCGAAGTGGAGGGGGAGGTAGAGCCGGAGTACCCGGAGAAAGAACCCCCGACGATCCTACCGAATTAAGGGTGACACTTACTAGAGGAGAAAAGTCCGAGGTCGAAACCCGGTATGGAACCTCGCACCTTTAGCATTGGTGGCAGGTGCCTTAACCACTGCGCCACGGACCGCCCCAAGTGAGACACTTGTTGCCTCCCTCGATAATGCGTAGCGGATTGAGGGAGGCGACCAGTGCGGTAGGCGAGATTCTCACTGTAGGAATAAATTATTGTAATCAAAGGCACATAATCGTCGTCTGCCGGAGACAAAAATTGCCAAAAACAGGCAGCACCCGGTCATGGGGAAAAAATATCAAAATATGAAACATCCGTGGCTATAAAACAATAATAATAAAAAAGTAAAGAAAAACAACACTGAAAAAAAATAGGTGGAAAAAAATCCATGAGTTAAACAATTAAAAAAAGTGGTGTTTGTATTTTGGTTGGGACATGACGAGGCGTACGTATGCATACTGCCTGGAACCGATTCAGCAAAAAAGCGTAGATCCTCATGAGCCTTTGCGTCTGCATCGGCTCATAAGAATCTTTACCAGTTGCTAGCATGGTCTCGTCCCATTTATTTACATGACTGCTGCAAAAGACAAAAACACAGAAACAAGTCACCGGTGGTACTATGTCATTTTGGCCGCAAAAATCGCCAAAAACGTATCACTTCAGTTGTCCAGACTTCATAGGTTACAGCAGAGACAAAATGTCTACATACCTACAGTACTTGTATAGGCGTATACGGTTCACAAGAAAAAAACAATACAACAAAGCAAAAAATCTGATCACAAACGAATTGATCCATAAAATGGTCCACATGCAGATTTGATCAGTACACCAACGACCATCGGGCCGGCGTCGGTCTCTAAGGCCCGCGCACGGGCATGCGCGTATCATCTGCGGCCGACGTCGTCCCGAGGGCCCTTGCTTACTGGGGGTGACTGCTCGAGAAAGAAAGTTTAGAGTGTCATCGTGAAGGCAAAGATCAAAATGGCAAAACTGGTATAGACGTTGTTGAGAAATCAGAAATGAAGTAAAAACTGCACGTTTCGAAGAAACAGATTAAAAACCCGGACAAATATGCGATATTGCATGTTTGTCCGGGCTTTAATCCACTGTTTGCGTCAAATGACGTACAGTCTTTTTTTTTGACCTACGTCTCTGATTTTCCGAAATCGTCTATACAAGGAGAGAATATTCAGTTTTGAGACTGAAGCAGCTACTCAGTAAACAAATGGTCCCCGGCCCGATGTCAGCCCGAAGACCTTTTGTTTGTTGGATCTGTCTTGTCTAGTCAGTGTGTAAAGCACAAGTCCCGATGCCTTTCGCTTCCAGAAGCAAACGCCGCCTGTAAACTACACCCAATACGCAAAAGGCCATCAGGCCGACGTCGGCCGTTGTTGGCCCGCGTACGGCCAACGGTAGCTGACATCGGCCCGATGGCCTTTGCGCGCTGGGATTACACATTTTCGTCTGTAAAACTGTGAATATGTTGGCTCTGGAAGCGAAAGATGTATGCCCTGGGGCATCGATTGTCCTGGAGATTAGGGCAGGGGCACCTTGAATCCTTGGGACACGTTGCCCTCGCGCCTCTTGCCGAAGAAGTGGGAGACCACCTCCACGGTAGTACGGACGGTCATCGCTCGGCCCTCATCCGAGCTCAGCAGAGGGTTCACCTCAACTGCGTCCATGCACGCCAGGCGACCTGAAGGGAAAGCAAGAACAAGGGAAATTACGGGACTGCTGATGTGACAGCAGCAGCAACATTCACATGAACGGCCAGAAGCTAGAAGAGGTCAATAGCTTCAAGTACTTGGGAGCCACCCTGTCCAAAGACGGTAGTTGCATAGCAGAGATCCGTATCAGGATAGGTACAGCAACATCCGCAATGGCCAGGCTGGACAGGATATGGCGAAGTAACTCCATCAGCTTCACCATCAAGTACAGGCTTTACAAGTCCCTCGTAGTGTCTATTCTACTCTACGGCTGTGAGACTTGGACACTGCTTGCAGACTCAGAAAAGAAAATCCAGGCCTTTGAGAACAAGTGCCTGAGGAAGTTGCTCCGCATCTCGTACCGCGAGCACAAGACCAACGAATATGTACGGAGCATCGTCACTTCCCTGGTGGGCCCACATGAACCCCTTCTGGCAACCGTGAAACGGCGCAAGCTTGCTTGGTTTGGCCACGTGACCCGACACAACACCTTGTCCAAGACTATCCTCCAAGGCACTCTCGAAGGAAGTCGTCGGCGAGGTCGTCAGAGAAAGAGTTGGGTCGCAAACATAAAAGAATGGACCGAACTCGAGATGCCAGACTTGCTTGCCACCGCCCAAAATAAAACTCAGTGGAGAGCACTGTCTGTTGCTGCTGCCTTTCAGTCCCCCCAACGCCCAGTTCGGGCAAGGGACTGATGATGATGATGATGATGTGACACGTCAGAACTGAAGGACTCTCCACGCCAGATCGACCCCGGGCCGATCTGACGTGAAAGTCATTTGTGGCGATTTGGCGTGAGTGTAATTCTGTACGCCAAAGTGAATCTCATGCCGATCTGGCGTAAAAGTTATTTTTGGGCGATTTGGCGTGTGTGTGCTATAATGACCCCAAGCCGATCTGGCGTGACAGTCATTTATGACGCTTGGTGTTAGTGTCATTTTGTGCCCAAAAGTGACTTGGTACGCCAAAGCTGCTCCGGATCAATTTGGCGTGAGAGCCAGTGGACGCGCAGTGATGACTCCAGGCTAACTAGAGAGTCATTGTTTACGCCACAACAGGCGTTATTGGGAAAGCAGAAATATAAACAAAATTGCACACGTTTCGACACAAACAGTGAATTAAAGCCCGCGCCATATGGCTGGCCTAATTCTGAGTCGTCTGTTACCCTGGGACGTTATATTGTGAAATAAAGAAGTGATAAATACACACGCCTTAATTATATTCACTCCTAATGCACAACTGGAACCTCGTGAATGTATACGTCTCGTTCACACAAAAATATGCTCTGAGATGCCGGTCGACCGCGAAAGTTATTGTTTCTCAAACGATACTCAGGCCTTCGGACTTCGGGGTACAATGATTTCTTTGACCTCCCTCAGGCCTACAAAGGTCCGTGTAGCGAACCCCTCCGACCAATAATGTATTTGTTTTCATTCCTCCACTATTTTTAAAAAGAAATCAAGAAGGCATCTTGCGACCTGGATCACGCCAGACATGACTGACGTCAAAGGAATATACATTTATACATAATAGACTTATGATGTATTTTAAAATGTCATGACGTTGCCGTCTCCAGTACTGAGTCTGCTTGTTGTTTCAAACAACACTAAGTAACTTTGTACTTTAGAACGTTTGGCGATCTTTTATAGAACTAAACTGGCATCCAAGATGCGTCATCGAGAGGGCTACAAAACGTCCGCCATTTTTCGTTACAGGGGTTTTTATATCACGGTCACATGGTACGGTTTGCGCTTAAGAGACGGGTTTGTATTAGATATATACGTTCTCCCATTACATCTGTTAACACATTAACTCTTTCGCGACGTGCCGCAACCGGATTCGCGGCATGAAGCCGCGAATCTGGTCGCGACACGTCTCGAAAGTGTTAACCCTAAGGCCACATCGCCCAAATTTTGGGGGTGTCGCCTACGATTATGTACCAGTTGCAGAAGATGGATCGACCATGATAATTCAAGGGTAGTAGTGCCATCAGGTGTCAAGCTAATCTGGCACAACAGCTAATCTCCTGCCGTAGCGCTTCGGGGCTAAATGGATTAAACAATGGCGACCACTCTTTCGTACAAAAGAAGTCGTCGCCCTGATTATCATCTCGCAAAATGCGGCTGAAACCGTACACACCTGTTCTGCTGATCTCCTCCGCAATGTAGAACGCCTCTCGGGTCGTCAGCCCGCCGTGCACTGTAAAGAGGAAACTAGCAATTTAAATGTGTGCTAGTCTGTCAGTGTCAGCCATGCGCGGGCCAACGGCGGCCGACATCGGCACGATGACCTTTGCGCACTGGGTAATTAGCAAGAACGGGATTAAAACGACGAACGCGCCGTGCTGTGGGCAAATCGTCTGGAAAAAATATAAGAGCTGTTCTTAATTGGACGAACTTTTGATCGGCAAACCTAGATCGGAGAAGATCGGCGATCTTTTAGTTTGTTTCTTAATTGAGGTTGAACGAACCTAGGCGAACTTCAGCAAACCAGGTTTGCCATGGTTCTCTTTCTTAACTGAAGTGCTTGATTCGGCGTACTTACTGTCTGCGAAGGTGTTCAAAATGACTGCCGCCATGCCGCTTCGCGATTTGAACGATGTTTGTTTTTGTACTCCTTGCAGTAGCGACCCCACAAACAGCAAAGCGCCTCCCACAAATCAATAAAAATAGGTATTGTTCTTCGCACGAATGAAATATCGCCGTCCGCCATATTTGTTTGTATCGGTGACTGTCTTTTTATCTCCAACGCAGAAGAGGGTAAAAATTTTGACCTATCAGAGAAAAGGTTCGCCTTGGTTTGCTCAATGTGCGAACCATTTCCGACAGCGAACTATGGTTTGCCGAGTTTCGTGAACTACTTCGAACTAGGTTCGCCGTATCTTTAGATCGTCCAATTAAGAAGCAACCCGGTTCGTCCGAGATCGTGAACTGTAGTTCGTCAGAGTTCGCGAACTAAATTTCGTTTAATTAAGAACATGCTTAAGCAAAAAGTTCCTGCCATTCGAGAACAGACAGTATATATGAACAAAGAAACAAAGACACAACCAACCAACCAACCAACCAACCAACCAACCTACCAACCAACCAAACAAACAAATAAAAACAGCAGCAACACCAACAGCTCGCTTTTTTCAAGTTTCAAAAATTCCTGAAACGGGGACCCTTTAACCCCTTCACTGCCGAGAAAAGAATGAACACGATCCAAATGCAGGAGACATAGATCCTCATGCCCTCCCACGACTACGGGAGCTCATGAGGATCTAAGCCTCTTGTTGAAACCAGTTTGTATACCCATGAGTTTCTTGGACGGTGTTGGCTGTTGGTCCTTGAATGAATCAAGATTTCAAAAACCAAATGTACGTATAGTGAACTTACAGTAGCAGAGAAGGGGTTAACTCTTTCGAGACTTGCCGCATCCGGATTCGCGGCATAAAGCCGTGAATCCGGATGCGACACGTCTCGAATGTGTTATGTCAAACTTTCTTTTTTTCCACCATGCATTTGGTAGGGTCTGGCCCAAGGATTAGCACCTTCACTGCGAGTTGACGCAGATCGTGGTTTTGAACGTTAAAGAGCCACAGCTGTCCCAGGAACATGTGATTCAAAGTCACGTGGTGTCAGCAAGAGGCATAGATCCTCATCATCCCATGAGCCGCAGCAACTGCTGGGTCTCACGAGGATTTATGTCTCTTGCAGCTGGATCTCGCAGATTGTTTCTGAAATCTTTGCTTATTCAACGCCCAAGAGCCCCAGGCATCCCAGGAACATAGAGTAAAGTGGTGTCAGCAAGAGGCATAGACTCATCATGAGCTCTCCCACAACTGCGCACGCTCATGAGGATTTATGTCTCTTGCAGTCGGATCCACTTCACTTTTTACTGGTAGTCGATGGTTTAGACTCACGAGCCTGTACCTACCCGGGGTGCCGGTGGCGGGAACGTAGTTTGGGTCCAGAGCGTCGACGTCAAATGACAGGTGGATCGGTCGTTCACCGCTGGACACAACGTAAATAACAGAAGTTGTTCATAACACCTTAACGTTTTTCTTAGCCGCCTTATTGTGATGCAAGTGCCTAACTTACGTAGATTGTGTGATATTTATGTGATACTTAACTCATTCAGCCCGGCGCAGGTATTTCCCAAAGTTTGGAGGCGTCATCTAACGATTATGCATTTGTTGCAGTAGATCGATCGACCATGATAATTCAAGGGCAGTGCCAGAATAGCTTGGCGCCGACAGATGCCAAGCTAATCTGGCACTACCCTTGAATTATCATGGTCGACCCATCTCCTGCTGTAGTGCGTCAGGCTGAATGGGTTAATGTGATGTTTAAATTGATTAGTTTACATGTTTTATGTGATATGCCGCTAGAATGCGATGTACATTGTGGTTGTATTCTTCATCTGTCTCATTTTAGATTGATTCTGACTAATCCTTTTACCTCTTTCTTTTATGAGCTGTAAGCTGTAACAATAATATCCCTTTTGGGCAATAAATATCTTGAATCTTGAATCAGGGCAAATAAGTAGTTAATGCCCCTTGACTTGACCGGCAGTATAGCAGATTTCTTTGGTGGGCGATTACAACCATGTAGGTGGCTGCAGCCAACGCATAGCAAATTATGGCCTGTAATGACAGGTGACACTTTTTGTCCGTCGAGGCTTGTCTTGAGACAGCAACAGCCCTTTCTTGCAAAAAAGAAAAGACTGGTTCTCAAAACAGGTTCTGCTGTAGCACAGTATGTAACAGTACATCCTTTGACTGTCGGGCGCGGTTTTGTCGAGGTGATTCTTGCGGGAATCCCCTCGACAAACTACGCTACCGACAGTCAAAAAGAGTAACCACTTAGCCCTGATGGGCGACAGTGGGTGGTCGACCCTTCTGCTGTATATGTTACATAGTCGTGAGGTGGCACCTCCAAAATTAGGGAAACGCGGCCGTGGGTTAAACTTACTTGGGATCGACAGCGCGCAGGGCACGCTCCATGACACTCTGGATACCGTATCTGTCCACCTCTTGCATGGAGTAACACTGGATACGCAGCTCATTTATGTACGCTCTGAAAAGGGAAACAAGCTGAGGATTTCATCCCAAAGTCTACCGTATTGTTTGGAGCTCACGTGCTCCCAGTATCTCCCTTTAATTCACCCCCCCCCCCCCACCCCCACACCGGCCTCCCTCAGTTTCTTTTACGAACATTCAGAGTTGTTCATATTTTTAAGCTTATTCTTCTGATCCATTTCCCTCCTCTCCAAGATAACCGTTGATCAACACACACGCCGGCGCACACAAATAAAGACGAACAATCAGCGCTTCCCGAAATTAGTACGCTCTGTAGGCTGGAGTAGCGACAGGAATTCTGAAGAAGAAGAATAGCACGAGCAGTAAAATGACGTCACTATAAGCTTCACGTAATCTCATCGCTGGTCTCACGACGCCATGTACACTATGACGAATTTGATGTTTCACGCCACTCATCCGAAAGGCACGCTCTTCCAGAGCTGACTGTTTTGTTCCACACAGTCTCTTCCAAGGCTGACTGTTTGATGGGGGTAAATAGTGGCTCCAAAACTTGCAAAATTGAATTAATTATTATTGCCGGAAAAAGTAGAAGTCAAAAATCAGCATTTTACACACATTTGCCAGCCTCTTGTGACCCTTGACCTTTCCAAGGGCTCATCCAAATTAGTATGCATAGATAGGTCTTACCATCAGGTATCTCTGTACCAAATTTGAGTTTTAAGTTGTCTTCTTCTTCTTCTCGAACGCCGTCACACTTGGAGTTTGGCTCTCAAAATGAAGTCTGTGGTCTTCTGTAGCGCCTCCACAGGCTCGTACAGTCTTGTAGAGTGGTGGGCTTCGGCCATATCTCCTCTCTCAGCAGCTGGTGGTTCCCACAGTCCTGGAGGATGTGCTCTGAGGTCTGCTCTGCTTCTCCACAAGGGCACAGGGGAGATGGCAATAGATGGAAGCGTCTGTGCAGGTGGAAATTGAGTCGGTTGTGTCCGGTCCTCAGACGGAAGATGGTCACCTGCTTTCGTCTGGACAGCTGATGGTAACTGTCTAGGGGCCGTTGTGGTGGTCTGTACACAGACTTAATGATGGTCTTCATCTCTGTGAAGCTGACTCCATTTTCATCTTGCTCTTCCTCTGCGCCCACTTTTGCCATTCTGTCCGCTTCTTCATTGCTGTAGATGCCACAGTGTGAAGGGATCATCTGCAGCACCAGAATGGTGCACTTGATGCTTTGCAGTGCCTCTTGTAGACGTGGCAGTTTGCCGCGTTGCTGCCTCAAGGACAAACATGGCATCAGTCAGGTAGACAATCTGGGCATCAGGGTCTGCAGTGCCACTAAAGGTGTTAGCAGCGCGGACCAGGGCTTCCACCTCAGCTCTGTAATGTGTGCTGTGAAGGCCTGTTGGTATTGCCTCTGCCTGCCATTTTTCTGTTTGGGTACTGAATGTACACCCCAACCCCTCCATTCTGAACTGCACTGAACTGGTTTTAAGTTGTGAATAGTATTTGAGAAAAAACATCTTTTGTCAAAATATGGTTATTTTACACCTATTTCCTGAGCTCTCGTGACCCTTGACTTTTCCGAGGGATCAACCAGTGTGCATAGTCTTCCCATCAGGTATCTCTGTAGCAAGTTTGGGTTTAAAGTTGTGAATAGTATTTATAGAAAAAAAACATCTTTTGTCAAAATATGGCTATTTTAGACCTATTTCCTGAGCCCTTGTGACCCTTGACCTTTCTGAGGGGTCATCCAAATTAGTATGAATAGATAGGTCTTACTATCAGGTATCTCTGTACCAAGTTTGGTTTTGAAGTTGTGAACAGTATTTGAGGAAAAACACCTTTTGTCAAAATATGGCTATTTTTCACCTATTTCCTGAGCTCTTGTGACCCCTGACCTTTCCGAGGGATCAACCAAATTAGTACGTATAGAAAGGTCTTACCATCAGGTGTCTTTGTACCAAGTTTGAGTTGGAAGTTGTGAATTGTATTTCAGAAAACAATAATGCTTTATGCTGCCTATCCGGATGCGGCACGCCACGAATGAGTTGACAGGAGAAAAAAAATCCCAGAAGATGCAAACAAAAATGGTGTCCTGACTGATTTCATAAGTCAGAAGCATGTAACTGTCATGGAAACAGGAGCGATGGGGGTAACTTACCATGATCAACTGCCTCGACCTTCTTCAACAATTTGTTGACACCGAAGATCAAGGAATCGACCGAAATATCCAGTGAGCAAATTCTGACTTTGATTTCCGAGTTGATATTCGTAATACACGGAAATAAGAAACACGTCAAAACCTGCGCGTCTTTCGAAGCAAACAGTGGATTAAAAGCCCGGTCAAACATGCGATCGCATGTTTGTCCGGGCTTTTTCATCCACTGTCTGGGTCAAAAGACTCGCAGTGTTTGACATAATTTTCATTTCCGTAAGTCGTAATATCGTTATTCCCAGACTTACCTCTCCGCTTCATCTACGTCACGAAGTCCAATGAAAACCAGGTCTTTGGCTGAGAGGCTGTGGAAATATCAACAGAACAATGTGTCAGTTTTAGTCATAAAGTGTCTCAGTACCGAAATAAGGGGAAAGCAACATACTGTATGGTTTCCATAAATGAAAGAAACGGTGAAGTGTAGCAGGTGAACAAGACACCTTGTTTTGAGAACAGAGGAAAAGAAACGCAACGTATCCGTAATCTTATAAGTTGCATTTCTTTTCGTCTGTTCTTTAACCCATATCATACTGAGGCTAAAAGCTTCAAATTTGTACACGGCGATATGCAAGCTACATTTTAGTACTTACAGATAAGGATATAGACCGTTGGATTTAGTTCAAGGGTGGTGTCAGAATAGCTTGGCGCCTAGAGGCGCCAAGCTATTTTGGCACTACTCTTGAACTATTTTAGTCAAACTTATTTCAGACACTGGTGTATTCCGAATGATAAGGGTTAATAAAGATATTTCCCTACTACACTTAATAGTTTCTTACATGTCTCAGCATCAGCTCATAAACGATATCGAAAGTAAGCACGTTAGGCGTGGGCTTCATGAAGAGAAATAATTATCCGTTTCTCTTTTGATATTTTTTCAGCCTTTGGATGTCCGTAGAGGTTTTGTTGGTCGTGATGATTCCTGCAAGACCGGTTAAATCGATCCAACCTTTCTAAATACAATGGCCGGGATGGAACGGTTCCTCGGGCTAACGTCACGGCTGTACAGCCGCGGGAAAAGTAAAGGTTAAGACGGTCCGATGATCTTTGGCTCACTGGATGTACGCGGCAAGCTCACGTTCATCCTTTTACAGCAGGGCCATCAGTCCAACGTCCTCCGACGAAGGAGTCACCGTTATAAGGCCATGCGCAAAAGGCCATCGGGCCGACGTCGGCCACCGTGGACCAACGGTGGCTGACGTCGGCCCGATGGCCTTTGCGCACTGGGCACTGAGTGATGGCCTTGTTGTGCCCCTTTCGCTGCCAGTGATCAAGAATTTCGCGTATGAGGCGACTGCAAGACTGTCCGACATTCGCGTGAAGAACACAGATGCAAATGGGACAAAGAATAAACATATAAGAACGTAAGAACGTAGGCTCATGGAACCCCCAGGGAAAGAGGAAAAGAGGCAGGCCGAGAAACACCTGGCGTCGAGACCTCCAAGCAGACATCAAGAGACTGGGAACCACCTGGAGTAAAATCGAAGGAGAAGCACAGCACAGGAGTCGCTGGAGGTCTCTCGTCGACGGCCTATACCCTGGGAGGGGTGACAGGCGTAAGTAACGTAGGGTTAGCAAGAGACATAAACCCTCATGAGCCCCCGCAGTCGCGGGGGCTCATGAGGGTTTATGTCTCTTGCAGCTGGGTAGCGTTCGCCATGCCCCGGCTGTTAACGGGTTGACAGGGATGAAGCATGTTGGCTTAATTTAACCACTTTAGTATTGTCTCTGGAGGGGGGATTCTGGGCTACCTTTCCTGGGGTAAGTGCGTCACCACAGGTGCATCGCCACCCCGATATTTTCCTAACCCTCTGACTGTCAAGGAGTCACCTCGACAAAAAGCGCTACCGACAGCCAAAGTGTTAGAAAAACATTTCTAAGCAGTTCTGTAAGGGTCAGACTGACCATTTCAATATACACACAACAACCGGATACACATTTTTACATTAATAACTGGACTTGATATCCTTTGTGAAGGCTAAAAAGCATTAACCCATTACATCCTGAGGCTGATTTTTTAAAACAAAAAATTTGCTTATTGTCCTATGAAGGCTGCATAACAGATTAAGAGATCGATCCACCGTTTTAGTTCAAGGGCGGTGCCAGAATAGCTTGGCGCCTGGGGCATATCATTGTTAAATTTATTTAGTCAAGCAGTGGGTGTATCAGGATGAAGAGGGTTAAGTCCATTTTGGTGAAACGCGACAGATTAAGAGATTAATCCACCGTTTTAGATCATGGGTGGTGCCAGAATAGCTTGGCGCCTGGGGCGCAAAGCTAGTCTGGCATCACCCTTGAACTATCATAGTCAAATTTATTTCAAGCAATGGGCGCATCAGGATAAAAAGGGTGACGTCCTTTTTTGTGAAAAGCGAGAACTGCATTGCAGTTCAACGAAAATCTTCCTTTTCACAAATGTGGACTTGTAGTCTTTTTATGTTCACAGGGCAGAACGACTCACCACGGCGTCACCCACTCGAAACCAGGCAGAGTGGTGGTGTACTTCTGCATCTCTTTGACGATAAAGGACAGCGGCATGCCGTGAATGTTGCCGCTGTCGGATGACAGTGGCGTGTTCAGATCGGCGTGCGCATCCACCCAGATCACAACCAGGTTAGGGTTGGACTGCGCATGTCCGGAAATGCTGCCGATGGCCACGCTGTGGTCGCCCCCTAAGGTCAAGGCGATCTGGCGGTTCTTGGTGATCTTAGCCACAGTCTCGGCCACCTGGTTCACGAGGTCAAAGTGAAAATCAATGTGTACAATTAATTTCTTTCAGACGTGTCAAAAGGGATACTTGTTTTTTGTGTGTGCCGCGTAACCGTATGAGGCATGCTTCACTGAACATAAAAATTCAACCATCCAGTTGAATGAATGAATGAATGAATGTAAAAAAAAAGTAAATAAACCAAACATGCAACCAACCAACCCAACCTGCACCAGCTAACCAGCCAGCCAAATAAATAAATAAATAAATAAATAAATAAATAAATAAATAAATAAATAAATAAATAAATGACCTTCTTGTTAGTTTGTCCGACAGTGCGCGGGTTTTTGACATTGTTCCAGGGCTTGTCATCAGCCACCGGTTCAATGTTGATATCGCCATAGTCCGTCACTTTGTTACCAAAGCTCTCTATCTTCTTCAAGAGACCGGCTTCACGCAGCACCGCGGGTCCATGCTCCGTGCCGCCTCGTGGCTTGAAAAAAGAAAACAAAGCAATCTTAACTAGATGTAAATATACTGACGAGCAAAAGAAATGCAACCGTTTTGGAATCATCGGAAACACTTTAGTGTTTCCGATGATTCCAAAATTGTAACATTTCTTTTGCTCGTCAGCATACTAACAATAACCTCCTCACTAGGCAGAGATGAAGTGAACACAAACCGACTGCATGAAACATATATCCTCTTGAGCAGCCCGCAGTTGAGTTTCCCCGCATAAGGATCTGTGCTTCTTTACTTTACTGACACCACTGTGTAGCCAAATTCCTTGGGCGACTGGAAAAGTTTGGTGTTGAATTCACAAAGATTTCAAAAACGGAATCGACATCCACTGACAGTGAAGGGACTAAACCATAGATGGACAATGTGAGCTCGTGGGTAGTGCCTAACTAGCTTGCGCCTGTTCTCGAACTACATGAATGTTTTACCATGTTAGCCTTTGTTTGCTGAAGACAACCACCATTTACCCATTTAACCCCAAGACAACATTTCTCAACTTCAGCAGGTGTCACTTAACGACTATGTGCCATTTGCAGGGGATGGGTCCACCATGATAATTCAAGGGTAAGGCCAGATTAGCTTGGCGCCTGATGGCGGCAAGCTAATCTGGCACTACCCTTGAATTATCATGGTCGATCCATCTATCTCCGGCTGTACTGTGTCAGGGTTAAATGCGTTAAGGCGGAGTAAAGGTCATCTGGCAGACATCGGGCTTAGCTGTCTCGTGCACAGTCATGCGCTGGGCAGCTAAAGCCGAAGTCAGTCGCGTCCGAAGGGCTTTTGCAGTAGACGTACCTGTCCCAAGCTAAAGGGGATACCAACAACGCCAACGTGCGGTGTCTTTATGTTTTCCATCGTGTCCGTTTGCAGTTGATGATCTAAAAAAAAAAGAAGGAACAATTATTAGTATGCCATTGTACGTCGCACGTCGCACAAAAGCATAAATGTAATCCTTTGATCGCCACAAACTGCAAACGAAATACACGCAGAGAGAAAAATCAAACCAGCATGTTGCTACAAAGAGATATCTGCATTTGAGTTTTGGTTTGGAAACAAATCACATTTATGAACACAAAGTCGGAAGTCATTTCTTATCTTAAAGTTTTTGAAACAAATGATGACACTCCGCCTATGTTCAGAATTTCTTACCCACCTCCTTCTTTGCTGCCTTGACTCGTTTGAGCGGAAAAGCAGTATCACACAGCCGTTTTGCGTGAACGGCCAAGTATGCACAACATTGTCCTGTAGAAAGTCTGGTCAACAAAAAGGTATGGGCACACGCCTTGTCCTACTTTCAGCTTACGCCCAATGACATCATTTCACAGTGACGACTGGCACTCTTGCGTCATGTACTGTGCTTTTAGAAACATTAACTGGCATCCAAAACATTGACATCACATTACAAAGTAAATTACGTCAAAGCCTTTGCCAAGACACAATGGCAGCTGTGTTGTGACTGGGTGTGTGCCGAAGGATTTATTCCAAGAAAAAGGTGAGTAAGAAATAGAATCTCGTGGTCTTAAACCTTATCCTACTCGTTTTCGCTCGTAGGATAAGATTTTAAAACCATTCGAGTGAGATTCTTAGTATCACCTAACCACCGATATCAGATTCTAAATGTATTGGCCTCAAACTTGGGGAGAAAAACAAACTTGACATAAATATACAAGGGCCAGTGAAGCACAAGTGTAAAGAACCGGTTCACATTGGCAGATCCAGTCATGCATGGTAAGTTACACCTTCATTGCGGCAACACGATGGGCAGAATCCAAACGCAAGAGGCAAGTCTCTTGCTGACCCCATTTTGTATCCATGTTCCCGTAAGACATAAGTCTATTACTAGAAGTATGCAATCCAGACCAAAAAGGTGACTGCCAAGCGTGTAATATGCAAAGAAGTACCCAACGGAGAAAGAAACACGCTTAGAAAAGACGGGTACAACACAATTTATTAATATTTCGGGTAAATACCCTTTGTCAAAATAGACAAACAAACAGAGAGATTAGCCGCTACTTATCTTCATTGGCAGAAGGAATGTGGCAACTGAAGGAGGTGACGTAAAATAAAAGAAAAGGATATGAAGAACAAAAGTGCGGAAAAAGTAAAAGTGACGTCAACGAAAAATCGTAAGAGAGAGACTCGGAAAAAAACCTGAACACGAGAGACACGTGCAGGAGCGAGCAAAAGAAAAGGCGTGTAGGTGAGGCCAGAGAAAGAGAGAGAGAGAGAGCGAGACGGAGAAAGAGAGAGAGAGAACGAACGGGGAGTACCCTTGGGCACGAAGTAGGCTGAGTGTCTAATACACAAAGCCTGCTAAACACCAACCCGAAGGCAAACTTTATATCACCTTCAAGTTGAGGACTACCTCGGGGAAAAACGAGAGGACCCCGGGAAAAAAACCCAGCATTTAGCACGGTACACAACAAGTAATAAGTCATTAAAACAAAGGAAATAATCAAATTCAGTAAGAGAATATTGGTGTAAGTGGAGAGTAGGTAGTTGTGAAACCGTCTTCAAGGGTAACTAAAAAAATAAGGGGGAAAGGAGGAAGGGGAAGAAGGGAAAAGGAAAAAGCATAAAGAGAGAAAGATGGCTAGAGAGAAGTGTTAAAGAGGGTGCGGGGGGGGGGGGGAGAGAAAGAGGGAGAGAGAATAGAGAGAGAGAGAGAGAGAGAGAGAGAGAGAGAGAGAGAGAGAGAGAGAGAGAGAGAGAGAGAAAAGAAAAAAAAAGGTGGGATGGGGGCGGAAGACAACCAGCTAGAGCCACCAACCCCACCCAACAGGCACCCGCCAGCCCACAGAAAAACCCACAGGCACGCAACAAGACGACCACATACACCCCCAAGGGATGCACACGATCGCCCCGCCCCAAAACCGCGTATCACTCCGTGAGCCGGAGACCGGGCGCCCGACAGGGAAGGGCAAGGGATCCAACTAAACGTTCGGCCATCCCTGAGAAAGTCCCCAAGGGAAATGTACATATCAACCAGCGCCAACCTCACCTATCTGGTTAGTGAGTAGTAAAACAGAAGCGATACAGCGAGGTAAAGGTACAGTTAGCAGACACAATCAAGGTAAAAAATGTTAATCTTTCGTATTCATCCCGAGTGGGGCCACAGTGCCCAGTTTATTAATCAGAAATTGTTTACGGTCTTTCCTGGCCCAGACATTACTGGCTTGCATAAGCCAGAGGCCTTTAACCCGAATGTCCGAGACGGAGTGGTCGGCCTGATTGAAATGTCGTCCGACCGGTCTGTTGTATTGGTACTTGACAAACTGAAGATGTTATTTGAAACGGTCGTTTATGTTCTTTCCGTCTCTCCAACATAGAGTTGGCCGCATTTCACACAGGAGATGACATAAATCACGTTGGTGGTTTGACACGTGAAGTATCTATGTTGAATTTGTAACGTGGACCATTCACCACGGTGGAAGGGCAAATAAAAGGACACGTCTTGCAATTAAGAACATTGCACGGAGTGGAGCCGGAGGGTCTGGTGGTATGACGAGGCTTGAGAGTAGAGCGAACAAGCATGTCCCGCAAATTAATATCTCTCTTGAAAGCTACCAACGGAGGTTCAGAATAGATAGCAGCAGATTCTTGACTGGATGACTAAAGATCCCAGTTAGAAAGAAGGATTTTACGAACCGGATTGGTGTGGGGATGGTAGATCATGGTTACGATAGGCCTGTCACTATCAGCGGTAGGTTTAGTCTGCAGTGTACTCGCGCGACTAAGTTTTTGTACCGTTTGGAGAGATCCTTGAACAACAGTATGTGGGTAATGTCTGTCGATGAAAAATCCAGCCATTTCTTTGGATTGAACATCAAAATCTGATTCTTCGGAACATATTCTTTTTAGCGGAAGAAACTGGGAATATGGGATGCTGTTTTTAGTTTTGGGGTTGTGAGAAGATCGGTAGTCGAGGTAGGAATGTGAGTCGGTAGGTTTGTAATGTATTGAAGTTTTCAACATTCCGCAGTCAATCCTGATGTTCATGTCCAGAAAAGTCGACTGAAGTAGCTGATATAGTGTATGTGAACTTGATGGATGGGTGGAAGTCCTGCACGAAGTGAATGAAGTCTAAAAGTGCAGCTTGGGTCATGTGTGTAGCTCCTAAACCGTCATCGATGTAGCGTTTATACATCTCAGGGACAGGCCCGGTGTATTGCTGAAGAATCTGTTGCTCAAGGAAACCCATGAAAAGGCAAGCATAGCTGGGTCCCATTTTTGTGCCCATCGCTACGCCACTGCACTGAGCGAAGGTGACGCCATCAAAGGTGAAACTGTTAAGAGAGAGAACCAATTCAGCCAGACGTAGAAGTGTATGAGTAGGATGTTGTTTATGACTTCTTTGGTTGAGGAAGTATGCAAGTGCATTGAGGCCGTCATTGTGCGGTATAACACTATATAGTGAAGTGACATCAAGGGAAAACAACAGTTCAGGTTTGAAAAGTTGTTTCTGGTTGACTTGGTCTATGATCTCTAGAGCATGGTTGGTGTCTTTAATGTAGGTAATGACTATATTACTGATATGTATGTGTAGGTAGCGTTTTTTTTTAAGGTGGCAGTTATGGCCTCATCTTAACTTTGGTGCCCCTGTGCATGTGGCCACCAGTACTATTTACAGAACTGATGGCTGCATGTGCAGGCTAGTTCACGATATCACTGATCAGTGTATATTGGGCAGCCTAAAGTTTGAAGTAATCAGTGGTGGTATCATGCATGATGTCAGTGTGCATTTGGCCACTGGTACTGTTTACAAAAGTGCTGTTTACAGAAGTAGTGTCTGTGTATGTATATTAGTTCAGCTGTTGTTATCAGGTGTGGCCTCATCTCTAAGTTTTGGTGCTCCTGTGAATGAGGCGAACAGTACTTTTCACAGAATTGATGGCTGCATGTGCAGTGTGATTAACTGTATACATGAGATTTATAGGTGGGCAGCTAAAGTACAGGCAGTCAATACAAGCCACTTTCTTAACCTCAAGTCTCTATATAGGTTTTACATTCCACTAATGCCCATCAGTATACAAGTGTGCATGTATTTGGTGGGTGGTATTCTGCGGTTTTGTGTGTGTGTGTGGGTTGGGAGCGGGCGGTATGGCACCTATTACCATGTATGTGTATGTTCTTATGTTGTATGCTGATGTGTATGTACAAAACCTACATTACAAACAAAAATAAACAAATAATTTAAATAAATGTTTAGTTATTTGGGTATAACGCTGAGCTGGCAACTAAGGCCATCTCATGGCGGTTAAATAAATAAGATAAAGTAAGTCAAAGATACCTGGGACATATGAATGCTAAGTAAAGGATAGATTATGAACATGCACAGATGTACATTCTTTTGGTGGGTGTTCTGCAGTTTTGTGTGTGTAACTGCAGTGGGGTTGGGAGCAGGCGGTATGGTACCTATTACCATGTATGTGTATGTTATGTTGTATGCTGATGTGTATGTACAGAACCTACATTACAAACAATAAATAATAAATAAATAAATAAATAATTTAAATAAATAAGATAAAGTGAGTCAAAGGATAGATTATGAACATGCACAGATGTGCATGTCTTTTAGTGGGTGTTTTGCGGTTTTGTGTGTGGGGTGGGGTTGACAGCGGGCGGCATGGCACGTATTACCATCTATTATTATGTGTATATTTTCTTATTGTATGTTGATGTGTATGTATAAAACCTGTATTACAAAAAAAAAAAAAAATATAAAAAAATTATTTAGGTTTAACGCCGAGCAGGTGACTAACGCCATCTTCATCTCATGGCGGTTAAATAAATAAGATAAAGTAAGTCAAAGATACATGGGACATATAAATGCTAGGTAAACGATAGATTATGAACATGTCTAGTCTTTTGGTGGGTGTTCAGCGGTTTTTTGTATGTGTAGTGGGGTTTGGAGCGGGCGGTATGGCATCTATTACCATAAATATATGCGTATATTTTTTTGTATGCTGATGTGTATGTACAAAACCTACATTACAAACAAATAAAAATAAAGTAAGTCAAAGATACCTGGATGCCAAGTAAAGGATAGATTATGAACACGCACAGACGTGCATGTTTTTTTTATGGGTGTTCTGTGGTTTTGTGTGTGTATGTGGGGTGGGGAGCACGTGGTATGGCACCTATTACCATATATGTGTACATGTATGTTCTCATCTTGTATGCTGATGTGTATGTGCAAACATACATCACAAACAAACAAATAAATAAATAATAAATTAAAAAAACAAATAAATAAAATAAGTCAGAGATACCTGGGACATATGAATATGCATGCCAAGTAAAGGATAGATTATGAACATGCCGCGATGTATATATGCATATTGAACATTCTTTTTCCTTTTCTCTCCTTGGTGGCCACCACCATACCACTATAGTGATCATTTCCATCATGGAATTCCTTCCATCCATAATTAAAAGGATAAATAATAAATCAAACAGGTAATATAATGGAGAGGGCTACTATCTGTATTGTGTCTCATGCAGTCCTGATAAAGCTTGATCATAAGAGTTCTTGTGAGTACTTGAGTGCGGATTGGTTGAATGGGTTGCAAAAACAAAAATTTGTGTATTTAGGTGTTTAGCTGAACATGGTGATTTAGATGGAAACGGTTTGGAGATGGATTTCAGTCTGCCTGGCTTGTGCCTAAGACTACCAGACGGATAAGACCGTGCTTGACCAGTTAAAAATCCCAAATTCGCGATTCACCCCACCGCATTGTTACTGTTTGTCAGAAAACCGTTTTTTTGTGGGGGAAGTGTTATAAACGTGTAACTGATGACACAATGGAGATCGGTACGGACGTAATAGCTTGTACTGATTGATTCTAGAATGTTTGGCGCTTCTATCCATATTATTGATTATAATAAAAGATGAGTAGGCGTAATGTAGTGTGGCGTTAAAAGTGGACACAGGTTTATAGAACGATTCGCGTATCTTGTCGCGCCTTTTACCGGAGAGAAATGGAGCACTGTATAGACTCCATAAGACATAATTAGTCAGAAACGATAATATCGAGTTGTTAAAACGTTCTGGCGATAGTTATAGTGATAATACGGACTGTGTGTGTGATATATGCTCAATTCACTGACTAACAGCACCGCATTGTTACTGTTGCTTAGGGCGCTGTTTTTCGCTTAATGTTGGGTTTACAAATTTGTAACTGATGACACTTTGGTGGTCGATTTGAACACATTGCCTTGTACTGTTCTATTCTAGAGTGTTAGGCGCTTCTATTTAGGCATTTGATTATATGGAATAAGTAACAATGTGTTTCGCCGCCTTCAAAACGGTCAAGTTTGTCAAGCCCATTTACTTTTTCAGGCCTCGTTCCTGATAGTAAAACCGCTACCTGTTTACTTAATTATGTTGAAATCGCGAGAGAAAAAATGATCATAGCTTACTGACAGTAGAATCTGATGAGGTATTTAGTGATGTAAAGGTTTGTGTGCGTGATATATGGGAAAATTTCCGATCAGCCGCACAGCGCCGTTACTGTACGTCAGAGCATTGTGTACAGTGTGGGTAGTGTTATGAACTTGTAACTGATGACACTATAGAGGTCGATAAGGACAAAGCATGTGCTGTTTGATTTTAGAGTGTTTGGCGCTTCTATCCATGTGTACGATTATAATAAGGCATTAAGCAGATGTGAACTAGCGTGCCGTTAAAAGTGGACACGTTTATTAGAATTACTGGCGTAGCTGGTCGCGTCTCTTTCCTGAGACAAATGCAGCCCTCTATCGACTCCTTTAGGCATAATTAGAAACGATAATGTCGGGTTATTTGAACGTTCTGGTTAAATTTATAGTGAAAAATCGGACTTTGTGTATGATTTATGCTAAAATCGTCGCCTCAGATACGGCAACGCATATTTAATCTTTCTCCGGTCGCTGTTTTATGCAATCGGTGGGGTAACAAACATGTAACTGATGACACTTTAGTGATCGGTTTGGTCTCATTGTCTTGTACTGTTCGATTCTAAAGTGTTTAGCGCTTCTATTTATGCATTTGTTAATATAGAACAAGTTAAAGTTGATGTGTTCCTCCGCCCTCAAAATGGACAAGTTTGTCAAAACGGCTTACTTTTTCGGGCTTTTTTCCTGGTTGTAAAACAGCTATCTGTTTACTCAGTTATTCTCAAATCGCAATAAACGATTATCATGGCGTACTGGCAGTAGTCATTGGTGAGATATTTAGTGATGTAAGGTTCAGCGTGCGTGATATATGCGAAAATTTCCGATACCCCGCACCACACCCTTACTGTACGTCAGAGGATCATTTACCGCGGGGGCAGAGTCATAAACTTGTAACTGATGACACTTTAGAGTCAATAAGTGCAAAAAGGCTTGTACTGAGTTTGATTCTAGAGTGTTTGGCACTTCTATATATGTGTACGAATATAATTTTTAAAAATCATGTGGGTGTTATATAGCATGGCGTTAAAAATGGACACGTTTATGGATATATCGGTTCATTTGGTGGCGCCTCTTTCCGGAGACAAATGCAGCACTCTGTATGTAGACTCAATAAGGCATAACTAGTCAGAAACGATAATATCGCGTTATTTGAACGTTCTGGTGATATGTATAGTGATAAAACGGACTTTGTGTGTGATATATGGTCAGTTCACCGACTAACGACACCGCATAGTTTCTGTGACTCGGGGCGCCGTTTTTCCCTAAGGATGGGGTTATAAACTTGTAACTGATTACACTTTAGTGATCTATTTGGACACAGCGCCTTTTATCGTTTGATTCTTGAGTGTTTAACGCTTCTATTTATGCATTTGATTGTATGAAACAAGTAAAAGTTGATGTGTCCCGCCGCATTAAAAACGGGCATGTTTGTCAAACCGGTTTACTTTTTTCGGGCTTTTTTCCTGATTGTAAAACAGTTAACTGTTTACTCAGCTATTTTCAAATCGCGAGAAAAGATTATAATGTCTTACTGGCAGTAAATCTGGTGAGATATTTAATGATGTAAGGGTCTGTGTGGGTAATAAAGGGAAAAATTTGTGATCAGCCGCACCGCACCGCACCGCACCGTTACTGTATGTCAGAACACCGTTTCCCGTGAGGGTAGTGTTATAAACGTGTAACTGATGACACAATATGGAGATAGGTACAGACAAAATAGCTTATACTGATTGATTCTGGAGTGTTTGGCGCTTCTATTCATGTGTACGATTGTAATTAAATATGAGTAGGTGTTATGTAGCATGGCGTTAAAAGTGGACAAGTTTATGGAACTATTTGCGTTTTTGGTCGCGCCTCATTTCTGAGACAAATGCAGAACTCTGAAAGTTCAATAAGGCATAATTAGTCAGAAACGATACTATCTAGTTATTGGAACGTTCTTGTGATAGTCATAGTGATAAAACAGACTTTGTGTGTGATATATGTCAGTTCACCGACTAACGGCTATGATGCTCCCGAGATAGGTGAAGGACTCCACCTCCTCCAACGCGGAGACTCTGGGAGAGAACAGAACAGATAACAGCAGAGAATGAAATTGGGCGAAGAAGATGGGGATGGATCGGTCACAGTCTGAGAAAGCCAGCTTCCAGTATCACTAGGCAGGCATTGTCATGGAACCCCCAGGGAAAGAGGAAAAGAGGTAGGCCGAGAAACTCCTGGCGTCGAGACCTCCAAGCAGACATCAAGAGACTGGGAACCACCTGGAGTAGAATCGAAGGAGAAGCACAGGACAGGAGTTGCTGGAGGTCTCTCGTCGACGGCCTATACCCGGGTAGGGGTGACAGGCGTAAGTAAGTAAGTAACCGACTAACGGCACCGCATAGTTACCGTCTCTGGCTCGTGGGGTTAAAAACGTGTAACTGATGACACTTTAGTGATCGATTTTGACACCGTGCCTTTTAGCATTTGATTCTAGAGTGTTTAGCGCTTCTATTTATGTATTTGATTATGGAATAAGTAACAGCTGATGTGTTCCGCCGCCTTAAAAACGGATACGTTTGTATAGTAAAACAGCTATATGTTTACTCAGCTATGTTTAAATCACGAGAAAAGATTATCATAGCTTGATGGAAGTAGAATCTGGTGAGATATTTAGTGATGTAAGGTTCTGTGTGCGTGATATATGGGAAAATTTCCGATCAGCCGCACCGCACCGTTACTGTACGTCAGAGCATCGCTTACTTTGGGGGTAGCGTTATAAACGTGTAACTGATGACACAATAGATGTCGATAAGGACAAAATGGCCATTGTACTGTTTGATTCTAGAGTGTCTGGCGCTTCTGTTCATTTGTAGGATTGTATTTTTCACTGATATAGATGCTACGCGGCGTCGCGTTGAACTTATAGAACTATCATCGTGTTTAATGGGACTTCTTTCCGAGACAAATACAGCACTCTGTAGACTCCATAAGACATTATTAGAAACGATTACATCAGGTTATTAGGAAACATATTTGGTGAGGTATAGTGATGAAACGGACTTGTGTGTAACATGGTGGATTCGACTGCCAACGTCACCGATTAGTTTCTGTGACTTAGGGCGTTTTTTGGGGGGTAATCTTTTTTGGTGGGGAGGGGGGGGGGGGAGGGGTAGGGTTACAAACGTGTAACTGAAGACACTTCAGAGATCGAGAAGGACAAAATCAAAATGACTTATACTGTTTGAGTCTAGAGTGTTTGGCGCCTTTATTTATGTATATGAATAATTACAAATAAGTGTTACGCAACGTCACGATTAAAATGGAATTGTTTAAGAAACTATGCGTGTATTTGGTTGGGCCGGTTTCGTGACACATATATGACAATCTGTAGACTCAATGAGGTGTTATTAGTCAGAAACGATAATTATTAGAAGAACATTTGGTTAGTTGTATAGTGAAGAAACGGACTTCGTGTATAGTTAATTTGCCAACTAGCGGCACTGCATAGTTACTGTATGTCAGGGCGTTCCTTTTTTTTTTTTTTTTTTTTTTTTTTTGTTGTTGCTGTGGGTATGGTTACAAACTTGCGACTGATGACATATTAAAGATCGATTTGTACACCATGACATGTACTGTTTAATTCTAGACATCTTATCGGTTCTTTTTTATGCATTTGATTACATGATCTATCTATCTATCTATCTATCTATCTATCTATCTATCTATCTATCTATCTATCCATCTATCTATCTATCTATCTATCTATCTATCTATCTATCTCCCGTAGTCTTGCCGACCGTTGGGGCACCACTGATGACTTGGCAACCAGCTCCCTCCATTCCTCTCTGTTCTCTGCCATTCTTAGCGTATCGCGCAGCTTCAGTCCTGTCCACTCTGAGATATTGTCCTCCCATCTTTTCCTCTGTCTTCCTTGTCTTCCTCTCCTTCGTCCTCCTTGCACAGTGCCTTGCAGGATTGTTTTGGCAAGCCCTGCTGAACGCGTGACATGCCCATACCACTTCAGTTTGCGTTTTTTCACAATGGCTAATAGGTCTTCATATGACCCGATGGCTTGCCTGATTCTGCTTCCCACTTCCACGTTTGTGACGTGATCTCTGTATGAAATGCCAAGCAGCCTTTGAAAACATCTCATTTCAGTGGCTTGTATCCTCCTTTTAAGGTCTGCTGTAAGGGTCCATGACTCGCAGGCATACAAAAACACTGAGATGACTAAGGAGCGCATCAGTCTGATCTTGGAGAGAGTGTGATGTTTCTGTCCTTCCATATGGTCTTCAATCTTGTCAGTGCTGTTGTTGTCTGCGCAATCCTGGACAGTATTTCTGGTTTTGATTCCTCATCTGTCACAATGGCTCCTAAGTATTTGAATTTATTAACGGTTTCCAGTTTTTGGCTTCCAATCATGATGTCAGTGCCAATGCCACTGGTTTTATTGGTCATCAGTTTGGTCTTCTCTGCACTGATTTCCATCCCGTACGCAATGGCTGTACTGTCCAGCTTTTCCACCAGCTGAGCTAGTTCCTTCTCTGTTCCAGCAAGGCCATCAATGTCGTCCGCAAAGCGCAAGTGTGTGATTATTCTGCCTCCAATACTGACAGATCCTTCATGATCTTTCAGAGCGTCTGTCATGATTCTTTCCAGGAAGATGTTGAAAAGAGTAGGTGAGAGCAAGCACCCTTGTCTGACTCCGACTGTAGTCCTAAACCAGTTTCCTATTTTGCCGTTGAAGCAGACTGCGCTAGTGGCCTTGTTGTAAAGGTTTGCTACGACTTTGATCAGGTTGGCATTAATGTTGTATAGCTTCATTGTGGACCAAAGGGCTGCATGCCACACCCTGTCAAATGCTTTCTTAAAATCCACAAAGACATGATAGAGATCCTGCTGATGCCGGAGGTACCTCTCACATAGAACTCTCAGGTTGAAGATCTGCTCAGTTGTGCTGCGCCCTGGTCTGAAGCCTGCCTGTTCCTCATAGCTGATTACATGATACAGAATATTAAAAAGTTGATATGCACTGCCGCCGTAGAAACGTACATTATTGTCAGGTTTGCTTTTCGGGCACAGACCATACATCGGAGCGAAATATTTCGCCGTTTTCTCACAATCCGCCCTGAGCCTGTGCCTGAAACGGGCCGAGTTGCTTGAGCGAGTTGGATTTTGGACGAGTTCACCGTTATACTGCTATTATGGTACCGTCGGGATACAATACTATAGGCGCCACGCGTGCGCGGGACGCCATCTTGCACCGCTGGCCTTCACTAAAGCGTTCACCACTTTTCGATTCTTCTGTCGATAATTTTATCTAAATTACCACATTTTCGCGAAAGGGTTTTAGTGTGGGATAGTTACTATAGGTAATGTACAATGTCTGTATATAGTTTTTTGGTTGTGTCACCCCCTCAATTTTTATTTTCTGTTTTTGTTGTTGTTGTTTTTTTGTTTTTGTTTTTTTTGTTTTGTTTTTGTGTGTGTTTGTGTGTGTGTGTGTGTGTGTGTGTGTGTGTGTGTGTGTGTGTGTGTGTGTGTGTGTGTGTGTGTGTGTGTTTCCATTTTGACTGATACTGTTAACTTCGCATTCGTGCCTGGCTTGTGCCTATGACCAGACGGATAAGACCGTGCTTGACCAGTTAAAAATCCCATCTCCACAATTCAAAAAGAGCGGACCCACACATAGAGCCATTGCATGTTGTATCTGGACAAAAAGTCGTTAGAATGTTGAAGATGGTCGGCAGACACAATGCAAAACATGCACGAACCGAGTTTACTTTCGATATTCTTTCGACGAGAGACCGATTTCTATGGGAAAGGCTCTTTTCAAGACGAGGAAAAATAACCTATATGACGTTGATAAGATGTACTTCAAAGTTCAAATCCAAAATAATCTCTGTCTCGCTTCAGGAGCAAAGTAAACCTGCATCAACCGTGCGCGTCTTTCGAAGGCATCTCGCTGACCGCCATTTTGAAACTAGCGACGCGAGTATGCTTACGGCATTAAAAGTATTACTTTCTAAATTATTTTATCGTAAATATGCATACATGTTTACTTGCTCATGATTTTAATTTGATCCTTGGAATAAACTTGTAACTTGTATGATTAAAAATTTCAATGCACAAAAAATATCTTGAACCTTATCGGGCCGTGTACGAGGACTGGTTCCCTCACAGCGAACAAATAGCGTTTGAACACTTTTACAAAAATGTCTCCATCCTAAGGACAAATATTGTTGTTATGCAAAAACCATATGGCAGTACTTTCGTTTCGTACCTGCAAACCATTGTTACTCTTTTGAGGACTACTGACTTACTGACTAATCTGCAATATCTGCACCACTAATAAGTCTAGCAGCTTACGCAGTTTCCGCAGAGGTAACATACACATACATGGTAATAGGTGCCATACCGCCCGCTCCCAACCCCACACCACATACACACACAAAACCGCAAACACACACCAAAGACATGCACAATTGCATACTGATGGGCATTAGTGGACTGTAAAACCTACATAGAAACTTGAGGTTAAGAAAGTGGCTTGTATTGACTGCCTGTATTTTAGCTGCCCACCTACAAATCTCAATTATACAGTTCATCACACAGCACATGCAGCCATCAGTTTTGTGAAAAGTACTGTTGGCCTCATGCTCAGGGACACCAAACTTAAGAGATGAGGCCACATCTGATAACAATAACAGAACTAATATGCATACGCAGTCACTAGTTCAGTAAAGAGCACCTTTGTAAACAGTACTAGTGGCCAAATGCACACAGACATCATGGATGATGACACCACTGATCACTTCAAACAACAGGCTGCCCAATGCACATTGATCAATGATACCGTGAACTAGCCTGCACATGCAGCCATCAGTTCTGTAAATAGTACTGGTGGCCACATGCACAGGGGCACCAAGCTTAAAGATGAGGTCACAAATGCCACCTCAAACAAAACGCTACCTACACACACATATCAATGATATAGTCAACCTCCGTATGCGTTACGTGAGACAGGCTTAAAGTATGGGACTGTAAATCTTCCAGCAAAATGTCAAAGCCAGTAAGAAAATAAAATAACAGAAGCAAGTACATGTATTTTGCAAATCACTCAAATAAAACATGAGATTGAGCCCAATGGTGTTATGAGTGGATGATGGAAACACAGAAAGAAACAGTAATAGTGTGTGAATGAAATAGTACGTGTACATTATGCAGTACGTGACTCGCTCCCTCCCCCCCCCCCCCACTCCACCCTGCCCTAAATCTAGCTGTTCATCATAAAACATATTCATTGATTGACTGATTTATTAAATCATCTCTTTGTCACATTTCTTCGTTTTTTCCTCTCGTTTTAATCCCAATATATATGAGTGTCAGTGCTAATGCCAGCTGCTAAAAATTCTTGCAGCAAACTTCAAATGCCAATATGTAGACAAACTGCAAATTACGCAGCAGCAAAATACAGTTCCTCTTTTGAGCAGCTAGGTTACTCCTAGCGAGATAGGGTTTAATTTTAAACGAAGCATTGCATTAACTTCCAAGCGTGTTCACATTGTGCTGTGTATTCTTTCAGTGTGTAGCGTACCGTACCATCAGTCATCACTCAGACTGCATTGGTGATCACACATCACAACTTAGCTTTCCAGTGCAACTGACTGAATTAAATGTTACAGTAATATATAACTAATCTAATTCCGAAACTGTGTTCATCCATGACAGTTGAAACCAAGTGGTGTGGCACGCTTTCTCTTTTACAGCATCCAGCATGCTGCACTTCAGACATCGGTTTCAAAGATACCGTTTGTTTTTGTGGGTTGCGTTTTATTTTGGTGATGTGGTGTCGAAATAAAATGGGCAAAGCGATGGTAAAGTGAATAAAAATAAACATGACAAACCTTTAATAAGACGTAAAAATATACAAAGCCACTTTGCACGTTCGCCTTTCATGGGGGGAAAAAAACAAGCTTATGTAGAACAAATTAAAAGAACTCTAAGGCACACCAAATTTCCCGGCAACGAGTCCGCGTACATCTTGTATCATATAAAGATCACATGATTTGGGATATCTTATTGTTGAGTAACGATATTTGAGCTCACGGCATGCTTTTTCATAATTGTTTCTTCTCATAATATATTTAAGTGTGGAAACATACTTAAAAAATAAATTCAAATCCTTTTAAGTAACATACATAGCATACTACAACTGAATACAGGAACAATGAGGCCCGTGTAAACTACCAATCCCCAGAAACATGGCTGCGACAGTCCTGGTTTTGTCTGCAGGCCAAAATACACAGTGGGTCTTCCCTGCAGTCCCATCTATTAAAATGACCTAGCCTTAGTTTGTCCCAGTCATCCCCTATTTTTTCAATCCCCTAAACAACACTACCGCCCACTTGCTGCACATTTGCCATGCACAAAATCCCCCCAAAATAAGGACATCACCATTCTCATTTCCTAGCTATCAACATGATTCTGTACCAACCCTACATCCAAGCGCAGCCAAAACTGGCACACACCTCAGATCACCATCCGCTTGGCAACTCTAACTAGGACAAAGAGAGTCAGCTGGTTAAGCCAAGGGTGGTATGAATCAAAGCACCAAACATGTCTCTACTCATCTATCAAGAAATTTTAAGCAGATTCCAGCATGCTACCTCTGTACAAAATGCCAAAGAAGGCAAAAGATTTTTTTTAAACATAGGTCCTTGCACTGACTCACCTACCTCATTTGAATATGTAACATGACCTTCAGATGTACTGGAAACAAAATGTGCTCCATAAAAATGTCTCCATCCTCCTGCGGTTTAAAATGAGTGTGCACTGCTTTTATTTATACCAGACTTTATTTTGACATACCCAAACTTTTCTTACTTTGAAGAAAATCACTATCTCGTAAACGGCTGATCGTCTATGAAGGGCAGCTGCTAGACTAAATGGAGTTGTTTCCCCTTCAAGCACGCTCAAAACACGAAAGAAATTGACGGCATACTCCGATAGAAGCGGAAGCAAAAAAGTGAAACAAGCAGACGACTTTTTTTCCAACGGGAAAATGTGTGTATTTAAATGCCATGATATTTTGTAATAGCTGCCTAGAATGTGGTAAGTAAAACGCATGATGTGGTAACTTATCGACCAATTTATTTTAAAATAGAAGTCATCATATTTGTAGGTCAGTCGCCACTATGATTTTCGAAAGCTGTAAGGGTTTCATAGCACGCGCTATCACTCGCCGATTTGGCTAGCAAGATCTGACAACTCAGCAACTCGTTCCCTGTCTTAAAAACACGGACACTTGGAAAATACCTGTTCCAACGAGTGTCGCGGCCCACGATATTACACATCAACTTTTGCCATAGGCCTTGCATACTCATAGTCATAGCAATCATGATGTTCATTGGACGGAGTGAAATTCTTTGGCGTTGAGTTAGCACAGATTTCAGAAACACAATCTGAAGTGGCAGGAAGGGGTTAACAGAAAACACGAACCTTTGCGAAACAAAACCATCTGTTGGAAAAAAAAATCTTCTCAAACCAAATCAAGTGACTCAATCAATGATTCACCTGGATGTATTCTTATGTCTGTAGCACAACAGTTTCACCATGAAAATAATACGAATTAAAGGACCGACATCAACGGGATGTTTATATGCTGTCAACACACGTATACTGGTCTCTCGACCCTAGAATCATCCAAATGCACAAAAGGCCATCGGGCTGACATCAGCCTGATGGTCCTTGCGCATTGGGATTACATCAATGTACACACTTCCTAGTCTGATCATAACCGCCCAAACAGTGCCGTATTAAGATCTTTGTCAATGGGGGGCCCAGCATTGCCTAACATGTTACTGTCCAGCCTTCTAAAAAATCGCTCAACGGGGAGAGAGACTGAGAGAGGAAAGTACAATACAACCCCGCCCTTATCACAATGACGTAGCCCAGGTTCAAAACAAAGCTTTTTAAAAACATCACCATCATCACTCAAACAAAAAACCTGTCTCAAATTACGTCACAAGTGTATTTTAAGAGGAAAGTACAATACAAAACCATCTATGTCACAGTGACCGAGTCTACAGCTAAAACAAAGTTATTTTAAATACGATCACCCACAGCTCAAACAAAACCTTCCCTCAGCCTAACACTGCAAATGTATTTTGAGAGATCGGCAGAGCTGATTTCTGAGGAACACTATTTTCGCACTCAGACAGGATTTTTCGGGAACCCGCCAGCTAACACTGAACGGCTGACTGAGTCTGTCAGCTTTAAAAAAAACACCAAAAAACCACATGCTAGGCAGAGGAAAAGACGAGCGGCAAGCACCTTCAATGCTGCACCATCTCATGTGTGTCCCACCTGTGGGAGGCACCTCCGTGCCCGGATTGGCCTCACCAGCCATCTCCGGACACATTATTATACACAACATGGCTAGGGATTTCAGTGGTCCTCATCCCCTGCGATGGACGCACATCATCACTATTACTAGGAGCACAAGCACAAACAAAATCAAACATCTTAAACGGAAGTGGCAAACAAACAATTTCGTGAAAACCTGAAAGATGCTATAAACTCAGTAATTGATCTTCCATCAAACATACAACGCTATCAAGATGTTCTTAGGTATGCCAGATCAAAAGTTGACTTTGTAGTTGGCATTGGGTTATACATGTTACCATCTGACCTTCAACTCTAAGTGGGGACAATAACAAATTATAATAATGAAATAATTGTTGCAGGGCATGATCAGAAATTAGGACTCAATTAATCAGTAAACTTAAGCCCAACAACCACACACTTACAACCACCACTTGCATCAGTCACACCAGTTACACCACTTGTGCAAGTCACACCAACACCAGCACCATTTACACCAACACCAGCAAACACGCATGAGTCAGAGAGAACTGCATTGGTAAATGGCCTTACTGGATTAGGGATATTACTTCTTTACCTGTTTCATTACATATCCTGTGATTAATCTTCCTACTGTCACCAGAAAGACCCACACATGCTCTGCCATAAATCCGATTACCTTCCCTGCTGTACTGATCAACCAACTGACAACACTTCCTATTATGCCAGGCAAAGCATCCATTGCTTTCACAGCCAATTTCTTAAGCAAGTCTGAAATATGTGTTAGTTGTTTTTTTTAACCCTCGACAGCAAGTCTTTTGGGTCAGATGGTGGAGTCGGAGACGGGGGAGGGGGAGGCCCACCACTGCCACCAGAGACAGCCATTACTACAGTGCTAATAATAAATCCAAGAGCGGTAATTAAACTTACGATAGCAATACCCTGATCTCCCAAAAGTGTTCTCAATCTCTCAGCCAAAGTTGTGTCTCCATGAAGTATTTTCTGAATCGTTTCTCCAATCCTGTTGACTTGTGTTTTCAGCTTTTTTCCCCCAATACTAATTACTTCTACTCTCGCTGATCTTTCTATTTGCAAATCCTTTAATCATTGTATGTTTTCTGTTATTTCAATGTAATTTTCCTTGTCTGCTTTATCTAGTTTCTATGTGATTATGAAGCTCACCTAGATTGGCTACATTATTCACCAGTTCATCTCTGATTGTCTGCAGTGTCTTGCTCAACCCCATTATCTCTCTCATGGGTAAAGGAGGGTAATTTGTTTTCATAGCTTCATCTGTAAAAGAGGTTTCTCTGTCTGCTATTTCCGATAACCCTTTTATCTTTGTCATTTCAATTTCTTGTACTGTTGGCAACCCTTTTTGCATATCACGAAGAGTACTCTCAAGTTTGCTTGGTAACTTCTTAAAGCTGTTCTTAACTGGACGCACTTTTGATCGGCAAACCTAGATCGGAGAAGATCCGCGATCTTTTGGTTTGTTACTTAATTGAGGTTGAAGGAACCTAGGTGAACTTCAGCAAACCAGGTTTGCCATGGTTCTCTTTCTTAGCTGAAGTGCTTGATTTAACATACTTACTGTCTGTGAAGGTGTTCAAAATGGCTGCCACTATGCCGCTTCGAAATTTGAATGATTTTTGTTTTTATACCCCTTGCAGTAGCGATCCCACAAACAGCGTTGCTCCTCCCACAAATCAATAAAAATAGGTCTTGTTCTTCGCATGAGTGAAATATTGCTGTCCGCTATAGTTGTTGTATCACTGACTATCTTCTTATCTCCAATGCAGAAGATGGTAAAAGTTTTGACCAATCGGAGGAAAGGTTCGCCTTTTATCACTCGACATGATGAGTGATCTTTTTCCGACAGTGAACTATTTTTTGTCGAGGTTCGTGAACTACTTCGAACTAGGTTCGCCGTATCTTTAGATCGTCCAATTAAGAACCAACCTGGTTCACCCGAGATCATGAACTCTATATCGTCGGAGTTCGCGAACTAAGGTTCATTTAATTAAGAACGGCTTTTACTACCAACACCAAGGTAATGCTGCAGTGCTGCGTCACCACCTACTTCAGTTTTGATTGTGCTTAAAGATCTAAACTTAGCAGGGTTGTTTTTATGTGTTAGATACACTTTTCCTCTGTCTGTATTTACAAAATATTTAATAAGTGATTTTTGTTATGTTCAAACAGATTAGGATCTATTACATCTGGGTGTTCACCAACATGATCGTAAAACGAGTTTACTTTACTTTCTAAAAGTTCACGATGGAAACTGGAAGGGTTCTTTATACCAGCCGTTGTATTATTATCATCAACATAAATATCTTCCATTTCAGTATCATGGACATATCCTCCTGCTGCCATTGTTGTATTTTTATTAAATAATTTTTTTAAATTATTTTTTCTCACCGGCGAAGCAAAAGTAAGTCTATGTTTTGGGCCAGTGGTCGTCCATCTATCATCATTCGTCCATCCACTGTCGTCCGTGGTAAACTTTAACATTGGCATTTTCTCAAAGACTATTCAAGCCACATTCTTCAAACTTGGCCCAAGGATACTTTGTGGTAAGACCTTTCTAAACATACCAATTTGAGTGACCTCTCACAAAGGTCAAGGTCACAGGGGATTAGGAAATAGATCCAAAATAGCTATATTTTGACATAATTTTTTTTCTTAAATACTATTCACAACTTCAAACCCAAACTTGGTACAAAGATACCTGATGATAAGACCTTTCTATACGTACTAATTTGGTTGATCCCTCGGAAAGGTCAAGGGTCACAAGAGCTCAGGAAATAAGTAAAAAATAGCCATATTTTGACAAAAGATGTTTTTTCTCAAATACTATTCACAACTTCAAATCCAAACTTAGTACAGAAATACCTGATGATAAGACCTATCTATGCATACTAATTTGGATGACCCCTCAGAAAGGTCAAGGGACACAAGGGGTCATGAAATAGGTCCGAAATAGCTATATTATAACAAAAGATGTTTTTTTTCGCAAATACTATTCACAACTTTAAACCCAAACTTGCTACAGAGATATCTTATGGGAAGACCTTTCTATGCACACTACTTTGGTTGATCCCTGGGAAAGGTCAAGGGTCACGAGAGCTCAAAAAATAGGTCTAAAATAGCCATATTTTGACAAAAGATGTTTTTTCTCAAATACTATTCACAACTTCAAACCCAAATTAGGAACACAGATACCTGATGGTAAGACCTATCTATGCATACTAATTTTGATGATCCCTTGGAAAGGTCAAGGGCCACAAGAGGCTGACAAATGTGTGTAAAATGCTGATTTTTGCTAAAATTGCAGGTATTCCCAAATGTTCACATTTTTTAAAACCAAATTTGATACAAAGATAGCTGATGATAAGACCTTTCCTATGCCTACTAATTTAGTTAACGCATCACAAAGGGTCACGGGGGTTGATAGTTGTGTGAAAAATGCTTACATTTTCAGAAAACATGGATTTTGCTGCTACAGAAACCAGCCCTTGTCACAAAGGTCACACATAATGTTAATCGATCATACACGTGAGCCATAATGGCTTTGCGTTTCTTGTTGCATAATAAAATGACAACATTCTATGGATCAAAGTTAGACCCACACAGAAAACTACGTGAACGTCTAGGTGTTATGGGTATTAAGCAATCAATTGTTATCACAAACAAGCCTAGCACCATAGATCAAAACCAAACTCTTACTGTCAAGTTTCGGAACCTAGGTCCCAGTGATGTTATTGTTCCTGGTACTGCACGCCTTGCTTTTAATATTGAACTTTCATCAGAATTAGTCGTGAACAGAACACTAGTTGGTAATGTTGGTATAGCAATTATTTAGACTATTAAAGTTAAACTTGAAGGCCAAGAAGTGTTTAGTCTGGATGATGCTGATGTATTCTACTGCTACAAAGACCTGTGGCTCACTAAGGAAAAACGAGAAGACTGTGTTTATCAAGGCATACAGTCTGATAACATTACCAAACATAGAATCAATGCAAGCGACAAATCCACATTATCTGTCGAAGACATTATTTTAGCAGACACATATGGAAGTAGATTTTACATTCCACTTGAATTCGAAATTCTAACAGCTTATTTGCCTTATTACCAAGGAGCACTGAATGACCATCTAAGCTTTGAACTAACTTTTAATGACTACTCTTAAGTTATCTGGTCATCTGATCTCAACGCAACATACAAGATATCAAACATCTTTTTGGAATATGAATTTGTCACACATACTGAACTAGCTAAACTAAAAAAAAAATTAGTACCAAGCAAAACTTCCGATTTATTATGACCGTGTGATATGACACAGTTTAATGCACAAAGACAAAAGTGAATCAATGTGGAACATTAACTTGAACACTGTTATGTGTTGAGTCGTAGTCGTAGTATGATATCACACCAGACACACACACGTAAAATTCTTTTAAATAAACTTCATTCAGCTGCAACCTGTCACACGTGGCTTAAGGATGTAGACTACACTGGAGTAACAGTTCCAAAAATATTTTATTTCAGCGATGCGATCTCCACACAAAGCATTCCCAAATGCACCAACACTGATACAATGTCTCTTCTGCAAATGTCAACACTGGTGACACAATGCGTTTCTCATTTAAAGTACACCACCGTTACGCTGCGTCTCGCACAATGTACACCCTATACGGGCCATGTGCCTACGATAAACTGTGTGTCCCTACAACTGACAATGCCTGACAATGTACACACGTGCTTCCTAGCACCATCTTTTATTGTAAAACGACTTTCCAGAATAATCCAAGGAATTCACCCAACGCAACCAATCAGAACGGAACACGTAAGTGAAACTCATAAATATTAACCAAAAAAAAAAAAAAGAACTTTCTAGAATAACTACAATAGTCTACAAAAATTCGACTGCTTATTTCAGCCCCAAATCCCAATGTATAATGAGTCACATAAGAGTATGGCAGACCGTTCATGACCTTTCATAACACGCAAAGAACAGCTGCTAATTTCACGAGCACAGGAAACAACTATGACTAAAAATAGAGTGGCTGTAGTACCGCTATTCTTCGTGCGACTTTGCTAGAAGCTTCCGGACTAAACTTAGCATATCATAATAAAGCCAATTCCGCTATCTGTGCGAACAATAGAAAATCTTACTGAAAAGGTACGTGATACGTAACCATGATAGCTCAAATAAATATCGGATCGTTTCCTACGATTAACACATGCATGCTCTCACAGAACAACACAACCACAATCATAACATTACCCCCCTTTTTAGAATGAAATTTCACAAAAAGTTCTTCTCAGATCTCAAAAATACAGTTGTGGCTGTATTAACCTACACGGCAAAACCACAAATAATAAGAATTTCACATCAAAAATGAAATCAAATCAACTGCTTTAAAATAATCGTCTCACAGTTCCTTTAAACTGTCCTGAGCGCAGACATGGCCCTTTAAACTCTCATGGACACCGAAATGTTTCTTTAAACTGTTATGGACACAGAAATGTTCATTTAAACTGCTCTGCTCAGGTAATCCGCTCCAAAGTTCTGCGAACCCTTGATAGACTGTAGTTTAAGGTCAAACAGGTTCTCGTTGTCTAGTCTTTCGTCATCAGCAAGACGCACCAACGCCGCCAGTTGTGGTTTGTCTTGACGACCTCTCTCAATATACTTCTTCAGCAGATTAGCATGGTTAGCCTTCACCTTGTTGTTGACCTTGACTCTGTAGTCGTTGATGCCAACCACCGTGTCGACAACATAGGGTCCTTTCCACTGCATCTGGAGTTTGTTGTTGTCAGTAGGAAGAAGAACCAATACCTGGTCACCTGGCTGGAATCGTCGAGGTTTCGCCTTACGATCTTAGTAATGCTTCCCCTTGTTCTGCGCCTTCCCCAGTTCTTCTCGAGCCATCCTGAGGGTATCTTCCAGCTTCTCTCTCAGGTCGAAGGCGTACTGGTAGCTGATCTTCACCTCAGGCGCGTCGATATCCTTGGTCCACAGCTCCTTCAGGATGTGCATGGGCCCCCCTTACAGTCCTACCGTACAGTAATTCAAAAGGGGACAACCCTGTCGAATCCTGAGGGACTTGAAGGTATGCGAAGAGCAAGGCATTGATATATCTATGCCACAACCTTGGCTGTTCAGCACACAGTTTCTTCAGCATAGCCTTCAATGTTCCATTAAACTTTTCAACCAGCCATGGGGTGATAAGGGGTGGTAGTAAGGTGTCGGATGCCGGTTGACTTCCTCCATGCAGTCGGAGACGAACTGAGTTCCCAGGTCACTCAGGATCTCCTCAGGAATCCCCAAACGGCTGAACATGTCGACGAGCGCCTCTGCCACTGTTGGAGTGTCGATCTTCTTCAATGGTATAGCCTCAGGATTACGTGTAGCATAGTCCACCAGGGTCAAAATGTAGCGATGACCATCTTCACTTGGAAGGGATATTGGCCCCACCAGGTCCACAGCTACCTGCTTGAAAGGCATATCGATCAGTGGCATTTTCTCTAGAGGAACCTTGGGCACCTTTCCTTTGGAGATTGTCTTTTGGCATATGTCGCATGACTTGCAGAATCAGGTGACGTCGCCTCCCATATCAGGCCAGTAGAAGACGGCTCGGATCCTATCGAGGGTCTTGTTGATTTCCAAGTGTCCTCCCAATATGGAATCATGGGCCAATTTCATCACCTGCATCCTCAAAGGTTCAGGGACTACTACCTGACGCACAGGTTTATATGCATTGCTGTTGAATATCCGGTACAGGATATTTTTCCTGGTCTCGAAGGTTATCTCATTTCCCTTTCGCGTTACGGGCTCGGTCTGACCTCGGAACTTGTCAAGCATGGGGTCGGCTTTCTGTAGCTCCACTCGGCGCCTTTCCCTATTCACCACGGCTGCTTCCGTGTTGTCCGCCACTTTTAGAGGGATGGTCTGGTGACTTGTCTTTGCTTGACTTCTTGTGGTAACAGCACATGTTTCAGGTCTCCACTCTGGATCTGGATCGTCTGCGTTTCTGGCACCATCAATGTTTCCGATGATAAGATCGTAGACAGGGGTCTTTACGCATAACACCTTCACCTCTCCTCTCAGGTACGGGGTGTCGACGCTGACATTGGCAAGGGGGATAATCCTCACAGTTCCGTCGGCCAAAATGAAGGTGGTCCACTCCTGTAGCTTCTGGTCTTCAGTTACTAGGTCCTCTCTCACTATGATGCAACTGCAACTGGTATCTCTCAGCACTCTCACTGGAGTGTTTCCGACGAATCCTGACACCACCGGCATGTTCGGCACTTCATTCTCAGGCAGCGCGATGTTTGAGACTGGTAAAAATGTACCTCATCTCCTACTGGGATGCGTCCATTCTTTCTAAAAGATTCAATCAGCTCCGGTGTCACTCGCGTTTCTCCAGATTCAAAGTCAAAGGATGACGTCACATCATTGGCTAATACAGCGGCGGCTCTGTGTTGAGACGTGATACTGCTTCTGCTTGCTATCCCGCGATCTTGGTTGGATCTTCTGGTGTTGTCGCCTCGAGGAACATCTTTAGAAGGATCGCCTTGTGACCTTTCTTTCCACAGAGAAAACATGTCAGGTTCTCCACCAGCTTGTATTTCGGGGTGTCTGACATTGTGGATTTCCTCCGCTGCGACTTACTGGGCCCGAACTTCATGTTGTGGGCGTCAAGGTATCTTTGAGCGAAGTCGGCCAGGGCCTTTAGGGACTGGTCTTTTTGCTCCCTGAGGTGGGCGGCCAGGTCCTTAGAACATGCGTTGAGGACTTGTTCTTTGATGATGAGGTCACACAGGTCCTGGTACTCTTTGTTTAAACCAGCCAGCTCTATCCATTTCTCCAGGTAGCTCCTGATTCTCTCAATGAATAGGCCTGGTGTTTCTCCTTCTTCAGGCTTGCAGTTCCGAAATCGTCGTGTGTAACCCTCTTCAGTGAAGTCGTACTGTCTCAGCAGGGCGGCTTTCAACTGCGTATAATCTTCGGCTTCTTCTCTTGGCAAGCGGGTGTAAAATTCAAGCGCTTTGCCAGTTAGAAGTGCACTCAGTTTGATAGCCCAAGTCTCTTGTCTCCAGTTGTTGCTGCTTGCGAAGTGCTCAAATCGCTCTAGGTAAGCGTCCATCTTATCTGAATTTTCTGCGAAAGATGGTAGCTTTGGCGCACGGGCTGTTTGCTCTCTGCTAGCTAATGCTGTTGCTTCAGTAGCTCTCTGGCTCTGTGCCTCTATCTCCATCTGCTTTAAATGAATTTCATGTTGACGCTGTCTCTCTGCCTCTTCTCACTCCTCTTCTCGTTGTTTCTCTGCCTCTGTTCGCTGTTTTTTTCTGCCTCTTTTCGTTGAATTTCGAGTTTCCTGATTTCACGCTCTTTAGCTCTTTCTTCTCTCTCCAATCTCTCTTTTTCTTCTCTCTCTCTCTCGTCTCTTTTCTTCTTTCTCCTCTCTCTCCTTTACGAACTCGAGGAGTTGAGCTCCTTTGAGTCCACATTCCTTTCCAATTTTCAGGAATGTCTCCATTTCCGATGTCGCCATCTCTGTGTTTCACTGCTGGCTGTTTTCTCCGGCTAGCCAACTGAAGAAGTCCCGTCGGAGGTGATAAAATGTTACGTGTTGAGTCGTAGTCGTAGTATGATATCATACCAGACGCACGCACATAAGGTTCTTTTAAATAAACTTCATTCAGCTGCAACCCGTCACACGTGGCTTAAGGATGTAGACTACACTGGAGTAACAGTTCCAACAATATTTTATTTCAGCAATGTGATCTCCACACAATGCATTCCCAAATGCACCAACACTGATACAATGTCTCTTCTGCAAATGTCAACACTGATGACACAATGCGTTTCTCATTTAAAGTACACCACCGTTACGCTGCGTCTCTCACAATGTACACCCTATACGGGCCACGTACCTACGATAAACTGTGTGTCCCTACAACTGACAATGCCTGACAATGTACACACGTGCTTCCTAGCACCATCTTTTATAGTAAAACGAATTTCCAGAATAATCCAATGAATTCACCCAACGCAACCAATCAGAACGGAACACGTAACTGAAACTCATAAATATTAATATAAAAAAAAGAACTTTCTAGAATAACTACAATAGTCTACAAAAATTCGACTGCTAATTTCAGCCCCAAATCCCAATGTATAATTACGTCACATAAGAGTATGGCAGACCGTTCACGACCTTTCATAACACACGCAAAAAACGGCTGCTAATTTCACGCGCACAGGAAACAACTATGACTAAAAATAGAGCGGCTCTAGTACCGCTATTCTCTGTGCGACTTTGCTAGAAGCTTCCGGACTAAACTTAGCATATCATAACAAAGCCAATTCCGCTATCTGTGCAAACAATAGAAAATCTTACTGAAAAGGTATGAGATACGTAACCATGATAGCTCAAATAAATATCGGATTGTTTCCTACGATTAACACATGCATGCTCTCACAGAACAACACAATCACAATCGTAACAAACACACCTGCTAGGTCACTGAAAGGCATTCTTATGTTATTCGTTGAAACGGGAAGTCCATACAAAAGGGAGTCAGAAAAATTTTACAATCGAAAGATTACGCACTTTTCCTGCACTATTGAAGGGCGACCTAATCAAGTGTATGCTTCAGGCATGCTACCTTACCAACACTATGACGAGATCGTAAGATGGTCAGATGGAAGACTTAGAGAAAAACCAGCAAACATGGCATGCAAAGATCTGCAGCTGTATGACGTAAGATTAGACCAATACCTGACAGACAAGTATGAACTTTGGCTAGACTTACGCAATACAGACGGCGACTACCTACATAGGTCACTGTCATACTGTCGAAAACGGCAGTGACGAGATCACAATCCAAAAACAAAAAACAAAAAAAGAGTGAAACAGCAGGAGCAATAAATATTTACCTGTATCTGATTTATGATGCACAACTGAAAATTCAAGAAAGTAGACTAAGTGGTGCGTGTATTAAAATTATATTTAGTTTTAAAATGAACTTGCTAACCCTTGATCTACACTGTGGTTTGTTTTGTGGTGCCACATGCTGTGGGAAAACTGAATTTGCACTTGATCTATTACAAACAAAATACATCTATCATTTTGAAAACATATTCTACCCAATGATCAAACAAAACAAAGCTTTATTCATTTGGACTGATCACAACATTTATTTAGTCGACCCTGAGAAAAAACTTGCTGACTACCTGCAGTATTTTTACAAGCAATTTCAAGGACAGTCAACATTGTTTATAGTTGATGATTGCTCTGCAGAGAAAGACATTGTCAAAAAGAGCCTTCAGTGGCAGACATGCAAACATCAGTGTCTGGATTCTAACTAAAAAATATAATGCTGTACTAAAAGATTTCTGAGAGCAGTTAAAGTTTATCTGTTTGTTTTACTGTAAGGATTGTGACAGCTTTGAAGACTGTCTCAGAGAGAATGATGTTATACCAAACAAACATGATCGAGACGTTGTAAAAAACAAACTGAAATCAATTAAGCATCTAAAGCTTAAATTATCTTAAAGACAGATCAGCCCACTAGGCATGGATCAATAAATTAATTTATCCTTTTGTTTTGGTCATAAAAAAAGATGACGGACAGACAAGCGCAAGCGGTGCAAGCTGTTGATGTTACAGACTGCTTCAGATACGTTCAACATTATGAGATAATCTTCTGGATGATAGTGTAAAGATTCAGGTTGTTGCTAATATAGAAATTAACAGGTAGACGGTTAAGTGATTACATCGTATATCTCAACGAAACAACACACAGTTAATGCAAAAAGGGAACTGGAGAACGTGTTTAGAAACAAAATGTTGTCTGACGTCCTCAAAACAATCGATAGAGCAAAAATGAAAGTGTCTGGTTGGCATGAAGGGTATGTACATGAACTGCATCTAAGGCAGTCAAGATATCATATTTTAGGCAAATCATGGTTGCCACTACCAACAGAGGTTGCAAAGAAAAAGGCTGGCGTTATTATTCTGAACAATGACAATCATTGTTTTATGTGGTGTGTGCTTGCCAAACTTCACTTTGTAAAAACAAAACCTGAGCATGTATTCAACTACACCAAGTTTGTTAACAAACTCAACTTTAATGGCATAGATTGTCCTGTTAAGGTGGAAGATATAGACTTGTTTGAAGAACTAAATCCTGTTATTTCTGTGAACGTGCATTTGTGGGACAATGAGCCTGAGAATAAGTTACAACCAATTAGAGTATCACCACTTGCCCCAACCTATGGCCAGCCAGAAGATAAGCATATTGACCTTCTACTAATTAGCTCTGGTAGTACCTTTCACTACACAATTATCAGGAGTATGTCTCGACTAATTCACAGCCATGTATCAAAATATGTTAGAAAACAGGAATTGTGTAAACAAAAGTTTGCAAAGGTTTTCCTCTATTGAAGTAGTAGCCCACTACGGCACCAGCCTCCACGTGGCGTGGGTGGGTAGTCTTCTCAGTCGCTGACTGAGTGGGCTAGTGAAGGGGTGCCATCTTTGTCCAGGATTAGGACTTGACGTCAGCAGATATGTTGTTCAGTCTTTTTCACTGGTCCGGTTTTTAAGGAGCTGTGCTAACCCAGGTCTTACCATGTTGGATTGGTCCTTAAAAATACTCATTAGTTGTTTTTGGTCCTTTGGATCCCAAGTGTTTGCCGTGCTTGGAGACCCGTGTCGGGGGGGGGGGGGGAGAAGAGGATCCTGGTGGCTGAGGTTCCCTTTGGGTTGTGGCTCACCGGTGCCAACACTCCACTTTGGCCAGGACTTCTACTTAAACGGGAGGCTAGGAGTACCGGCCTAGTCAATTGGCTCTTGTCACGTTGAGCCCTATCCCACTGTTGACATGCAGGTTGATATGCGGAACACCATGCTATAGCCTCTGCTGATGATTAGGTGCTTTATGCCAGTATTCTCCTGCATTCAACAATGTGTCAGTCTCGTATTACAGAGGAGGTGGTCATGTCAGCTGATGAACCTGTTTCTTGTTTTACTTCTATTTTGTTGGCTGCAGCAGGTGAAACCATCTCTAAAACTTCCACATCAGTCCCTCGGAAGCCAAGAGTACCATGGTTCAATGAAGAGTGCCACAAGGCCCAAAAAACGTGCAAATCTGCTCAGCGACGTGCTTTTCGTAATCCATCGCAAGCCAACATTTTAACATTTAACATTTTTAAACGTGAATGCCGTGCTTCCTGGAGACGTTCCGTCTCATCTTTATTTTCAAGGACTCTGTCCCAGAAAGTCTGGAAGGCTGTTCGAAAAATTAGGGGCAAGGGTGGCTCGGCTTCTGTCCGCTATCTTAGAGATGGTGCCAGCTTGGACACAGATAAAAAAGCTGTGGCCAATTTGCCTGCCTCCACCATTGCACATAATTCTTCAACAGAGCATTATTCACCCTTCTTCCAGAGAGAGAAGGAGACGCGAGAGTCTCGTATTTGTGATTTTAAATCGGATAACTCAGAAGACTTTAACACCCCTTTTACATTATGATTCAGTGATTCCATGTATTTCCTGAAATTCAGCTACATACATTTCACACAGTTTTATTGGATTTTGATCAAGTGTTCGTTTTGACCTTCCTCCACATACTCTACATAGAGAATTTAACCTTATAAAGGGAAAGGCTTCTGTGTGTGCAAATGTTTCTTGTGTATGTTTTGTTCCCACCATAACTGTACTGTCTACTCCTTAGGCTACACCATTTGGAACAAAGGAACCAGGATAATATGGATGAGCAGACAACAGTTAGTACATGATACTACTAAACAGTGTCACATCTATATTGCAGGCTATGAGCAGAGCATAAAGCACAGGGATTACACAATACACAACAGTATTCCAGAACAAAGAATGAATGTTCAAACCAACTCGGTACTGTGAGGCTCAGATAACTTACCAGCCATGTTCAGTCACACACAAACACGGTACCTGTCTTTATCCTTGGATTGCACTCTTTAAAAAAAACGTAACTGGAATAATACCACGAACACAGGAACCAGCACACAACAGTTCACAAGTGTGTCAAACGGTTCTATGTAGAAAATCTTTGAAGAGGAGATAGAGAACATTAAACACAGGCATAACCACCACACATCAGCAGTCTGTTACAGAGATTAGAGAAGGAATAGCTGATATCAGACTGTGACCTACTTAAGCCTGCTCGCTGCTGGAGTGGCTGCAGCAAGCATGTTGCTGGCTAAACTAAAGAGTGGAAAATCCAGCGTTCTGCACAGCCGTGAGCTGTGCATTGATCGCATCCAGGGGTGGGTGTCTCTCAACAAATTCAAGTTCTCACCCTTGTTTTTAATTTAATGGCACCAACAGGTTGAGGTGCCCCTCATTATTTATTGCTTTTACCACAGATGGTAATTACTGATAACTGAAAAGTCTCTCTGATAATTGTTTGTTAAAGCTTTCAACAATTGCCTGTGAGCTGTGTACGCCAGGTATGCCATGCCTAACCAGCATGCCATGCTTAGCAAATAATTGATTAACTGCACCTTTGAATTCATTTCCGTCATCAACTTGAACAAGCTTAGGGTATTTTAGAGGACCACGACTATAGTCAATGATAAAGCTGCCACCACAGTACTAGCGTTTTTGTCAGTTAGAGGTTCAGCATCCTTTAATCTTGAAGCAACATCAACAACAGTCAGTGCATACTTGTATCATTTTTTCCTTACAGTGTCATGAGAAAGGAACAAGATATCCATTTGGTGTGTGTCATTAGGGGTGGTGTTTTCAAAGTGTGGTCTTATTATTTTTCTTGGAGTGGGCAAATATATCTGCCATATAGCTTGCCTTTGCAGCCACTGTTTTACTTGATCGAGCATAACATCACCACCTATAGCGGCAGATATTTTTCTATTGCAGTTTTTCCTTTCCAGTAGACAATTGGAGATTATTATATTTTTGATAGTTTAGCTTCAACACTTATCATTTCTTCTAGCAAGAAAAACTCCTGTGAAATAAACAAATGTCATGCCTACTAAAACAAACATTATTTCTCCATTTTTTTGTTGCGGGCTGGGTTGATAGTAATCACGAAGTTTTGGTTGTGGTATGCTCACGTCTTCACCAGTAACAAGTTAGTATTCTTTGATAGCATCATCAACATTTGAAAATGTATGCTCTGCGTGCCACTCTAGTCTAAGTTATCATTGATAAAATCACGTCTTTCTATTCTTTTTTTCTCATAATCCTGTTCTGCTTGGGCCAGTTTCTCTGCAGCTTCATTGTGATGTCTCATTTCTTCCACACTTTCTTCTCCACTCATTTTGGAAAAAAGGAATTTAGATCCACACAAAACAAGTGCATTGACCACAGCACCGCCATTGATAACAGCCAATGTTGCCATATTTTTATTTACATAGATACATTTTCTGGAATAATTCCCTGCTTAACAAGAAAGTATTTTGTAGCAATCAATGCTGTGACAACCGCAACTAGCTTAGCACTGTCCTCAAAATCTAGTTGGCCAATGTTAGCAGGTTGCATTTTGATAAGACTCCTTCCTAGCATAGTGTATGTGACTGCAAGTCCACTTAGAACAGCAGAGTGATAGACGAGGTTTATTATGTTCTTTGTATCACTCATTTTTTCTTATGCAACAAAAACAATAAATTTATTCACTGCATGAAGAATGGATCAAAAGCTTTTGGTGCTGCTGGTAATGTGGAGACTTCTTGCTTTGCTTTTTGAGTTTCTGTTTTTTTTGGACACTGTTCGAGTTTGTGGTTTTTATTTTTTTCATAACTTGTAACCTGAGTAACTAAATCCTACAACAAATCCACTAGTTAAGTATTTTGTTATTTCTGGTTTAGGCTGTTGTGTGACAAGCTCAGTTGCTAGTCTCTCACTTTGTTGTGGCGGTTGTGGTGCTGGTACTGTTGACTGGGGTGGTAGTTCAGTTACATGAGCCTTTCCTTGCAGTTGTAATTTTGTTCTGTCTATTCCACTCGGCTAATTTTTTTCCTGCTCTAATTCTCCCAGGACTCTTGGGTTTAGTTACCATTTGAATCTGAGTCAAGCTCAGTTGTGGGGTCATCTGGTTGTCCTCCAGTTTCTTCTGCTTTAAATTTTATTTAGAAAAATCAACATGACTCCCAGTGATGAGTAAATGTATTGCAGGGGCAAGGTAATTTTCAAACTTGTAAAACATAAGGCATGCTAATTTGCTGATTAAAATTGAAACAATAGGGTTGCTTTCAAGATCATGTGATAGACTGTCCGTGTCCACAGGCAAGAAGTGACCAACTGCTTTTGTATACAGACACACGAGAGATCAACTTAAGTCATGAGTCATTAGTGAACCAATGTGATTTTCATATTTAGTGTGTAGCTTAATTACCTCCTTAGCAGTGAGTGATTCTATTTCTTCTGTTGTATACTGTTTTCCGAGATAAGCTTTTGATTTTCCAGAAACTACAACAGCAAAAAGCTGTTCTTTTTTGAGTCTAAGTTTTTATTCTCAACAGTTCAGATATCACTCAGAAGAACACACTGATTCATTTTATAATAAAAAATAAAAATAAAATGTATTAATAATTCTAGACTTCTCTCTGTGTCCAGTAATATGCAATTGATTACTTAGTCCACCAGCTGTTTCATTCTAACAATGGGAGCAAACTCTTCCTGGCTTAATGCTAACAAGGGGAGCAATGCCTACTGGCTTCACACTAGCAAGGGGAGCAACTTCTACTGACTTCAAAACTGTCACAGTTGTTTACATGTGACCAACATGTTTTACTGTGACAAAAATGTTTTACTGTGACAAAAAAGTTTTGCTGTGACCGTTTCACTTGTGCTGTGACCGATTCACTTGTACTGTGATGACCCCTCCCCCCCCCCCCCCCAAAAAAAAAAAAAAAAAAAAAGTTGGTCAACACCACGAGAAGTTCTGGCTACAAAGCGACAACAAATTTCTGTGGTGCTTGATTCGCCTATGCTGTGACAAGTGACTGTTTTGTATTCTAGGGCATTCAGTCAGTTGAGCAAACGTCAACTTTGGCCGCAGATGTCTGACCACATCCTTTTTGTCCGTGACCCCAGCCCATGAAGTTCTTGACGTACATGACGTACTTGACGAATATGACCTACATGGCGTATATGACGTTTATGACGTATATAATATACTTGACTATATGACAATGACGTACTTGACGTACATGACGTATATGACGCACATGACATATAACGTACTTGACGTATATGACGCGCATGACATATATATGTTGTGGTTGAGTTGAGGCGGGGTTTTAATAGAGCTATGTGTGTTGGTGTTTAAAATAGCCGTGATTTAAGGTTGTAGGACACACCTGTTTCGCGCATCTTTTCTGCGCATTTAGATACCGCTATCTTGCGTCTGCCGTGACCTGAGACTAGAGGTCACCGAAAAAAAAACGCCGTACGGCAAGTCGTATTGCAAACAAGCTCAATTTATCGATAATTGACAAAAGATATATACTGTCTGAAATAGGTGTGTAAGCTGACTGTTTCTATGCATAAAATGTTGTGTTTCCTCAGAAATAAGATACTTTTGCATAAGTTGCGACAAGTCATCGAGCGTCAGTAGTAACGCATAACCATTTCTCAGAAGAAGAAAAAAAAAATGAACGGGCCGTATACGTGGCAGCCAGGAAAACAACAAAATCTTCAGACAAGGTAAATTAAAGTAGAAAAAAAGTTTTATGCACCGCCGTGAGATGTCACCTGCACGGCGTAAAACCCCAATAGCTAACTTTCCTTTTATGCATGGAAATTCAGTTACAGCCTACCTGCAATGAAGAAGACTACATTTTATTGTGGGTTGACAGGGGCATGCATTCCATGTATGTCAGTCACCACCTAGAAGTAGAACATTTCCATACATTCTCAGAGAGCCTTTACTAATACGGTGGAAGGAATGTAGTCCACATTGTAGTGATATTAAACCAGTGCCAGTGCTTATTATTTAGGAAAACATACTGTGTGTAGTAAAAAGTCCTGCTAAGGGAGAATTTTGCATTACTAACTCAGTAACTGCTTTCAGTACTTAGTAACTTAGTTTTCTCATCCATTCTCTGTCTTATGAAGGCTATATTACAGATTAGGAGATAGGTCCAGCATTTTTTTAGTTCAAGGATGGTGCCAGAATAGCTTGGCGGATGAGACGCCAATGATTCATGTAGCGACATGATTTATTATTAGCTCCGCATTCGTACTTGACATGCATACAAAACCTTCTGTTCAAGTGCCATAATGATCAACACGATTGATTGTGGGCGTATACAGCAAGACAAGACAAGACCACCCTTGAACTATCATAGTCACATTTATTTCAAGCAGTGGGTGTATCAGGATTAAAAGGTTACCTAGTAAAACGCTACTTTGACTGAACCCCTAATATTTGTTGACTACCATTTTGGATGACCGTAGAATGTGTGAAAAATACAAATTTGACTAGTACAAAAGCAAGCCTTTATGTTGAGACTCGTGACACGTATTTCAGCTACCTTTTGGAAAGTTCACACAGGTTGTGAATCAGTTATGCGCATGAGGCGTACAGACGTGACTTTGCCATTGTTGTTTGTTCTTTGCGGTTTACACAGTTTTTGTCGCATTTATTTTGAAAGTAATAATCTGCCCCTGCATTTCGTTCACGCAAAGTGAAATTGTCATGCTGCCGAACAACACAGTAATAATCATGTATTTCATTTCAGGCTAATACTGCTGTTGACCTCTCGCTGTGGAGTCTCAGTACTTTCACCCAGAGTACATACTTGCAAACAAGCGCAGAAGTATGACGTCTACACCAACTGACCAAGGTCACACTCACAGCGCAAGTGAAGTGAGGAAAGGTGACACTTATTCTCCTGGACTCGAGGTAAATCATACCAGTAGATCTGTGATGAGAATCAGGTGCAGAACACAACACAACTATGGTGTGAATGAACACATCATACTGTAATGCCTTCTTTCATTGGCTCATGTGCGAAGCAAGTGTAAGGCTATGTTCTGGGCCATTGGTCGTCCATGGTAAACTTTAATGTTGGCATTTTCTCGGAGACTATTCAAACCACAGTCTTCAAACGTAGCCGAAGGATACTTTGTGGCAAGACCTTTCTTACTCTTAGCCTACCAGTTTGAGTTCAGGCCAAGGGTCATGAGAAAGCAAGAAATAGGTAAAAAAAAATAAAGACATATTTTGACAAAAGATATTTTTTCTCCAATACTATTCACAACTGTACATAAGCCAGCCCTTTACTTATGCTTAGACGCATGGCACTTAAATTTCAGTCGCCTTTTGGAAAGGTCACACAGTTCAGATTAAGAAAATGATCAGTTTTAAATGCACACGAACGATCCAGGCTTCACCATTCTTGTTTGTGGTGTTCACAGTTTATTTCACATTAGTTTGAAGGTAGTAATGTGTAAACTAAATGTAGGGACGAATTGGGGGGGGGGGGGACTCCCCCCCCCCCCCCCCACCGGCCCCGAATTGTTTATAATGCTATACAGTTATATCCTGAACCGCTCGGAGATTACTCTGAACTGAGGTAGTCGCTACAGCTCCAAAAACACATGGCCCCACGAGCTCCTTAGCATCCGCGTTATCGCGGAATTGTTTATATTACAGCGTTCTAAATGAACTTTAGAATTTTTTAGTGTGTGTACGGGTCCCGCATTTTTTGGGAAACAATAGGCACACAGGCCTCTTTTCGTGTTTGTCCTTGCTAAACTACAACATTCTCAGAGAGAAAAAGAGAGATGAAATGAAACTTTATTAAGAGAGAGAGAAAACAACAGCCTAGTGATAATAATGTGTAAAATGGTTATAACTAAATAGTGTATACACGGCCAAGTGAAGACACAGTCGTACTATCCGTGAACTGAAAAACTCGAAAAGCTTTTGGTCAGGGAGTCGCAGGAGCAAAAAAGGAGGAGAGGAAATACGGTCCCGGCTGGTTTGATATGTGCCAGATATCTCTCACGACAGCTTGATGATAACTGACTCGCACTCATACTTGCCAGAATTCAGGGACCTTTTTTTTCTCTGTCCGTTGAGTTATAGACTGTATAACAAAGTCCCTGTTTGTGGAGTTTGGAACCGACCCACCCTGAAATAAGATCAGAAGTGAAATTGCCATGCTGCCGAATAACACGATAATAAACATGTATTTCATTTCAGGTCAGTGCTGCTGTTGACGTCTCACTGCAGAGTCACGCCCAGAGGGTATACTTGCAAACAAGCACAGAAGTATGATGCCTACACCAAGAAGAGGCAAGAGCTAGACAGGTCATGTTTGCTCAAAGGAGAAGGCCACAGCTAAAAGCAGGCAATTCCAGTTCCAGCGGATCAACTAAAGTGAGAGAAGGCACCACTTATTGTCCTGGACTCGAGGTAAAGCATACCGATTGATTTGTGAATAGAATCAGGTTCATAACAAAACACAACTGGTTGGGATAAACACATCACACTGTAATGCTTTCTTTTATGTTGAAGATGGTGTAGTAGTAGTACCAGCATTCTCAACAACACCGAATGCTAAAATCACTTGCTGTCAACAAGTGGCACCATATTGCATTTGATTTGAAAACTAGAGGGTTGGGCAAGTCTCTAAATACTGTCGTTTTCTTTAATAAGCACTTAGTGCATACAAAAAGACTAGAAAAATCTGAATACTACCCATTTGGTCCAGTGTGTGCTGTTGCTAAACAGCAATGCGTTGTGTCCTGTTTGAGACAATTTCTGCAAGTTACACTTTGAATATTGATGCTGATTCTAGATATATGTATACACCCTTTGTGGTCATTTCAAGCTCAATGGCGTCTAATTTTTGGCACACGTGTGATAGCAAAAGTAAGTGTTTGTAATGGGTCGTCCGTCAACTGTCTGTTTCCTGTGGGCAACTTTAACATTGGCATTTCCTCGAAGACTATGCAAGCCTCAGACTTCAAACTTGGCACAAGGGTACTTTGTGGTAAAATAATTCTAAACATACCAATTTATGTGACCTTTCAAAGGTCATCTCAAGTAGTATTTTCAACTTCAAACTCAAACTTGCTATGGAGATACCACATGATAAGGGTGACAAAAGTTAGTTTCGGGTAGAGTTGTAGTTTTTATCAATGTTTTTGCAAACTTTTCAATAAAATTTGGCATGATGATAACACTTTTCTGTGCTACTAATGTAATCAGCCCCTCACAAAGGTCAAGGGTCACAGAGGGTTGACAAATGTGTGAAAAATGAAGGGATTTGGAAAAATACTCAGGTTTCACTGACAAAATCCAGCCCTATATTTATGTTTAGACATTTTCAGAGACCTGTTGGAGGAGTCAAGCCAAGGTCAAAAAGGACAGACATATTATGTGGATTGGTCATACACGTGAACCATAAGGACATTGCCTTTCTTGTTCATGTTCTGACTACTGTCATATTATGCATGTATGTACTTTGTATAAATACTTGCAAACATATATGCACGCAATATGTGCATGTCAGAACATTTTTTGATACAAAATTATCTTTTGCAGGTTGCGAAAGACGAGGGAATAAGAGTTCAGCGGGTACATCTCTCCGCGATGGCCAACCGACGAGAAGGCAAAGGCAGTGAACTGATTGTCCTGTGTAGGAGGGCAGACGTCCTGTTATTTTGATGTCCATCCACCAGGCTGGCCACTATGTCAAGGTTTTGGACAGTCACATCATTCGCAATGCAGCAAAAGCCTGTGCCTTACTGCCTGAGCTGATGCATAGCCATATATTAGGAGCAGGGCAAGCAGGCTTTAGGCCTGGCTATTCAACTGCAGACACAACAGCAGTGGGGCAGTGACAACAAAGTGACAATGACAAAACTCGAGAAAATAGAAATAAAGAGGGAGTGTTTCCATAAGCCCGACATAGAAGCAGCGGGGCGACAAAATTGTAACGTGCAGTCGAGCAGTTCAGGGGCTATTGTACAGTGATGGGGGTGTGCTTTGTGTGTTTTCATATAACAATGTGACAAAGCGATTTGACACCCATGTTGTAATTTGTAGTGCAGTAAAAAGGTGAAAAATATCTGTATTTTGACCAAAAAGATGTTTTCTCAAGTATACACAACTTCAAACCCAGACTTGGTACAAGGTGGTAAGAACTTTTCATGCATACTAATTTCATATGCATGAAAGGTCAGAAAGGTCAAGGGTCACAAGAAATCGGAAAATAGGTACAAGATGGCCATATATTGCCCAAAGATTTTTTTTTCCCAAGTATTCCTAACTGTAACCCTAAACTTGGTAAAGAGATACCTGATGGTAAGACCTTCCTATGCATATTTATTTGGTTGACCCCCTCATAAAAGTTACTTTTTGTCACTCTTCTGTCATGTCGCAATTTGGAAATGCAGCTTAATGTATTAGTTTTTGATTATCCAAGGAAAACCCCTTTACTGACAATGTGTTCATTTTTCGAAGACATTTCATCATATGAACAGGTCTTTTTTGTGACAAGTTCCTAAATACTGGCATACATCAGTCATTCAAAATATGTACTCCACAGCTGACAGTTATGGGGTAGGAAACAGTGGTACAGATAGATTTTGTGCAGCATCGGTGTGAGACAAGGAGAAAACTTATCACTGCTCCGCTTTGCATGATTCAAAATGATATACAGGGTTCATTCTGAAAATGGTCAGTGGCCTCAGAGTATAAAACCCACGGGTCCTTTCTGAAGAGGGGATGTGCGGAAATATAGAAACGTGGGGATGTATATTTATGTCATTAAACCCTCAGCTTAAAATGTTGTGCAAATGTGGACTTGCTCAATGAAAAACGCAATACTTCTCAAGAGGGAGTTAATTGCTAACCACATGGTTCATTTCACAAGTTTTACAGATGTACTGTACATGACACACGCCAGCAAACAGAATGACCTGACTATGATCCGTGTCCATTTGTGATTTGTGCTAAGGAACATGCGTATTTTGTATTGTTATATGGTCGATTTTGTATCAAGAGCAGTACAGGTATTGTTTAGTGTGCATGCCTATATTATGCAGACTAGGTGACACAGTGCATTGTACCCTTGTTATTCAGTTGTTATGGTATTTTGTGTTGACATCAGCATTGTGCAGTGCAAGTTATGGGGCTTGAGACTGCATTTCACTTTGTTGTGCTGCAATTGGACACAGTGTGGTACTGGTAACAGTATTGTTTGATTTTCATGCCAACATTGTGCACAGTATCTGTCTAATGTAGTGTGGTGCCTGGATACTGCATTTCACTGTTATTATGTTGTGGGATGTGCAATGTTGAATTATATCAGGACTACAGTGATGGTCTCTCTCTCTCTCTCTCTCTCTCTCTCTCTCTCTCTCTCTATATATATATATATATATATATATATATATATATATATATATATATATATATATATATATATATATATGAGCAAAATAATATATGTAGTGAAAGGCTCTAAATGATAAGTCTGTCATTCCTTCTCTCATATCCCCCTTTTTTTATATACTGTGTAGTTGGCTCCCACATAAATACCTCATGAGCAAGTGGTTGCCGGTGTCGGTCTCCGTTGGCATGCACACAACTAAAAATGACATCAGCTCCACTTTTCTCCCAAATAGCTTGTATACAGCCAGCACTTTGTCAATGTAAATGTGAATAATGTTACATGTAGTTGAAATATGTTCTGCAGTAAAGCTGTATTTTGAGGGGGAGCTGGGTGGCTCGGTGGTAGTGTGTTTTTGTTTCCTTATAATTTGTCACCAAAAACTGCTGGGAAACTGAGATTCAGCTAGAGAGATAGGTACATCCACTACCAATCTGTTTACAAACATCTTTCAACCAGAGATGTTCATCGACCTGCTTTCACGGAGACACCAAAGGAGCATGTAGCATTTCTTGCAGCAGGTATATTAAAACAAATTCACATCAATTAATGTTTGTAGATGATGCCAGTAAAAATTAAAAAAAAAAACTGACAACACTCTTTGGTGTGCTTTTTCATCAGTGAAGCTGTGAATGATTGAATGAATGTAAACATGCTCACACAATGCCTGGCTGAAAAAATGAATGAACAAATGTACCGAGGTAACCAGTGTGCATTTTTATCCAAGACTGAATCCGGTTGTTTGGTTTATAGTTTAACATTCACTCACATTACCACAGTGATGATAATCGCATATTTAAAAAATAAATTAAAAAAAATACCACGCGTTAATTTTTTATTTTTTTTGCTTTGGGTTTAAAGTGTGTTTGTTTCATTTAGCGAAGTAGAAACTGTATGGGTTTCAAATGTGAGCAGGAAAAAAATGTCGCCATCTACGGGACTCGAACCCTGGTCACCTGCGTGGCAAAAAAAGTATCTTACCACTGCACTAACTAAATTACTAAGAAAAAGTTCGTGCATTTAATTACTTATAGGTAAACGTTTTCATCCCGTATCTGCCGTTGTTGTTTGTTCCAGTTTACTGTCACAAATAGTAGTTGAGGACTAGCAGTTTGGGCGTAGTTTGCAACAGTTTGGGCTTAGGTTTTTCCTTCTTTCTGATGCAGGCTTGTGACCAGCTACGGCGGAGATATGATCTGCCGGAAGTCAGACATCGCTTGTATCCCTTATTGAATACGCACTCGAAAACGACCCTAAGTGCCAAATTTTGTGCGGGACCCCATATTTTCTTCATAATCAATGTGATAGTTATAACATAAAGTACGACTTTATCAAATAAAAAGGGCCTGAGCAATTGCCCAACATTGCAAACACTTGTAATGTATTGATAACATCCGGGCAATTTGCGAATTTACAACATAAACTTTTCTCGATTGCACTTAGAATTCCAATTATCAGAACACACTTTTTTTACGAGAAAATACTAACATACTTTATGAAGTGACCGAAATGTTTCTTTATCATTTTAACACACTATTCGATAAATTATTATTGTGTTCTGAAATCAGCTATTTTGCGTGTTTTTGCTGATGGGGTAGGTCACGCAAAAGGCTAAAACTTACAAATATGCCCGGGACCATGGGTCTTTCAGGGTGGCAATAGCCTCCAGACTCAATAAGGCTCTCAAAAAACCCTATAAGCGGCAGTTTTCAATTAAAAAATGTAGGTATAGTATACAACCTTAAACATGGGCTCAGTAAAAATTTGAGGGGTGGTTTGGGAACCCCATTATGTGTCAAAATACATTGTGGTTTGAGTTGAGGCAGTGTTTTGAGAGTTACGGTTGTTGATGTTTAAGATAGCTTCTTTTTAGGTATGGGCTAGGTAATAATTTGAGGGTGGTCTGGGATTGTACTTTTCCCTATCTCTCGGGGGAAAGAGAAGGATGGGGAAAAGGGGGGGGGGGGAGGGGGGGCGGGCGAGAAAAGCCTAGGAGATAGTCGACCAGTTCCGAAACAAAAATCAAACATGAAAATCAATACATATATAATCTTTTCCTCCCCAAAATATTTTTCTCGAAAGAAACAGATACTGTGCCTCTACCCCCCCCCCTCCTACATTTCTTTGGGGGTGTGTGGGGGGGGGGGGGGCCTCGCCTAGCCCCCCCCCTCCGCCCCTTCCCCTCCGATAGGATCCTAAGCCTGTGATAAATGATTTGATCCTATGTCTGGGCTAACGCAGCGTGTCTTGTACATGTGATTCCGACCGGATTATCGTGAACATGACAACTGAGCTACGTCAGCCGAAATAGGATTGTCATAGATTAAGGCAGGAGTGCAAAAGGGTTAGGGGCGAGGAGGGGTGTCGGGGCTTCACCGACCGGGCGTCGTTTTTCCAAACACAAATAACGAAAATTAAAATTTTCACTCTCGCGAATTTATGTCAAAAATTGTCATGAACCACGTGTCATGACCAGGCTGTCAAGATTCAAGAGAGCCGAAACCATGGCGAACTCGTCACGATTCTGATTGTAACCCCCCCCCCCCCTGCCCCCCGCCCCCACACGGCACGACCAACACTCTCGATTAACATTTTTCACGTACTCAACGAGTTTCGGGCAGCAAGAGGCCCATCGATTCCCATGAGCGCCTGAGACTGCAGTGGCTCATGAGAATCTATGCCTCTTGCAGATAGAAAGCAGGAAGTAGGTAAAGGTTGGTTTGAAGTGATGGCATCCGCTGTGTCGCTTCCAGCTGTCGTTACATCCTTGATTTTCTCACCAATGATCTGCGCTGCAGTGCTTTCAAGTACTGTTGCGCTAACGGTAGGTGCGGTGTAAGCTGTTTGTGGAGCTGATATCACCAGCATCCCGTTTCATAGTCAACATCACTGAAATAGTGCAAGAGTTTAACTTAGTTTATTCATTCTTCAATACCGCCTTGAAAACTCCACCTGCCCCATGGACACAGCTCTGCACTCAAAACTACACTGACAAATATTTAAATTTGACAAAGTTGCGCTAATTTAAAATCATGTTTCAGAGTGATCCTTAACTTATCATGTTGTGAGTAGTATACTGACGAGCAAAAGAAATGCGACATTTTTGGAATAATTGGAAACACTGAAGTGTTTCTGATGATTCCAAAAATGTCGCATTTCTTTTGCTCGTCAGTATATGTATCGGCCGCGACCACACCTACAGCTCACAGTTCAGTTCATCCTCAAACATTGTCTCAGCACAGACAAGAACGAGAAGAAGAAGACGGGAAAAAGAAGAAGAAACAGAAGAACAAAATTCATTCATTCATTCATTCATTCATTCATTCATTCATTCATTCATTCATTTAATTAATTAATTAATTATTAATTAATTAATTAAATTCATTCGTTCATTTATTAATTTTAGCCATTCATTTATTTTAGTCGTTCATTCATTTCAGAACACTCTTTACCGTCCCAAAACTATAACGCAGGACCTTGTGAGATGGGGAGTAAAGAAAAGAAAAGTTGTACCTCTTTCGTGTACAAACAAAGACAGTATATTATACTGTGCTTGGTACAAATAGGAACATCCACACGAGAATCGTGGCAGTAAATAGCAGCACAGGCTCCATGAAGAACGGAACATAAATGACGAGCAAAACACACGAACACATGCACATACAAATAGGCCCACAAAGTGGCGCCAGTGGCAAACACATTCGTGAACCCAAACGCTCAACATCTGCAAACAAGTGGAATAGATCGTCATGAGCCCCCGAACGGTGTTTTTGGCTCATGAGAATCTTGCTGGCTCGATTTTCCGCTTCATGTTCTCACTCACTTTTCGTTAGTTTTTTCTGCTTCCCATTTAGCCTCCAAACTGTTTGTTCTGTTTTCCAACTTGCTTTTGATAGTACACAAAATATCCTACCTACTTAAATATTAGATATCTGTGCACGTACGTGTGTATATGCATGTACAAAAGTGTGCCGATGTGCCCGAGTAGATGCATGTGTCTGTCTGTGTGCATGTGCGTGCGTGCGCGTGTCTGTGTGATGTTTAGATCTAGTTAGTCGCTGTGGTTTGGTTGATGTTCCTTTTATTTTTAAGTAGCTTAGCAAGGACAGATTCAGTGTAAGAAAGGCCAGCGCGCCTAATATCTCGATCCTTGGAAAATAAAGTTTCGTTCGTTCGTTCGTTCGTTCTACGTTGATATTTTTATGGAGAATGCATCGTATGCTCTGTTACACAACGTGAAGACAATCCATCCTGTATTACCATCATAGCGTCATGATTTTGTTAGAAGATTAGATATTGTTAACTAATTTGTTTTGTCCCTTAAACTGCTACTGACGATTTTGTTCGGCTGTATCAGAATCAGTAGCAGTCAAATGGTTAAATATTGACACAAATAAACACAGCTTCCACCAGGAATCTTAATTATGTCTCTGACTCTACTTCAAACATTATTCAAAATCGCACTTACTTCGAAGTCATTATGTTAACCCTTTGGCTTTCGATAGCGGTTTTAGTAGCGATGATTCCTGCAGGAATCATCGCGACAAAAACCGCTAGCGAAAGCCAAAGGTAAATAAAAAGGAAAAGAAAATCCCAACAACACAAATCTAACAACTGAAATCCAGACCAAAAAAGGTGACGACCAAGCATGGAAGAAACACGTTTAGAAAGGCCAAGAACAACACAGTTTATTATATTTTCGGGAACCCTTTCATCGCCAAAGGTACCGCACGGCGACTTCGCGGGCAAACGCCAGTGCCGCCGCTCGGCAAATTGCGTAGCAGACGCCACTGTCGCCGAGCGGCGACTTTGCGTATAGAGTTCACAAATCTGGTTGAATCTTCTGTACAACTACATGAGACAGAAACCATTCCTTTTAACATTGTCACGTGACACAAGGCTCCATGCTGTGAATCGAGCTGATTTTCAGTGAGTTTTCACGCGATTTCTCCTGCGTTTTTTGAGAGAAAAAAAAAAACATGGCAAGCACATCGCCTCGACCATCAAGATCAAATTCGAAAGCACGCTACAATGCAGAGCAAGCTGCAGATTTCCTTTTCGGCGGTATGTGTGCTGCCGGACTGGCCGGCTGTTGACAGCGATAGTGGCGAAGTGTTTGTCGGCAGTGATTTTGAAGGTCATGTTACACATTCAAATGAGTTAGTCCTGGAATTTGCTTAAAATCTTTTGATAGATGAGTAGAGACATGTTTGGTGCTTTGATTCATACCAGCCTTGGCTTAACTAGCGGACTCTTTTTGTCCTAGTTTGAGTTGCCAAGCGGATGGTCATTTGAGGCGTGTAACAGTTTTGGCTGCGCTGGATGTAGCAAGGTACAGAATCATGTTGATAGCCAGGAAATGAGACTGGTGATGTCCTTTTTTTTTTTTTTTTGATTTTGTGCATGGCAAATGTGCAGCAAGTGGGCAGTAGTGTTGTTTAGGGGACTGAAAAATTAGGGGATGACTGGGCAAAGAATAAGCAGTAAACTGCTTATTCTACATTGTCATTTTTTGAATGGTGATCATGCAAGTTACAAAACAACTTTATGTGTACAAAAACAATATGTGTGTCATTTTCAAACTCAAACTGAAAAAAAAAGACTTATTTGTTTGACTGTGAATCAGTGGTCTGTGTGAAGTGTTGTGATTGTGTTGAATTTTCATACATTATGACTATGGATTTACCTTCAATTTGGTGAGTAAATCATATTTGTTTCATGAGTTGATTCATTTTTTCTTTCCTTATCTTATTCTCCTATTTATTGATTTGTCCACAATGATGATGCTAAGATTGAGCGTAGCACACAGGAGAGTGAAGTTCCCACATTCCAAATGTTATTTTCCATCAAAAATATCTTTTCCACTACATTCACAGAATAATGGATTGAGAATGGTTGGATTCTTTGTTTAATTGTCTTCAATTTGGTATCTCATTTGATAAGATTGGTCAAATGGTCCAGAAGTTATGGATGTTTAAAAATGGTAGGGTGCTCCTTGTGTGTCTACACTGCTGCACTGCTAGCGTACAACAGCTGCACTGTTCTGTCAGGATAGCAGGCAGGTGCACACATGCACTGTACATCTGGCGATGAAAGGGTTAACCCATTGTGCCCCCAAGCCCTACAGCAGGAGATAGATTTTGAGCATGATATTTCAAGGGTAGTGCCAGATTAGCTTGGCGCCTGATGCTCGATCCATCACCTGCAATTGATATATATAGTTATTTGGTGACCCCTCCAAATTTGGGACATGTGGCCTTGGAGTTACATGGGCTAAAATCCTTTCTAAAAATTCAAACAGAAATACAAAGGGCAGGCTACATATCTTTTTGAGGCTAGAATTGCGTCTGCGGCTTACTTCTATAAAAGACAAATACCCCATCATTACTGCCGTTTTAATGGCAAAAGCGAGTATGTCTATTTTTTTTTAAGAAAAGCAAGATTTTCATTGTATAACAACAAAAAAGTCGCTTTTCTCAAAAAAAATGACAGTGGCTTCTGTCACATAATGGCAGATTACAAATCTGACAAATTAAATCTCAAGTCAAAGTAATGTGAAAGCAGGTGGAAGCCATAATTAATTATAATTATGATATTCAGTTTTAGCTACGACAGGATGTAGATCGACCATCATAGTTCAAGGGTGGTGTCAGACTAGCTACCCTTGAGCTGTCATGGTCAATCTGCGTCCAGGATTGTGGCGTAGACCTCAGAGTATATATACTTGTACCCCACAATTTGTTTCCCCAGTATACTTGGATATATTTTTTTTTCAGTATATATACCGACATAGAAATATATACCGAAAAAAACCCTGATAATTTCATCCACAGTATGCAGTGAGTTAATGGGAACTCGAGCTTTTCCAAGTATTTCAAGCAGATGAAAACATTGCCTTGACAAAGGTCGTACTCACATGTCTCTCGGTGTATTAGCGTGGGCGCGACCCGGAGTCTGAGGTGTATAAGACTTTGCGAGCCCCTGCGGCAGATTTAAATCAGTCGTTCTCAGCGAAACTGGTTTCATCCAGCTGATTTTGATCCTCGGTATGAGGATGCCGATGCGGACTGGGTCTAGATGTCAGTGTAGTGAGTCATTTTTTTCCCTGTCTCTCAAACGGCGCAGTTCAGCAGTTCACGCCTTCATTTTATACCATTACTTGCGTCTTAACTCATTTGAGACGCGTATCCGGAGGTGGCACGTCTCGAATGAGTTAACGAATGTAGGCCTACCTCTGTCAGACCAACTAGCATTTCCTACAAGTGGGTTGGGCAGTTCACAAATGAAAGAGAAGATTTATAACTCCGGATTACAGGTCCATTTTGTAAGTGTTAAGCGGGACCTGCAAGCCTTGCTCTTTGTTTACACAAAGGAAAAGATCGACATAGATGTACATTATTTTAAACAACACTTGTAACTTCCCCGTCTTTATTTCTGAGTAGTTCCAAAGGATAGTGTGCGATGACCCTGGCCTCCGAACATTCCCTGCAATAAGGATACTCCACGTTCATGTATTAGTCTATATTTTACCAAGTGGAGTGCGTAGGTGGTGCGAATATTATGTCACAAATTGTGTACTAATCCAAACTGAAATGAAAAGGTCTGCCCACGAGCAGCGCCCAACTCTTGGTGGATAGTAAACTTTGTTCACTCTTTAAAATGACACTGACTATAATGTAAAAATCACTGCCGTTGTCCTACACCGAGGATCAAAGCGCCGTTTGCGTTCTTTATTATATGTTCTTGCCTTCACCAATGTGGCTCTCACATAAGACATACGTTCCCATGCATCCAGGATCTAGCGAACACTGTAAATTCACAACTCCGACCCTTACCTACATCAGAATTAGTTATTGGGGTGCTACTATAAAGACCATCTAACCGCGGTACCTACATCGGCGGAATGTTATACTATCTTTGAATTGAGACTAGACCGGCCGAAATTGTGTCTCAACAGTGGAGGATAGTAGTATTACTAGATGTAAAAATATCAACAGACAGCCGGGTCAGTGGTCTTGGTTTTGTGTGGCACAAATCTTAATACATTAAAAAAAAAAATCATACCTCGTAAACAAGCAACACTCAGACCTGATAACATTGCATTACAACGAGATATGATGTGCGAATTTATATATGACTGTCATGCGTTCATGCAACAACATTTTCAATAGAAGCTCGCCTTTACCAGGTGGAAAATGCTCTGACAGTTTCATTTTAGCAATCTGGCGCTCAGGTCTCACAATCGGGGCTTAATTCAAAACGGGATGTAATCTTCGGGAAGCCGGTAGATTACAGATCACGTTTAAAAATCAATCGCCACTTCAGCAATAATGCAGCTGTGAACAAAGTTTGCTGCGCGTACTTAGACAACGACAAATAACAGTATGTCATTTTCTCTGACATCAATCTAAAGGTTTTTACTCCAACACAAGTATACGTATACGTTACATTCGTGTGAGCCAGTGCCAGGTTTTGGTCGTTTGAATGGGCGAGTGTGTGTGTGTGTGTGTGTGTGTGTGTGTGTGTGTGTGTGCGCGTGTGCGTGTGTGTGTGTGTGTGTGTTTGTTTGTGTGTTTGTTGTTTGTGTGTTTGTTTTGTTTGTGTGTTTGTTTTGTTTGTTTTGTTAGTTTGTTTGTGATTTTGTTTTGTGTTTTGTGTTGTGTTGTGTTGTGTTGTGTGTGTTTGATTTTTGATTTTTTGTTTGTTTGTTTGTTTGTTTTGTTTTTGTTTGTTTTTTGTTTTGTTTGTGTTCTTTTTTGTTTTGTTTTGTTTTGTTTGTTTGTTTATTTGTTTTTTTGTTTGCTTTTTTGTTTTTGTTTGTTTGTTTGTTTGTTTTTTTGTTTTGTTTTGTTTGTTTTTGTTTGTTTTGTTTAAATCAGTCCCTTGAGTCAGGCGTCTTTCCGTCAGAATTCAAATCAGCCGTTGTCAAATTCAAACCTCTCCTGAAAAAGTCAAATCTTGACCCCAACCAGCTAAAAAAACTATCGCCCCGTTTCATACCTACCCTTTCTGTCCAAAGTTCTTGAGAGAGTCGTTCTGACACAGCTCACTAAATACCTACAGTCAAACAATCTCTCGTCCATCCGCTTCAGTCTGCTTACCGTGCAGGGCACAGTACTGAAACTGCTCTCCTCTGTGTTGTTAATGGCCTCCTAAGTGCCTATGATGAAAACCAGATCTCAGTTCTTGCCCTGTTAAACCTATCAGCTGCGTTTGACACCATTGACCACTCCATCTTGCTCCAACGTCTAGAAAACTACTTTGGTATTTCTGGGAAAGGTCTCACCTGGTTTCACTCTTATATGTCTTCCCGTCAGATCAACGTCTCTGTCAAGAACGTTCTTTCTGAAGCTGCTGCGTTAGAGTTTGGTGTCCCCCAGGGCTCTGTCCTGGGCCCCATTCTATTTACGCTGTACACTCAGCCTCTGTCTCAGGTTATCGCATCGCATTCAACCAATCATCACATGTATGCGGATGATACACAACTTCGGAAATCTGCACCTTCAAACAGCTCCAGTCAGGCTATTTGAGATGTTCAGAACTGTATCTCAGATGTTAAGTCCTGGATGTGTGAAAATAAACTTCAGTTATTCAAGGGCAAGCCGGAAGCTCTTCTTGTCGGTGCCTCTCGACTGCTGCCCACTGACTCTATGCGCATTTGTGACGCACCTATTCCATTTTCTGATTCAGTTCGCAATCTTGGCGTTTTTCTTGATAAAGATCTTCACATGAAGGAGCATGTAAATCATGTCTGCAAACTTGCTTTTCTGGAATTACGACGCATCAGTTTTATCCGTCATTACCTCACTATTGAAGCTGCCACCAAACTGGTCGTCTCCTTAGTCTTGTCCCGCATTGATTACTGCAATGCCCTCTTAGCTGGCCTCCCTCAGTTTCTCATTCAGAAATTGCAGCGAGTTCAGAATTGTGCTGCACGTCTCATCGTCCGTGCCTCACAGCATCAGCCCATCACTCCTATTCTGAGACAACTTCATTGGCTGCCAGTCAAACAACGAGTCTCGTACAAAATCGCCTGTCTGTGCTACAAAGCTATTAACTACTCTACCCCTGCCTATCTCGCTGATCTTCTTCAACTATACACTCCCTCCCGCTCCCTCCGTTCAAGTAGTGACACGCGCCTTCTCAGAGTCCCGCTCTTCAAATACAAAACCAGAGGTGACCGTAGTTTTGCGCACGTTGGACCTGTTGTCTGGAACTCCCTACCTATAGACATCAGACATTCTTCCTCATTCACTGCCTTTAAATCTGCCCTTAAGACCCACCTGTTTGATACCCCAATGTAGCTAAGTTCTTTGTCATTATGCACCTGTGTGTGTGTGTGTGTGTGTGTGTGTGTGTGTGTGTGTGTGTGTGTGTGTTGTGTGTGTGTGTGTGTGTGTGTGTGTGTGTGTGTGTGTGTGTGTGTGTGTGTGCGTGCGCGCGAGTGAGTATTGTAGAATCCGTTGTTTCTTTGGTTTATGACCCCCTCCACTCCCACTCTTTATTTGTAAAGCGCTTAGGAGCTTATGTAAGGATAAGCGCTATATAAGTTGCCATTATTATTATTATTATTATTATTATTATTATTATTATTATTATTATTATTATTATTATTATTATTATTATTATTATCATTATTGTTTGTTTATTTTGTTTGTTTTGTTTCTTGTTTTGTTTCTTGTTGTTTGTTTGTTTGTTTGGTTTTTTTTTTTTTTGTTTGTTTGTTTTTTCGGGTGGGGGGGCGCTTCAAACTGCTTTACACACAGAAGTAAACACATGGGGTTCTTTAAAAAGCTAGTTTGGTGGGTCTGAGGCATGCAAGTTGGCCATTGTCAAATGCCTTCAAGGACAGCCTCCCGTATGTTACTGTTTTAGACAAGCCCGGCACATGAGCATGCCGCAGCTCATAGACGAGCAAAAGTCCGGTATGAAAAGGTTTCAAAATATGAACTACTAACATTTTCTCCTTCGGAAACAGGAGATGGTATTTCCCCCCTGCTCTTATGCAGATTTTGTCTTGAGACATGGTTTTAATAGTAACTGGAAGCGTGCACATGCACATTTTGCGAAAAATGGGGTTTGAGCGCCCACAGGTCAAAGATGTAAGTTGTTTCTTCCTTTTCTTGCACCTGAAACAGGCACAACCCGTGCAGGTCTATCACAGAACAGCAACAAGACCAGTTTTCTGCCAGTACTGATTCAAGCGTTAGTGTCCAGGACATAAAAATGAAAGAAAAATGAGAACGGCTGTTTTGTCCCACACCAACCACAACACACTTTTGTCAAATTGTCATAGACACCCCCTCCCTCCGCCCGGCTGTTTTAGAAAACAACAATCAAAGCGAGAAACAGATTGTGGTTGTCAGTATACAAGTAATTACACGATGTGGACTTCGACTACAAGACGCGAACAAGCAAGAGCGAGTTACTGACTTTCAGTTGTAACCGTGAAATAAGAACAAAGGTTATATGTGTGAATGCGAGAGACCACTGGTACATCGATTACAACATAGCACATCACAACATTTTGGACATCATGTAAAAATACACATATCTCTTCAAACATTACGAACCTGCAGCAATGACAACAGTAAAACTATTTCCTTTGCTTCCATCCACATCTATATGAATACGTGAACTGCGTTTGAGACGAGAGGGGGAAAAAAAGAAAGAAAAAAAAAAAAAGAACTCTGGCTACACTGTGACAGACTGACGTCTAGACCCAATCCGCAGTGACACCCTCATACCAAGAATCAAAATCAGCGTCAATGATACCAACAAGAGACTTAGAGTTAATGTAGCCTTGGGGACTGATGAGGATTTATGCTTCTTACAGGTGGAAAGAGTTTTGCATCATGTTGGACCGTGTACGTAGTCAGGACCCATGATTGCAGTATTGTTTACATTTGCTCGAGAGAGGGGGCAAGTGTCACCCATCACTCCCGCCTCCCTAAATTTTAGGATGCACTTTGTTCATTGAGGACTGATTGAACTAGGTACTTGTACGTACTTCGGTCATCCGGGGATTTCGAAGAGCACTCTAAAGATTGCCACCCCCCCCCCCCTACCCCCCAGCACCAACAACACACACAGGCACACAGTCACTCACACACAGAGATAGACAGACGCGCGCGCGCGCACACACACACACACGCACGCACGCATACACACACACACACATACACGTTCGTAACCAACGCACACACGAATGCACGCGCGCACAGCACATGAAAGCTGGCATCGCTAATGAATCATAGTTGCTTGGGCGTTTTGTCTTGAGGTAGCACTTTTTGTTTGTGTATCATCTGTACTCCGGTTATAGTTCATGTATAGTCCCTTTGAGCAAAGCTTGCATCGTGTTGTTCTAACACATTTTTAAACAAGACACTTTCAGGACGACACTAAGAACAGAAAGTGATCACCAAATTTTAGTTGGCTTCAAACCCAACGGTTTAGCCACTACCCTCGGGAGATCAAGGAGATGACCTACTTAAAAGTTGAAATATATACCCTATTCAGGCCTCGGTGATCACTGACCTGCATCACTGGTGCTGCAACTATGACAAGCTATGCATGGATCAGACGCCTCGCAAGACCAAGGCATTGAGCATTCAACACGGACAGCGTGAAGTTTACAGGAGTTAATATGTTATTGTGTCCGAGTGGGACTCGATTAGGGTAGGGGCTTGAATGGGTCATGTTAAAAATGTCAGGAGGGCAGCGGCTAAGCCATCGTTGTTATGACTAAAGGAAAATTAAAATAAATCAGGACTAAGGCTGGTGATCATCTACTCTTCTTAGAGTTGTCTTGAAATCATCTGCGTTCAAAAGTTATCTGCAAAAAAACAAAACAAAACAAAACAACAACAACAACAACAACAACAACAAAAAAACCACGAGGCAAGCGTTGCCACAAATAGACTACTCATAGCCACACTGTCACTATACAGCTTGTGCAACAGTCCCAGCCAGGCAAGCATATGGGTGAAAAACGACTCTCAGAAATTATCACCGCCGCAGTAAGCAAAAGGTCTTCGGGCCGACGTCGGGCGCAGTGGCTCCATACACATCCCTGCGGCTGACGTCGGCTGGAAGACATTTTGCTTAAACCCACGTTTAGGGTAGTCGTTTCAAACGCTACTTCACTTGGAAGATAGGTTTTATCAAGTTATGGAGTACTAACTGTGAGGAGACAATAATTCTGTCAAACAGCTGGATTTTCATAAGCATTTCGTGTAAGGACTAAGGGTCACAGGCAATTCATGTAACATTCTTGTTTTAAGTTTTAAAGTCTATGGGTTGAATAAGCTTTGAGAAAACATAATGTTAAAAGCTTACCACAGACAGACTGACGACGGATTGACGGATGGTCAGCTCATCTTTGCTATAGCATATGAACCAAAAATCAACATGAATTCTCTGCCTTTGTTATTAAATGGCAGTAAAAGAACTTCAGCTCTGGATTTGCATTTGCTGTTAACAGATCACGCAATTCATATATATTTCCTGAAATGTAATTTTAGGACATTCATTAAATTCCATTTTAGTCATTGCATGTCATGTTTGGAGGTCACAAGCAATTCATGTATTTCCTAAACTGCGTAGGAGAATCAAGAATTTCCTGATTTCTCTGACTGACTGTATGGTCAAGACCTCTGAAATTAAATCGATTTGCTCCGTGGCAGGTTTTGGATGCTAAAATACAATTAGTTGCCAATGCTGTCTTGCTTCAACTAATAGTTTTCTTCCCTTCTTGTCACAATTCTTGTGAGTAGGCATACACACTAGATGTTTTCCACTGCAAATCCGATTATTGTTGTAAATAAAGCGTTATTACAGCAATAATGTATCTGATAATGTTGATAGTCACACGTGAAAAAGCAGTTGTTCACGCATTACAGAATGGATTTAGGAAATCTGTGTATAAAATGTCCGCCAGTTTTAAGAAATACATGAAATGCCTGGATGTTTAGTCATTTCATGTAATGACTGGGAGTCACAGGCAATTCATGTATTTCCTAAACGGTTTAGGAAATTCATGAATTTCCTGACATCATAGATTGGCTGTAACATATACACATCGCGACCTGAGCCTATGGTTCTCACGGCCAGCGAGCACCCAAAAGTTATCAACTATCAAGAGTCAGGAGTCAAGAGGCTCATTTAGGCTACAGGCGCCTTTTCTCGCTTCCTCGTCATTGTCCCACGCACGCTTACCTGTATCAGATGACGAGCAATAGAAATGCGACATTTTTGGAATCACTCAGTGCTGGACAGACAAACAGTTAGATCCCTTGCCCCCGCCTATCAGGCACCCAATCGCCAGCCCACAGAGAAATACGCAGGTATAGAACAAGACGATCATTTCCATCCTCTGCTTGATCTAACTGTTTGTCTGTCCAGCGCTGAGTGATTCCCCTTGGTTTGTGTACAATTCTGCCAGCGCTAGCCTCACTATCTGGTTTGTGAGTATCTATAACTCGAGGCAAATTTGTATCGTTACATTGTTGTGTAATGTTCTGTGCATCTACTGTGGGTTATCAGGGTATTTACCCGACCACATATAGTAATGCACCTTCGTGTTTGTGTATGTATGTTTCTCCTGCCCACTTCAGTCCTAAGTTCCGGAGAAAGACATGGGTTATGATATAAGAGACCTGATGCATTCTTTTTAGAGGATGCAAATGATCGTCTTGTTCTATACCTGCGTATTTCTCTGAGGGCTGGCGATTGGGTGCCTGATAGGCGGGGGCAAGGGATCTAACTGTTTTGTCACAGTCTGTCCAGCGCTGAGTGATTCCCTTTGGGCCGGTTTGTGTACAATTCTGCCAGCGCTAGCCTCACCTATCTGGTTTGTGAGTAACTTTATTGTCTGTTGGAGTCAAAGCACGACAGACATTTGCCTTTTGACTCATCATAATACAACAAGACAAAACACTTATAAACACTATAAAAACATTCCTTCGTCCTTCGGGGTACAATGGTTCATTTGACCTTCCTCAGGCCTACAAGGGTCCGTGTAGCAAACCCCTGGACCAATAACTTATGATGTAGCCTTATTAGGACAATAAGCAAAATTTGTAAAACAAAACAAAACAAAGCAACCACCCCCCCCCCCCCCCCCCACAAAAAAAGCCTCAGGATGGTAATGGGTTAAGACATACGGAACGTTCTGCATTCAGACGGATACGCGCCCTTATTCCGCGCATCCGAATGCGACGCGGCGTCTCTTTGGCAAGTGTCGAATGTCGGAATGAGTGAAAATGACCTGCGGCGTACAACGTGGGCGGCGTGACGACCGACTTTACATGTAAATGTCTTGTGTGTCGGTTTGCGTCACTTTTGATTGTGATTGATCCAACGACATGTTGACTGAAGTACTCGCGAACAAATTATTTCCGCATTCGTTCTGTGAACGCTGCAGGTCAACTGGACCTTTTCGTGTAATCATTTGCGTGTCGATAGCCGCGGTTATCGTAGGGATAATTCCTGTAGGAATCATCGCGACTAAAACCTCTACCGACACCCAAAATGTTAAAGACCCAAGAGTGCAAGGCCATCCGCCGGCCGATGTCGGCCCGCGCACAGCTCTGTGTGTGCGCCGACAGTTGCTGACACCGGGCCGTGGTACTGTGCTTACCGTGCTATTGTCTGACTTTAGCAAAGTTACCGACGTCAGTGTTTTGTTAACGGTCAGTCGGCACAGGCAACAGTTGTACGAAAATCCCCCATATATCGGAGGAAGAGAGTGTGTCTGCCCAAGAGACATAGATTCTCATGAGCTCCTGCTGCAGCAGGTGCTCATGAGAATCTATGCCGCTTACCGTTGGATCAGTCCGGATGTGCGACTGTACAGCGCAGTCAATGGATATGATCTCTACGTCATGCGGCCTCACCCTAGGGCTGACGGAAGATTACAAATTGTTCTGAGTGTGTGTTTGTGCAGGCCACATTAACTCATTTAGCCCGACGCACGTATTTCCTAAATTTTGGAGGCGTCATCTAACGACTATGCACCTGTTGCAGGAGATGGATCAACCATGATAATTCAAGGGTAGTGCCAGATTAGCTTGGCGCCGACAGGCGCCAAGCTAATCTGGCACTATCCTTCAATTATCATAGTCGATCCATCTCCTGCTGCAGTGCGTCAGGGCTGAGAGGGTTAATAGACTCGTGAGAATCTACACCTTTCGTCAGTTGATCCAGATCTGAACTGGATCAACAAGAAGTATAGATTCTCACAGCAAGTGTTAATTTTCTTTCGAACAGAATGACGGTTCTATTCGTGTTCGTGGCTCGACCCTAAATCTTCTTCTTCTCGGACGACCATATTGCGTTTACTGGTATTACATACCGGTATTATAGCGTTTCTGAAGCTCGAGTTACGGAAAATTCGACAATGTACGATCGCTATCCGTTTACGGCCGATCACCTTCCCACACTTCAAGCCATTTAACGCACTGGTGTCAGTAGGAACATTTCGTGGGAAGGTAATCTCAAACAAACTCAAACGATGAGTTGCAAGGGGTGCAATATGTAACGATACGGCATAACCTACTGAGTACGGACATCATTTCCAATATGCCCATAGCAAACACTAACATCAGTTTCCTATTGTTATATCGCCGTGAGATGGCGTTAACCCTTTAGCTGTCGGTTTCTGTCGCGATGATTCCGACAGCCAAAGGGTTAAATAGAGATTAAAATTGATATCCTTTCCGGGGCGCTCCCCCCCCCCCCTCCCCCAGGACGAAATCAGCGAGAGCTGGAAGCCCTTTCCCTGTAAAAATCGCAATCGCAATCGGATTGGACATCAGTTTTTGCTTAACTCATTCGCGTAAGCCGCGTATCCGGAGGCGGCACGTCTCAAATGATTTAATTTCACAATGGCAAACCCGGCATTATAAAAATGACCATTACCATATCCTATTTATACCAATTTATTTGGAACGAAGTTACCATGGCAAATATGTTTTGAAGTCTAGAACCAACTGTAATGATGTTTCAGGACACTGATTCCAGATGTATGACAAAAAACTATGACAATTGACAGCCGTGTGTCTAGCGTGACGGTCAACATAGCAGACTCTATACATGTATATTAAATTCACTGGGTAGAACTTTGTCACAAGAGTTTCTTCTTCAAACCGCTCTTCAAACCTACTTCCTGACGCTTTCTTGCATTATAAATACAAACGACTGACTCTCCGATATTCAACTTCAAGAGACATGGATCGTGTTGTGGAGTCCATGCGGGCATACACATCGGCACATCCAATTTGTCAGCGGACTTTTGTACATATGCTTGTTAACTATTCACAATAGTTATTGACATCATCGGCATTTGTGCACTCACGAACGCCGATGGCGTCATAAACTACTGTAAATAGTTGACAAGCAAACGTTTTTAAAACATGCTCGTACTTCGCCGTTAGACATTCGTCGTGGACATTCAACCGCTCTTATTACGTCTGAGCATAACTATGTTTGTCATGAGCTCAAGTAATTAAATGATATATTCATGTCTAACCCCTTCACTCCCGGTGAGCGCAGATTGTGTTTTATTTAAATCTTTGTTAATTCAACGTCCCCAGCTGTCAAAAGGAACATGGATGTGGTTTTCAACAAGAGGGACAGATCCTCGTGAACCCCCTCATATTGCGGGGTTGATGATGAAATATGTTATGAAATAATATGAAATATATCCTATGTTCTTTATGCCTGTTATTGACCCATTTTCATCTGTGTTGTTCACGCGAATGTCGGTCAGTGTGCAGTCGTTTCTGACGCGAAAATCGTGACCACCGGCAGCGAAGGGGTTAACTCATTCGCGGCCAGCCGCATCCGTAGCGGCTGGCCACAAATGAGTTAATATAATTTACTGTGTTGTATTTGTCCTTTCTTTGTTGTTTTGCGTGTGCATAATGATAATGTGTTTTCCAGTATGAGGTTAGAATGTTGTAAAATGAAAGACTGTTTTTCTCTTTTGATACGCAGGAGAGCTCCCCCGACGCGTACCCGGGGCAGAAAAAGAAAACTGTTCGCGCCGTTTCTGTGCCCCTAAAAAGAGCTTTGCTGACGTCATGACAGCCTGGCCCGATGGAGGGATGGTCCTAGTTTATTGTCATGCAGGAAGAGCCGAGAGTACGTCCAAGTAAGCATTGGTCTTCGGGCTGTGCACGGGCCCACTGCGGCCGTCGTTGGCCCAAAGACGTGTTGCTGTTGGTGGGTATGACCCAAATTTAAGAAAAATGGATATATGACAGGGCCGGATCCAGCACCCCCTCGGCTGGAATCAAACTATAAATAAGTGTGTTTAAAATTGAGTTGTAACGCTTGTGTTTCAGTGCCGTACGTAACACCAGCTAGAAACTTTCAAAAACGTCAAAAGAACAGTTTCGGTTGTGGTGTTTGAAATACATTAGACCCTGGCAATAGAAAAAATAAAAGTTGAGCACCCCCTCCTTTTGAAAACTGATTGATCCGGCGCTGTATGAGATATTGCCACTCCATACTTACCCACCTGCCCGATGTTCCTATGTCACTGTAACGTGCCATGTTCCGCTAACTTTCGCTGAATTTGACGAATTTTGATGCCTACCCGGGGCAGAAAAAACAACAACTCTGTTACGTGTGCCTTCTGACACGGATTGTGAAAAGAAGGGTAAAAAGGTATTAGTCTTAGTTGAGGCAAGACAATATTGAGATTCCGTTGTGTAGGCGAATTGTGGCAATGAAAGCCTTTCCTGCAGCAGATTGTTGTAACTTTCGTTTCATTTTCCAGTTCAATGTCGCATAATATTATATATTATATCAAAGTCGTTTTCTTTGCTCTTTTTTTCCCCAAATCCCTGAGACACAGTGAGTCTAGTGCCAGTTTCAATGCAGTCTGAAAACCTATCTTTTTCAGTCTTGAGATTTGACGGTTGGTTCTCAGTGTTCATACATTTTGTCGTATGCTGTAATGTGCATGTTTTGGTGTGTCAATTTATTGTGTAATATTTTATTGTTCATAGAGCGTTTTACTATGTATAAAAGTCTCATAAATTCTCCTTGTCTAGGTCATACCTAATTTGCGCCTAAAGCCTAGACAATAGAAAGTGTTCGAGTGTTTACTATCGACTGACAACGCCATAGTCAGTTTGGCAACTGGCTACCATACTAATGCCGCGGAGCTACCCACACACGGGGTCGCCGTTAACCCATTACATCCTGAGGCTGGATTTGCTTATTGTAATTTGAAGGATGCATTACAGATTAAGAGATAGATCAACCATTTCACTTCAAGGGTGGTGTCAGAATAGGTTGGCTCCTTAGGCACCTCGGCTATTCTGGCACCACCCTTGAACTATCAGAGTCAAATTTATTTCAAGCAATACTGTATCAGGATGAAAAGGGTTAAACGAATCGTTACATTGAACGCGGACAATATCCGCGGTTAAACAAAAATTCCTTCATAATTGTTACGTGGTAGTCGTAGTCGTAGTATGATACAATCACACCAGACGCACGCACATAGGGTTCTCGCAAAGAAACTTCACTCAGCTGCAACTCGTCACACGTGGCATAAGATTATAGACCACTCTGGAGTAACAGTTCCAACAATATTTTATTGCAGCGATGCGATCTCCACACAATGCATCCACAAATACACCAACACTAATACAATGTCTCCTCTACAATGCATCAACACTTTTGATGCATTGCGTCTCTTATGCAATGTACACGCATACTTCCTAACACGTTTTTTTTTAAAATACTATTACAGATTTCCAGAACAATCCAGGAAATTTGCACAACACAACCAATCAGAAAAGAAAACGTAACCAAAACTCATTAATATTCATTAAAAAGAAATTTCTAGAAGTTACTACAAATTTCCACTATCCTCTAAGCGCCTTTGACACAATGTTACGAAATGTTGCCGGTGCCTTTGAAGTCATATCTGAGGTCACTAGAAAGATCGCGACCCTGCTCGAACGTTCCAGTCTAATGTAGGTCAAACTTTACTCCATTGTAGCAAGTCTACGCATTACAACAAAAATCGATCGCAATTCTCCGTGCAAAAGAAAATGAATCCTACTAAAAAAAAAGTCCGTAATTCTTATCCAAGATAACTCAAATGAATATAGGATCTTTCCTATGATTAACACACACATGCTCTCAAAGAATAACACAACCACAAACGTAACAATAATGTTCACCTGATTACGTTACTGTCTCTTAAGTTATACCATCAAAACTGCTTGTGAATAGAACTTAAGCAAACTCGACAATAACAGTGGCTGAGAAGGAGGCACGATGGATGGCGTCATAGTCCAAGCTTGGTGTGTTGACGCGGCGACAGGCCGATCATAAACTACTCTCGATCTGTCATGAGTCGCCTGCTCGGCGTTAAAACCCAAATAACTAACTCGATCTGTCATGAGTTCGGGCAGTTGACAGGTGAGAACAAAGACTAAACTATCAACGCTGGAATATGCGATCTCCGGTGAAAATAGGCGAGTCAGCTCATGGTTTCCAGAATTGTCGGCAGCATTATCGATGATCGAGAGCTTGGAGTTTTACATGAATAAAACATGCATCATCAATACCCTAGTGACAGCTGTCCCAAAACCGGTGCCAGTTCGACTGACTCCGATGCGCAATAGGTTCTCGGGCGGACGACGGCGGCAGCTGGCCCGCGCACAGCTGTGCGCGGGCCAGCTGCCGCCGTCGTCCGCCCGAGGACCGCTTGTCCGCTATCACACCTGATCTCACATCACACCAAGGACGACTTACCCGATACTTTTTTCCCCCCATTCAGCCATTCAGATCGGTCGTGCATCAGATGAAAAGCCCAACAAAGGAAGAAACACTCTTAGAAGGAACAGTTCAAACACAATTTATTAAAACCTTTTTTTTAATATATATAATATAATTCAAAATATACAAGGAAACAAGTGAACAATGCTACCACTTGTCCGGTCTGTTGGCGAGATCCCAACTCTAGTTTTCCCAACATCCAAGTGGCAAGTTCTGTACTCGTATTTATTTTTCGTGTCCACTTCGACAATTTAATAAATTAAATAATAATAATTACGGTATTTATAATGCGCTTATCTTATAATAATTATAACTCTAAGCGCGCACTCACAACTCGCACACGCATGCGCACGCTTTAGACAATGACTCACGTACCACAAATAGTGAAAATACATTACGACGGTCAGCTTGGGGTGGGGAGTGTGGCGATATAGTGCTAGAACTGTTGAAAGAGGCGAGTTTTGAGGGCGGACTGGAAGGAGAGAGAGTGTTTCTAGTGAAAATACATTACGACGGTCAGCTTGGGGTGGGGAGTGTAGTGATATAGTGCTAGAACTGTTGAAAGAGGTGAGTTTTGAGGGCGGACTGGAAGGAGGAGAGAGAGTGTTTCTGACGGAGAGAGTGGGAGGGTGTTCCAGGTGGATGGACCGTAGACGGAGAAGGAGCGGGGGCCGAAAGTGCTGAGTTTGGTGCGGGGGATGAGGAGGCGGAGAGGGTCGGAGGCGGAGCGGATTGATTGTACATTGCTTAACGTCCCGACAGCAACAAGGCTTTCTCAGGACGTGCCTGCACTGCTTGTGAAAAAAAACAACTAAACAGAACATTGAATGTATGTCACCAGCCGGTCAAATACATTAAATAAACCTAAGACATGAGGCCTAAATAAAGCTAAGACCATTTAGCAACACACATCCAATATCAAGAGCTACAGGCAGTGCAGACAGTAGGGAGAGTTTTAAAAAGGCAAATACAGGTGAATGGACCAAGGGTAGACAGAAACACATGCCCCAGAATAGAGAGAAAAACTCACCCTGTGGGGCTGACCAGGGTGACCCTGAGAACTAAAAAGTACCTAAACCCACCCAAGTCCCCCAGGGCAGACCCGGGTGGGGGTCCGAAAGTGCTGAGTTTGGTGCGGGGGATGAGGAGGCGGAGAGGGTCGGAGGCGGAGCGGAGGGAGCGGGAAGGAGTGTAGGGGTGAAGCAAGTTGGAGAGATAGGTGTCACGACTAGGGAGGGACAGACGAGAATGGAAGATAGAATAGAAGTTTTACCCCCAAATGTCCCGACTAAAGAGATAGACGAGAATGAAGGTTAGGAGTAGGAGAGAAGAAAGAGATAGATAAAGAACCCTAGCGTCTTGCCTCAAGACAGGTTACAGCTCAGCACAAGCAACACACATTTACTTTACACGCACACTCAATCTTTATTACTATTATATTAACTATCCCCCTTTCCTTCCTTCCCACACTTCCCACCGACACTTCCCCTCCCTGCCCCCTACTCCCCTCCCCCTCCCGAAAAAAAAGAAAGAAAAGAAAAACAAAAAGAAAAAACTAAACCAAGGTTAATACTACTTCCACAGCATCAGCATTGCATCGAGTGGTGGACACAAACACTCCCCCACGCTACGCAGCACCGTTGCTCCACAATAATAAAGTCAGGTTACAGCCCTCCGAACTGACGGCTGAAAAACGTTATTTACAATATACTGTTCATATACAAGAATCTTGTAACTACACCAAGGCAGAGTGAGTGACGGAAAGCTGAATAAGAATGGGACCACCGTGGTAAGTCGACGAACGCCTGTGGATTCCTCCCGTCCGGCTTCCTTAACGGTCGTACAGCTTCGCGGGTCTTCTCTCTCCTTCTCTCTGTCTCTCTCTCCGTTTCCCTGGCGCGAGGTCCGGTTGCGATGGCGACACGGCAGCTTCGGCAGTACAGATGACCGCGCCCCTTCCACGCCGACAGTCCAGCGAGGCGTGGTTGGTCCCAATGCCCGTCGGCCCTCCAACCGGTCCCGACCCCGAACGTCAAAAATGCAAAACAAAAAGCAGAAGCCTAAATGGCCCCGTAAGCAACATAAACCAGAGGGTCCTAAAAACAGCTAACCACCATACCCACCCTGCTTGGTTTACAAAAACACTACTACTAGCCATTCAAGCACTTGACCTTCACTCCTATGACACGTGCTTTCCAAATCATTCCAAAATTTACACATGAACCAAAACCAACGAAAGTTCTCAAACATTATAAAAAAGCCTTCCCAACATTCTCAGCACTTTCCCAACAGCCAATACATTTCACTAACACATTCCACTAACCAATGCAACATATCGCTAAACAGTTAAAAATAACTAATAATTACAGAACCAAACAACGCCAAAACAATACTTCCCTTTAACACCCATCGAGTTCTACCCTCCTTTCCCCCCACGATACCCCTAGACCTAGCACATAGTACAAAACACCTATAACAACCATAACATGACAAAACATCCGCACGCGGGATTTTTAACGCACTTAGTACCTCCTCTGCGACCTGTCACAAACCGCCGTCACCCGTAGGCAAAACAACCCCCAGTCTCCGGCCACCAACGACCACGGGACTGGATCGGCGCTGTGTCACTGACTCTCACAAACGGTCAGTCACTGACTCCAACAGTCAGCTGGGCAAGACAACCTGGTCTAACCGAGTACAGCTGCGAACTAAACTATTATTCCCTTGCTACCGACAAGGTAAACTCTGCAGGCGGTGAACACACTACCGTATTCACTAGCGCGCCCCGCACGTGCAAAACAAGGAACACTAACCCGTCTCTACCCACGTGAAAACAACTCACTATTCCTACACTGACCGGTGCTTCGGTAACTTTCGACTACCACTGTCAAAACAGTCACTAACCGTGACAATAGGTAGGAGCGTAGTTGTTCATGGATTTGTAGCAGAGAGACAGAATCTTGTATTGGATGCGTTGGGGGATGGGGAGCCAGTGAAGGAGCTTGAGCAGGGGAGTGATGTGGTCGGATTTTTTCTTTCTGAGGAAGAGGCGGGCAGCATTGTTCTGGACGCGCTGAAGAGTGAGAGTGGTAGAGTGAGGAAGGCCGGAAGGGAGAGAGTTGCAGTAGTCGATGCGAGATAAGATGAGAGAGACAGCGAGTTTGGTGGCAGCTTCGGTAGTGAGGTATTTTCTGATCTGACTGATGCGGCGGAGGTGGAAATAACATGCCTGGGCCGTGGCGGAGACGAAGCTGGTCATGGAAAGAGAGGAATCGAGGATAACGCCGAGGTTCTTGACCGAGTCAGAGAGGGAGATGGGGGTGCTGTCGAGTTGAGGGTGGAGAGAAGGGGGGAGCTGGGAAAGTTTCTGGCGAGTGCCTACCAGCATGGCTTCCGTTTTGTCGTCGTTCAGTTTGAGCTTGTTTGCTGTCATCCAGTTTTTCACGTCTTCGTAGCAGTCAGCCGTGCGAGTCAGTAGTGACTGAGTGTTGTCGAGTTTGTCTTTGTCTAGTAGTTGTGAGTCGTCAGCGTAGAGGTGGTGGTGTATGTGGTGAGACTGGATGATGTTGGACAGGGGAGAGGTGTAGAGTGTGAAAAGGACCGGACCCAGGACGGACCCCTGTGGAACGCCGCAGGAGAGCCTGACTGGGTTGGAGGAGACGCCGTCGATGGTGACTGATTGCTGTCTGTCGGAGAGGTAGGAGAGAAACCAGGAGTGAGCAGAGTCAGTGATGCCAAAGGAGTGGTGAAGGCGATGGAGGAGGATAGAGTGGTCTATGGTGACGAAGGCGGCAGAGAGATCGAGTAGCGTAAGAAGGGAGATGTTGCCCGAGTCGGTGGAGATAAGCAGGTCGTTTAGGATATGTAGAAGGGCTGTTTCAGTGCTGTGATGTTTGCGATAGGCAGACTGGAAAGGACTGAGGAGGTTGTTGTCGGCGAGGTGGAGGTTGAGCTGGTTGAGGACAACCTTCTCAAGAAGCTTGGACAGGAAAGAGAGATTGGAGACTGGGCGGTAGTTCTTGAGATCGTTTGGGTCGAGGTTGTGTTTTTTGAGGAGAGGACGGACAATGGCGGACTTGAAGATATCGGGGACGGAGCCATTTTCTAGAGATGTGTTGATGATGTCGGTGATGAAGGGCAAAAGTTTTGGAAGGCCGTTCCGGTAGAGAGAAGCTGGGAGGGGGTCTAGTTCGCAGGTTTTGAAAGTCATGGACTTTATGGTCTTGAGGACTTCATCCTGAGAGACGGGGCGGAAGGACGAGAGGGGAGTGCCGGAAAAGGGGGGTCAGGAAGGCAAGGCGGAAAAGGCAGAGTGTCGAGTGTGTTGCGCAGAGTTTGGATTTTGTCGGAGAAATAGGTGGAAAAAGCGGACGGGAGTTCTTCTTTGCTGTGTGTGTTGGGAAGAGGAGAGTCTTTAGAAGTGCCTAGGAGTGTGTTCATGGTAGCGTAGAGGGTTTTGGATGAAGTGGATTCCAGGATTTTGTTTTGAAGATGTTTGCGTTTGGAGTCGGAGATCATTCTGCAGACTTTGGATCTGGTGGTTTGGAAGATCTGTCTGTGAACGGTGAGGTCGGATGAGCGCCAGCGGCGTTCCGCTTGTCGGCGCTCGCGTTTGGCATCAGCTATGTCGTCAGTGAGCCAGGGGGAGGGGAGTCGGTTGGGTATGGAGCAGGTGGTGACATGGGCGTGGATGTCAAGAAGTTTTCGAAGGGAGGAATCGAAATGGGATGCAAGATCACGAGAGGCGGCGGGGCCCAAGAGAAGGTCAACAGCTTCGTCGAAGAAGCTCTCTCGGTTGACAGATTTTAGTTTGCGACGAGAGACAAAGAGCTTGGTTTTTTTCGGGGGAGGTAGGTTGAGGGCGACGAGAATAGCGAGGTGGTCGGAGGGAAGCACAGAAGAGGTGTCAGAGTCGAGGAAGAGTTGATCGGAGGTGGGGGTGATGATCCAGTCGAGGGTGTGGCCAAGTCGGTGGGTGGGTTTAGTGATGTGTTGTGTAAGATTGTGGTTTAAAAGTGACGTGCAAAGGCGTTTTGTGTCAGGGTGGTCGGGTTTGTCGAAGTGGAAGTTGAAGTCGCCAAGAAGGATGTGTTTTCCGGGTCGTGTGCTGTAGTGGTCGAGGAGGAGGTCGAACTCGGTGAGGAACATGGAGTTTGTGAGTTTGTTTTGAGAGCTTGGAGGGGGGCGATATATACATGAGAAGATGAGGGACTGGCCAGGGAGTGATGCTACGGCCTCGACAGATTCAAAGGAGGGATGAGCAAAAGGTAGAGATTGAGAGAAGGAGAAGTGAGCAGAAAGACAGTCCCTGTAGATGATGGCAATGCCACCCCCTCTGGAAGCACGCGGGAAGGAGGACAGGCGGTAGCCACTCGGAGTGACGCTGGCGATGATGGGTTCATCGCCAGCTGAGCGGAGCCACGTTTCGGTGATCACGACAACATCTAGGTCATTGTCTAGAATGAAATCTGAAATCACGTCGGCTTTGCCATCTTTGCAGACAGACTGTGCATTGAACAGACACAGTTTTAGGTTGGATGAGCCAGAAGAGGAAGAGGGAGAATAAACGGACGAAGAAGAGGACAAAGGAAGAGGAGGGTGGGGAGGGGGGAAAGAGGATGGAGGGGGGAAGGAGGGGGGAGGGGGAGAGTGGGGAGGAGGAAAAGACGGGGAAGAAGAACCGGGCAAGAAAGAGGATGCGAGAGGAGGGTGAGGAGGGGAGGGGGGAGGAGGAGGAAAATGAGTAGGAAAAGCTGAGGTAGAGGGAGGGGGAGGGCGAAGGGGATGAGAAAGGGGGGAGAGGGGACGAGGAGGAAAAAGCAGGCGAAGGAGGAGGCGGTGAGGGGAGGAAGGGGGAGGAGGGCGGGGTGGGAGGGGGCGGCCGAGGAGAGCGAGGAGCGGTAGATGAGGAAGAGAGGAAAAGAAATGGGAGAAGAAGGAAGGGAGGTGGAGAAATCGAGGAGGCGGGGGGAGGCGGAAGGGGTGGAAGGGCATAGGAAAAGGGGAAAAAATGTGTGGTTGTGTTTGTTGTGGTGAGTCCCGCCTTTTGCTAATTCCGCCTCTACGGCCTCTCTTTCGCGATCGGATGCCGCGTAAGGCATCTGCAACACTGTCAGCGGAACCGGCGGCGCAGTAGGTGGCGTGGCGACGTAGAGATAGCAGTTGTTGGCGTGTGTATCTGATGAGCATGATTGTTTGTGAGGACAAGAAAGAGGAAGACGAGAAAAGGGTTCAGTAGGGTGTGTGTGTGTGTGTGTGTGTGTGTGTGTGTGTGTGTGTGTGTGTGTGTGTGTGTGTGTGTGTGTGTGTGTGTGTGTGTGTGTGTGTGTGTGTGTGTGTGTGTGTGTGTGTGTGTGTGTGTGTGCCGGTGTGTGTGTGAGCGGTGTGGTAGGAGAGCGACCTGATTTCCGGTCGGTCAGCGGCGAGATCGTGCAATGGCGCCGAAAGTGGGGAGGGCGAGATGTCGACGGAAGAGCACACGTAAACCTATAGAACGGTAGGAACACAAACGAGTTTACAACAACCAAGCAACAGATGCAACCGCGGGTGGCAAACAGACTCACACAGTAAACACTTCACACACTAGCACGCAGCACATGAAAACAGGGCGGCGGAGAGACCCCGCGAAAACCCACGCTGCGGAAGAAGCAAAATGGCGACGTAAACAAAATTCAAATGACAGACACAATTCAATACGATACCACTCAAACAGCAACCAGATCCGACGAAACACAATCATACAATCCTCATCAGCGCACTCTTATTCGATACTCAGCAGACTTTCAGCACTCGAAACACAGTACATCCAACGAAAAACCACCAAAACACTGGGAGCGAAAAACACGTGGTAGGTCGCACAAACAAGATGGCGCCCGGTTTCTTACAAATTGCGTTGTAATTGTCCTTTCTCAGCTTGTTTCTGCCCTTGCTGGATTCTCTATGCTCTATCGAGAAATATCGAAATCGTCTTATTTTACATAACTTGTTCTCTGAAGATTGTATCACAGTTCAACAGTCAGATCGACCATAATAGTTCAAGCGGGTGCCAGAATAGCTTGGCGCCTAATCAAGGCGCTGGGCTATTCTGGCACCATCCTTGAACTACTGTCATGGGGAATCCATATCTTCTTGTGGTGTGCAGTGTCGTAGAAAGAGTTCCAGAGATTGTATGGCCAAAGACTACCTCAGAAAAAAGTTAAGAATTAACCCTTTACTGCCGGTACAAGGCGAACTCTAACCAACAGCAAGAGACATAAATCCTCATGAGCCCCCGCAGTCGCGGGGGCTCATGAGGATTAATGTATCTTGTTAGACCTATGTTCTTTACTCCTGTTTTATTCACATTTACCTCTGTGTTCTCACGCGAATGTCGGTAAGTGTGCAGTCGATTGAGACGCACTATTCGTGATCACTGGCAGTAAAGGGATTATGACGTCTCTTGGATTGGTGTCTGTTTAACCTATCGCAGACGTCATCGAGATAATGGGCGATTATATGAGCTTGCATTTTTCCTGCATTGCTTTAATTGTTCGTACTGCTTGCGCTAGGCAGGCTATGTGTTCTTGACTCAATGATCTGTTATGCGCCATAGTTAACCCTTTTAGCGCCATGGGCGCATTTCCCGAATTTTGGAAGTGTTACATAACGACTATGTACCACTTGCAGGAGGTGGATTGACCATGCTAATTCATTGGCAGTGCCAGATTAGCCACTTAAAGGCGCCAAGCTAATCTGGCACTACCCTTGAATTATCATGGTCAATCAGTCAATCTCCTGCTGTAGGGTGTTGGCGCTGAAAGGGTTAAAGAAATGTGCGCTGTCCTTGTGCAAGTTCAAGTTGACACAACTTATTTTTGTGCTGACCTGTGATTTTGAACCTTACGGCTCGAGGCAAAATCACAGACCAATACATGTTTCAAAGGCTCTACCAAAACAAACAACAAACACAAAAACAAAAGACCCCCCAACAAAAAAAAAACAAAAAAAAACAAAACAAAACAAAAAAAAACCCAAACAAACAACAAGAAACCCCAACAAAACAACAACAAAAAACAAAACAACAACAAACAAACAAACAAACAAAAACAACAACAACAACAACAACAACAAAACAACAGACCAACCATCCAACCAACCAACCAATCCCAAACTAACAACACCAAACAAACATAAAAACAACAGAAAAAAAATACTGAATGCAATACACGCATTACGATTCTGTACAAGCGAGACTTCCGAAAATAGAAAGAATGCTGTGAGCGAAGCAGAGCAGGAAGAAATCCTGCTGTCATACTAATGCATTGAAGGTATACATCGGCCTTCGGGTTACAATGGTTCGTTTGACCTCCCTCAGGCCTACAAGTGTCCGTGTAGCAAACCCCTGCTACCAATAACTTATAGTATAATTGTGCGTGTGTCTGAGAGAAAGTCAGTGCTGTTGTGCATGCGCACATTGCGCAGTGAGTCCAGTGTTTTCCTGGAGAACCGCGCTATACAAGAACTTTTTATTATTATTATTATTATTATTATTATTATTATTATTATTAGTTTGTGTGTGTGTGTGTGTGTGTGTGTGTGTGTGTGTGTGTGTGTGTGTGTGTGTGCGTGTGCGTACACCAAACCACTCAAATGGGTTACTTTCTTTACCATCCTTATGCAAAATGGGTGTGTGTAAAATTTTGGGTGACCAAGTCAGGCACCCATTTTTTCTGAGGGTTGTTTCTGCATTATCTTTCATTCAAAAGTCACAAAAAAATATCAAAATAGGATGTCCCCATTTCGCCAGATTTACTTCATGTTGTGTTTTGGCGATGCCCTGGGCCTGTGTGTTGACACGGAAGCGGAGTGTTTTCAGATCAACTTGATGATCGCTGATTGGTTAGCCCAACACCGATGAACGGAGTTGTTTCCCTTGCCCTTCCTAAAACGTCGTCATTCGTCCCCAACAGTTAACCATTCTTCAGCGTTTGCAGAGGTACTTTATGCAATATTTCGTAGTCAAGAGCATGCCCAAATGTACTTGTTCAGTGCAGTTATTTAACTGAGAGATGCCTCCAATCCCCGATACCCGTTTGGCCCAGAAAAATAAGGCGTCTGCTTCAGCCGTGGCTCGGTCCGTGTCTTCCTCTCTCTGACCGTTGAGTCTTGTAGTAAATGATAATAGAACCCCATGATTTTAACAAAAGCTTTCTTCTTCAATGAAAGGAATTCGTTCAATAACCCCATTACAAGGTCAATCTGCCACGCGATTTTGTTTCTTTTTTTTTCTGACATGTGTGATTGTCAGTGATCGAAAAAGTAACTTGACACATGCATGCACAGTATCAGTTGACTTTAAAAAAAAAAATGTCGCCAGATTTCAATCCTCGTTCGCAAAACTGCCTCGCGATTCGAAGAACAAACGTCCACAAACAGGTCTTTCGGAATGTGCAACTGAAGTGTCGCTTTTTACTGTATTACCAGTTTTTAGTTCCCAGGGTCACCCTGGCCAGCCCCACAGGGTGGGTTTTTCTCTCTATTCTGGGGCATGTGTTTCTGTCTACCCTTTGTCCATTCACCTGTATTTGCCTTTTTAAAACTCTCCCTACTGTCTGCACTGCCTGTAGCTCTTGATATTAGATGTGTGTTGCTAAATGGTCTTAGCTTTATTTAGGCCCCATGTGTTAGGTTTATTTAACGTATTTGACCGGCTGGCGACATACATGGCAATGTTCTGTTTAGGTGTTTTTTTCACAAGCAGTGCAGGCACGTCCTGAGAAAGCCTTGTTGCTGTCGGGACGTTAAGCAATGTACAATCAATCTGATTCAAAATGTCAATTGGTTTACATGGTTGTATTGGACATGTTTGCAGCAACACTGTTTTGGTCACACCGGCTCAGGACTTTCTGCACACACCCAGCGCTGGATGGCAGCAGGATGTCCAAACCCATCGGGATCTATGGAAGTGGACAAGCACGTCCCTTCCTGGCACATGACCATGGCCCATGGCCAAATTAGTCAGCTGCAGCATCATGGCCCCCCCAGCCTCTGCCACAGAGGGTGCGTCTGGTAGGAGGGTGCATGGAGGTATGGCTCTATCCATGCAGGGGTTTTATATTTGTGTGAGGGAGTAAATTGTTTTTGTTGCAAAAAGAGGAAAAAATGTTTTAGTTGCGTTTTTGTTGTGGGGGTCAAATCGTTTGGGGTCATGTCTAGTGGTAATTCTAGGTTCCATCATTATTTGTGCGCATTTTCCAGTAAATCAGTCATGTATTTTTTTGCGTGACGTACACAGGCACAAAAGTTTGTTCTGATAATTTGAATTGTAAGTGTGATCTACAAAAGTGTTTTTCAGTTTTGAACTCGCAAGTTGACCAGATGTTAACAATAATTATTATTGTAGGTTCCATCAGTATTCGTGCTCGCGACGTGCACAGGCACAAAAGTTTGTTCTGATAATTTGAACTCTTGAGTGCAATCTACAAAAGCGTGTCTTTCAGTTTTAAACCCATATCATTCGGAATACACCAGCGTGTGAAATAAGTTTGACTATAATAGTTCAAGGGTAGTGCCAGAATAGCTTGGCGGCGCCTCTAGGCGCCAAGCTATTCTGGCACCACCCTTGAACTAAAGCCATTGGTCTATATCCTTATCTGTAAGTGCTTGCAAATGGCAGTGTACAAATTTGAAGCTTTTAGCCTCAGTATGATACGGGGTTAACTCAGTCAGTTGCGAGTTGCCCAGATGTTATGGCAATAACATTACAAGTCAGTGTGTTGGAGGCCTGCTCGGACCGTTTCTCGTCGATGAAAGCGTATCTATCACATTGGTTATGAAAAAACTATGGGATCACTCATAAAAAAACTTATATGGCACTTCAGGGCCGTTTGCGTGTACGTACTGAATTTAAAAAAAAACCGACATGATGCGATGCGATGCGAAAATTTATCTATAAGTAATTTGCACATGCCAACTTTTAGTAGCCCTGATAGCTCAGTGGTTGCGATACTTTCTCAGCACACAAGTAACCCCGGTTCGAACCCTGGAGATGACATTTTTTTCCCCCCTGCTCATATTGTAAAATCCCTTCCCATTTTCTTTTTACCTAAACTAAAAAGTAAATAAAATAAGAATTAATACCCCCCCCCCCAAAAAAAAAAAAATAAATAAAAAAAAAATAAAATAAAATAAAATAAAATAAATAAAATAAATAAATAAATAAAATAAATAAATTAAAAAAGTAAAATAAAATAAATAAATAAATAACAAATGAAAAACAAAATAATTAAAAAGTAATGAATAACATTTTTTTTTAAAAGCAACAAACAAACAAACAAAACAAAACAAACAAACAAAAAAAGGAGGGTGGTTGGTGGGCTCACAGCATGAGAAGCAAAAATGAGTATGTTTAGGGCCCGTGGTCGTTCAATCAAAATTGGCACACAAAGGTAACTGATGATAAGACTTTAATGTGCATACTAATTTACTCGACTCTATTTTGAGAGTCCCGACTCAAAATTTGTCTATAAGTAATTAAATGCACATGTCAATTTTTAGTAGCCCTGATAGCTCAGTGGTTACGATACTTTCTCAGCACGCAGGTAACCCCGGTTCGAACCCTGGAGATGACATTTTTTCCCCCCCTGCTCATATTGTAAAATCCCTTCCCATTTTCTTTTTACCTAAACTAAAAAGTAAATAAAATAAAAATTAATACCCCCCCCCAAAAAAAAAAAATAAATAAATAAATAAATAAATAAATAAAAAATAAAAAAATAAAAATTAAAAAAAATAAAATAGAATAAATAAATAAATAAAATAAATAAATTAAAAAAAAGTAAAATAAAATAAATAAATAAATAACAAATGAAAAACAAAATAATTAAAAAGTAATGAATAACATTTTTAAAAAGCAACAAACAAACAAACAAAACAAAACAAACAAACAAAAAAAGGAGGGTGGTTGGTGGTGGTGGTGGGCTCACAGCATGCGAAGCAAAAATGAGTATGTTTAGGGCCCGTGGTCGTTCAATCAAAATTGGCACACAAAGGTAGCTGATGATAAGACTTTAATGTGCATACTAATTTACTCGACTCTATTTTGAGAGCTAGAGTCCCGACTCAAAATTTGTCAAGATTGCACCCTACCGTGATTTCAATTCACCGTAACGATTTCCGTGGAGAAACTCACGGCGTGCCCCACAAATGCAGATTCTGAGCGGAGAATCCCGTGATTCCACAGCACAGCATCGAATTCCGTGGTGAACCTCAGCGCGTTCTCCACGAATGAACTTACTGAGCAGAGAATCCCAGTCATGATAACTGATGTTGTTTTTTGTTGTTGTTGTTTTGTTTTTTTTGTTGTTTTTTTTGGTTTGTTTTTTTTTTCTCCAAATTTTTAAAAAATTATCATGACTGGGATTCTCTTCACAGCAACTGCAAGTGGTGGAGAACGCATTGACAATGCAGTTACCGAGGACGAGAATCTCAAGGCCCATTTTTGCGGCACGGTTTCCTTGACCTGCGTTTGTCTACTGCAAAGTGAAAAATGCTCGGCAGAAAAAGACAGACAAAAAGAATGTAAACCTTAGATAAATTCGACACTGCCGCAATTTCACTTTAGACTAACCACCGCGTCTGAGTTTCCCCAAGGAAATCGTTCATGTGGCGTGCTATCGCGCTTGGTGTGACTAAAACAGGGTGATGTCAAAAAGTGTATGCCCAGTGGTTGTTATGGTGTGGTATGGGTAGGGGGCGGGGGGGGGGGGGGGGGGCGGGCGGGGGGAGGGGTAGTGCTTTGTTATGATAGCGTGCGCAATGCGACATTTTATCACGGTGGAGGTGTTGGCGGGGTTCGTTGTGTTGTGGTCAGGCTGATTTAGTGCTATGCCGCGCTCTTCAATGGGTGTCTAAGGTGATCACTGTATATATGTGTGGGGGGGGGGGGGGGGGGGGGCTTGTCGGCGAAGGTCGATCGATGTAAGCATTCCCCCCGCGTTTCAGGCGACTTGGTGACCGCTCGGCGTGCGAAGTGTGGGTGGCAAACTTATTTTCCCGCCCACGTCTTCCCGTAGGCGCGTCCAAGAGAAGAAGGTACACGAGTTTTGGGGCGTTTCGCGGCACGCGACGGATGATTACTCGGCAGCCTACGGTCCGGAGAAGGTAAGGTACGATGCGAAGCTGGTGGGTTTGCTCGTGTGGTGACACAAGTGACAAACTCCGAGAGTCGTTCGGCTTGCACAGTGCTAGCGAGAGAATGGTTCTTTCGCTCGTGCGGTCGGCGATACGAAAACGCTTGACCCGTTGTCTCGTCTCAGAACGCGCTCGTCTCACCGAGTCGCCGTTCGTCAAAGTCATTGTGGCAAGCGCCGCGAGTGTACCGTGGTTTTGCGCCTCGAGTCGTAATGCTCTGGTGCTGTACCGTGGGGACTCGCGCGCGGGCGTTCAGGCACTTGTTGGTTTCACCGGGTCCCTCCTTTTTTTCTTTTGGTCCATCGAAGCGTAGGTGGCTGACGGTGCATATCGTTTACCGAGCCCCACACAGACCGTACGTGCATTTTGTCTGGCTTTTTGCGACACGTGCTGGCGGTTTTGTTGAGGTGTCTTGGGGTGATACGACTCCCGTCTGCTCCTCGTGATGAGTGGCAGGAGAGATTGCGTGGGAAGGTGGTGCGTTCTGGTTGATCCTGCCAGTAAAGTTATATGCTTGTGTCAAAGATTAAGCATAGCAATGTCCAAGCTACACACCCTTGTACGGTGAAACAGCGAATGGCTCATTACGCTTATGGTAAAAGGAAGCGCTTTTATTAGTTGAAAACCAGTCCCGGGGGTACGGGGCGCCCCGTCGGGGAAGCATCTTTCAAATGTCTGCCGGCCGAAATGACGAAGGTCGGTGATCTGACTACCATGTTGGCTAACGGGTAGCAGAAAATCAGGGTTAGAAAAAGAGTACACTTTTAAACCATGGAACGAGGGCAAGTTTCCTTGCCAAATGTAAAGGGCCTACCGTAAACCTTTGTTTGTGGGGGGGGGGGGGGGGACCAACATTATCATGACTGGGATTCTCTTCACAGCCGCAACTGCAGTCGTGGAGAACGCATTGACTTTCTCCAAGACAACGGTTGCTATTAGCTGAAAACTTGTAGAGCAAGGAAAACGGTACCGCAAAAAAACGACGTTGGGATTCTGTGCACTCAACCGCGTTCGTGGCAATCGCGCTGAGTTTGTCCCCATATATCGATACTGTGAAGTGGATGCCTACTTTTTAAATGACAATTTTACAAGTACTGTTGAGGCCCTTTCAATTCGACTTTTTGACATCGGTGTCACGAAAACAGACATGATGAATGAGGACAGGCCGGTCCCGACTCAAAATTTGTCAAGATTGCACCCTACCGTGATTTCAATTCACTGTAACGATTTCCGTGGAGAAACTGCACGAATGCAGTTCATCTGAGCAGAGAATCCCGTAGTGATTCCACATCAGTCGCAGTATCGATTTCCGGCGTGAACCTCAAACGCGTTCCCCGCCACGAATGGCAGTTACTGAGCAGAGAATCCCGTCGCCGTTTTGGAGGCACTGTTTTCATTGCACTACCGCAGTTGTGATGTCTCGAGAATCAAAGGGGAAATAAAGTTTCATCATCATCATCATCCGATCTCTCTCTATCTCTCTCTCTCTCTCTCTCTCTCTCTCTCTCTCTCTCTCTCTCTCTCTCTCTCTCTCTCTTTCTCTCACTCATTCCGTCGGTGTGTGACGTGCGCGTGTGCGTATGTGTGTGCCTTTGTGTGTGTGTGTGTGTGTGTGTGTGTGTGTGTGTGTGTGTGTGTGTGTGTGTGTGTGTGTGACAGCGACTAGAGCCCGCATTTGAGGACGGGCAAACTTGAAATTGTATGATATTGTCCCTAAAAGAATAATCTTGGGGCAGTTTTTATATATTTTTTATTAAGATGCTCATTAGCGAGAAAATGGCCGTTTCACAAAAAGCAGATTGATCCACTCTGGAGCCCGTAATTTTTCTTATTTTTACTAGATATTTTGCATATAGCTAGATAAAAGGGAGATATTGAATGAGTTCGTTAACCAGCATTGTACCACTAGAACATTTTGAGTGATAATTAAATATTTAAATTATATATATTATATATATATATATTTATATATATATATATATATATATATATATATATATATATATATATAATATATCATATATATATATATTATATATATATATATATATATATATATATATATATATATATATATATATATATATATATTATATATATATCACGTTTGGGGGATTAATTTCACGAATTATTTGGGATTAATCTTAAAACAATTGAATCTTCTTCTTTTTTTTAACTAAAAAGACAATCTTCTCATTAATAATCGCATGATTTTTCATATACGGTATTTACATAAACCTACAGTTTGTCTCGGCTGTCGGGTACAATTAGGTCAATTGTGACTTGTATGCCCTAGGTGTGAAAATCAGACAATTTTCTGCACCATTTTTTTCGGAGTCATTTGTAAAACAGCCAACACAACTTTAATTATATTTTAAAGAAAAAACCCCTATCTTTTCATTCATAACCGCACGATTTTTCATAAACAGTGTTTGCATAAGCCTGCTATTTGTCCCGGCCCTGGGGCATGATTAGGTTAAATTGTGACCTGTTAGCCCTAAATGTGAAAATCAGCAAGAAAATTGCAAAGTTTGATCCCCTAATACGTCAAATGTTAGTACTGCGTGAGTGACGTATAACATCGAGTCGTCACTATGAACACGGCGTCGTGGGACTAATGAAGCCATGACGTGAAGCTTGAAGTGACGTCATTTTGCTGCCAGACCAATGCTTACAAACGGCGGGAATCGCCGTTTGTCCGTCTTTATTTCTGTGTGCCAGTGTGTGTGGCTCAAAGGGTGGGTTGGAGTAGAAGCGATGGATTCTTGTCGCTACACGAGCCCACAGAGCGTACTAATGGAGGGAAGCGCCGTGTGTCCGTATTTATTTGTGTGCACTGTGATTCTCTTTACAGCTTTAGGTGTTTGTTTATCCAGCGTAAAGCGATTCTCTTTAGAACTTTAGCTGCAGCTGCTTGTTTGTCCAGCTTAACGGTAAAGCGATTCTCTTTACAGCCCTAGCTGTTCGGTTGTCCAGCATAGTGCGCTTCTCTTTAGAGCTTTAGCAGTTTGTTTATCCAGTGTAGAAGGATTCTCTTTACAGCTTTAGCCGTTTGTTTGTCCAGAGTAGAGTGATCATCTTCTGTAGCTTTAGCTGTTTGTTTGTCCATCATTGAGTGATTCTCTTCACAACTTAACCCATTCAGCCCTGACGCACTACAGCAGGAGATCGGTCGTCCATGATAATTCAAGGGTAGTGCCAGATTAGCCTTGAATTATCATGGTCCATCCATCTCCTGCAACAAGTGCATAGTCGTTAGATGACGCCTCCAAAATTTGGATAATACGTGCGTCGGGCTGAATGAGTTAAGCTGTTTCTTTGTCCACGATAGAGTGATTCTCTTTACATTTGTATACCAGAATGTCTTGGCCGATTAATTTCTATTGATTTAGAAATGAGAGAATGTCCACACACAAGAGACACTGTGTCTTTCTTCACTCTCTAGGGTTGGTGTTTATTCAGTGGTAAGCAAAATTTCGACGAAACTTCCGCCCCCCCCCCCCCCCCCCGCCCCAAGCCGCGTATTCGTATGTGGCACGCCGCCAATGAGGCAATCCGGTCGGCCCTCAGACAAGATAAGAATATGTACGGCTCGTCACATATATTAATGGTCAAAACTTAGGGCCACTTTTTTTTTAATCGCAGACGCACCGACAAAACCACACAAATAATGTAACAATACTTGGAGTCAGTACTTTACTAATTTATTCAGTAACAATTTCATTTAAGTTTTGAGTAAATCAAGCAATTGTAACAACAGTAGTACGTTAGAATGTTCACCCACCCCTCATTTGAAAAGTCACACAAGACTGGTCCAGTCAGTAGCGCGTGTACCCACCGTTTGCAGCCAAGCATTCAATGCAGCGTTGACGCATGGAGTTCACCAGGGTTCGGAGAACATGTTGTGTGATCGTTTCCCACTCTTGATGCAGGAACTGAGTCAGCTGGGGGACGCCTTGAGGTGGGGGGGGGGGGGGTGGTTGCTGACTACACGTTGCCCCAGCACGTCCCAGAGGTGCTCGATGGGAGCCAGATCAGGTGAACGAGCTGGCCACTCCATCCTCATGATGCCCCGTTGCTCAATGTACTCATCCACCACACGGGCGCGATGAGGTCGAGCGCTGTCGTCCTGCAGAACAGCATTGTCGCTTATGGCTTGGAGAGCTGGCTGGATGAGGAACTGCACAATCTCGTCCCGATAGCGCAGGCCAGTCAGGGTGCCTCGGATGATGTGGAGGGGGGGGGGGGGGGTCCTGCTTTCCCTGCTAAAGCCTGCCCAGACCACGACTGAGCCTTCTCGGTAGCGATCCACCTCTTGGACGCATCCATCCGTGAATCGCTCGCCCTAGCGTCTCCAGACCCTCACCCTGCCGTCGTTGAAGGACACAGTGAACCGTGACTCATCAGTAAACAGAACCTGAGTCCACCGGAGTCTGTTCCAACCTCACATGTTGACGACACCAGGCAACCCGGGCTCTGCGATGAGCTGGAGTGAGGGGTATTCTCACGGCTGCTCTGCATGAAGCCAGGCCAGTTTTGCGCAGACGTCGGCAGACTGTGTTTCCGCTGACGTTAACGTTTACAGCTTGCATCAGTTGACGTCACAGAGTAGTTGACGTGACAGTTCAGTCGCGCAGAGCCGCCACACAGAGATATCTGTCCTCCCTTCTGCTGGTGCAGCGCGGCCGTCCTGAGCAGGGTCGTCGTTATGCCCTTCCAGTTTCTTGGAATCGTGCCAGCAGCCTCTGGATCACTGAATCAACTTCTCGTCCGGAAATTCCATCCTGCAGCCATGCTAGCGCCCGGCCTTGACGTACTGGAGTTAGGCTTCGTCGTGGTGGCATTGTTAGGAAAGTGACAATTATGCACCTACCGTACCGGTATTTGTAGCGAAACAGAAGTGCTCAGTGTTCACGACTGCCCCCTTTAGCACGTGCATCACGACTTTACCGAGTTTTCCCACCTGCCTGCCTTTGGTACGCTTGCCAATATCGCACAGCTTTTCACAAAAACTGACGAGGTTTCACGTGCATTTGACACGTTCGCGGAAACTGATGAATTGTTGTCTATTGTTCTCTGTACAGTGAACTGTCTAAGGTCAACTTTTAACCAATTTGTATCGAAAGAACATTGTATTTTATTAGCGTACTTGCGACGATAAACAATGACACAAAACGTGGGGTGGCCCTTAAGTTTTGACCATTAGTATAGTTTAGCTAGTTCATATTCACCCTGACGGAACACCATAGCAGGAGTTGGGTCGGCCGAGATAGTTCAACTCTAGTCAGTTGCCAGGCTAGCTTGGTGCTTGGAAAACGCCAAACTAATCTAGCATTGCCCCTGAATGGTGAATTCAGATCGGTCTTCGTCAGCAACAAGTACAGAGACCTCATAGATGCCATCCACAGTTGCGCAACTCAGGCGCGAATCCCGCCGTGAGATGGCCTTAGTCGCCTGCTCTGAGTTAACCCCAAAATCTAACTAACTAAGCGCGAATCACATTGGGTACATAAATTATATTGATCAAGATTTTGCTTGATATAGTGCCGATAACAGGCAGATGTGATTACGAGATCCGAATCAAAATGTCCGAGTCGTAAGACGAGGACATTTTATTCGGGTCAAGTAATCACATCTGTCGTTTATAAGCACAATATCAAGCAAAATGTTGCTCAATATAATTTATGTACCCAGTCCAAAACAAAACAAAACAAACATTCATTTTGCGGCTGATTGCTGTGTTCAGACAAAACACATGAATGGCAGACGAGAGCATATCAGTGTCGACTCAGTGCGTAGATTTCGTCTGACTATGAGTACATCCAGTGCTTTGTATAACCGTGTGCGTTACCGGCCTCCGTAGCGCAGTGGTTAGCGTGTCGGACTGGCGGCCGGGAGATCCGGGTTCGAATCCCAGCCGAGTCAAGCGGGATTTTTCCTACCTGGGTCGGCTCCTACCCAGAGCGTGTGTGCTATGGACCCAATGGGAAGGCTGGTGCCACGCAGCCGAGACTCACCCACTTCACGGGTGCGACTTTGGGGATGCTACCCGGGTTATGACGCATTGCAAGGTGTGAATGATTACACGGCTGGCACCGCAGGTGTCCGCACTTCCCGGGCCTGGATAACACCAGGATATTTATGACAGGAAGCGTGGAATGCGGCCCTGTCACGCCATCCCCAACCACATGGACCACCATGGCATCATCATATAATCACCCTCATCCTCATCATCATGCAAAATGAAAAAAAAAGCGCTGTTCCAGGTTTCTGATCCCTCAAGTCTCCGTCTCATGGTGACCTCATCCCAGTCCTCCAGGAGCCCTAGGTGCGCGGTTGTCTTCGGCCAGACCTGCTGCTGTGCGTGGAAGGACGTAATGGTTGACTCGCTACCTCTGGGGGGAGCTCCCACTCGTCGACTCCGTGACTAGCAATGTCGAAAGTAGGGGAATAGTAGGTGTGGTCACCTGAAGGCTACACTGAACACCGAAGTGACTCGGCAGCAGTGCGGAGTTTCCTCCGGAGGGAGTCTCCTACTACCTGACATATATATAGCGGCAGGACCGGGAGTCTGGCTGGAACAACCAGCTGGCCTGGGTGAGCACACTGGGGTTGACGGAGATGAGCGGCGTGAGAGGAAGACCTCTGAGAAAACTTGGAGTAGCAAAAAAAAAAAAATAATAATAATAAATAAAATAACCGTATAATTCAGGAAAATGCCAACAGGTTTGTTTATTTAGTTCTTTTCTCAGGTTGCCGATATCGCCAGCTGACATCTCGTCAATTTCACTAGGCAGTCCAGTGACTCGCACGTTTCCTGGCGTCGGTCCTTCCTTCGTGTTTGTGTACAGGATGTAAATTTCGAGCGTTAGTACACACTAAGAAGTAGTTCATTACAACTACATATCAGAAGCTTTTTAATGTTGCCGTATGAAAATATTTCGCGTTTCCGTTTTGAAAAATGCGCGTATCATCAAGATCGAATCTTGGCGCGCAAGTGATTTTGGGAAGGGAAGTATGTCAAACAAATTCATGAAGATTAATTTGCTTGTTATACAATGTATGTCAAAGAAGGACGGAACTTTATGGAGTGGGTACATACGCTTATACTGTATAGTATTACACACTACATGTCTATGCCATCACCGAGACGTGCGGCATTCGGATACGCGGCGCCAAGCTAATATGGCACTACCCTTGAATTATCATGGTCGGTCCATCTCCTGCAACAGGTGCATAGTCTTTAGATGACGCCTCCAAAATTTGGGAAATACGTGCGTCGGGCTGAATGAGTTAATACAGATGAGTGTACAGTATGCTTGCATCCGCTCTTTCTCGACACACAGGACGTCCTGGCACTACTGCGACGCAATCCCAAGGCAATTTCTGAGAAATTACGGGATATAACGTATTACTATTTTTTAACCAGTTCCTCAACTGGCTTTTTTTTTTTTTTTTTTTTTTTTTTTTTTTTGGTGTCTGGTCGGCATTTGGGCAGATGTTTCATGTTCTGGACGGGGCGCAGCGTCTAGCTAGTCCCAGCAGCCACAGAAATGTTTGCCTTTTGCTTTCCGAATGTTCTACCCCGCTGGCATCCACAGGCTGAGGGCGTCATCTAGGTTTTAACCCCCTTGACTGTTACTGACGATACCGTTAGGCGGAAAAGACGGGTAACTACGCGACTTTTCCGCCGAAAGGTGACATCAGCAGCAGTCACGGGGTTAGCTGACGAAAATAGAAAACAGTCATAGCGACAATTTGAGGTCCTCTATCATAGTCATGTGATCACTTGCACGTCATCTGCATCAGCACTCTCTCTCTCTCTCTCTCTCTCTCTCTCTCTCTCTCTCACACACACACACACACACACACACACACACACACACACACACACACACATACACACACACACACACACACGCAAATACGCACGCACGCACCAACTCACTCACATACGCACGCACACACGCACACACACACACACACACACAAACAAACACACACACACGCACACACACGCATGCACACACTGTTGAAGCAGCAAACAATCCTTATTTCTCCACTGTCTTTCCCTCTATCCTGCAATTATCAAACATGGAAAACACACATTGAACAACTAGTCTTAACTGTCGTGTTAACATGATTCAGTCTTTCTGAATGTTTTACCGCTTTTCATTTTTGTTTGAAACGCTCTTCTAGCCGCGCAGATCCGATTGATCAACACTTTAAGTTCCATTAAGCCATCAAGTCCTGACTGACGACACCAGGATACAGAACGACCATGATATTTCAAGGTTTGTGTCATCACCTTTGAATTGTCATGGACGATAGACGATAGGCTATCCTGCCCAAACCCCTCCGCTACCCCATCGAACTAGCGTGGTCGATGATAGCTAAACTATTTTAAAATTAGCCAAGCTATTCTGACACTTCCCTTAAACTATCCTTCTCCCCCCACCCACTTGATAATAGAGACCATGGTATTCTGACACTTCCCTTCATCATGGTCGATAGACGCCGAGCTATTCTAGCATCGACCTTGAACCATCATGATCTAAAGTACGCGTCGAACTAATTAATTTGGAACCACCCTTAAACTATCATAGCTGACCCGTACTTCAGATTACTGGTCATGGCTGAATGAATTTTAACAGTCAGACAGAAAATTCGCGTTATTTACGGTGATCTGCAAACACTGAAAGATACGACCACTGAAATGGTCTTTTTCCACGGCAGATGTTCAAAGGCGATTCAGCTGCCATTCTGCTGTCATGGGGGCGTGGCTTTTTGAACAAAACAACAAATCGCAAAAATTCTATGAAACTTAAACAGGCCTCGATGCCGTCTGTCTCGCCGCGAGTAATTATAAGAAAAATACTTAAAATTTTGCAGTTAAATAATTATAACTCTTGAAATATACTAAAGAGCAAAAGAAATGCGATTTTATTTGGATTTCAATAGTGTCGCATTTCTTCTGCTCATCTGTATATAAAGGCTATACTGTTGAAATTCACAGCACTTGAACATCTAAGCTAGAGAAATCCTGAACTGGTCTAGAGAGTGAGGTTGTTATTTTCGAATCATTTCCTGTGGTATATTATTGTCACTGAAAAGGTTGAAGAGGTACAAACTCACCTAATGTCTGACGGAAGAAATTGCCCGATAATTCAACACATAATACGGACTCAAACGCGGGTCAGCGGACTTTATCCCAAGTGTCTATATCTCCTTAATGAACATTTCAATATCAATATCCTTACAAAATGTTTCATAAATATTTGCTAGGGATAACTTGCTTAAGTTTCAAGTTTGTAAGTGTACATCGAAAATACATATTAGTGCACACACACACGTACATGTACACACACACACACACACACACACACACACACACACACACACACACACACACACACGCACGCACGCACGCACGCACACACACACACACACACACACACACACACACACACGCACAAAACACGCACACACAAACGCACACACACACCCACGCCTGTTGAAGCAGCAAACAATACTTTTATTTTTCTGCTGTTACTTTCCTCCTTCCTACAATCGTCAAACATGGAAAATGTACACTGGCCTCAACTGGCGTGATAACATGATTATGTTTTTCTGAATGTTTTATTTTTTTTCGAAACGCTCTTCTAGCTGCGCAGATCCGACTGATAAACCCTTTAAGCGTCAGACGACACGAAGATACGAGCGACCATGATAGTTCAAGGGTGGTACCAGAATAGCTTGGCGCCTGGAGACGCCAATCTATTCTGGCATCACCCTTGAACTATTATGTTTGATAGTTGATAGGCAGTCTTCCACCCCCCCCCCCCACCCCATCCCATCCTCCCCCTCTAGCCACCCCCTTGAACTATCGTGGTCGATAATAGAAGCCAAGCTAGTCTCGCACTTTCCTTGAAATACCATAGTCGAAAGACGCCAAGCTATCATGCTCCCCCCCCCTCTCCCCCCGCCCCACCCCCTTGAACTATCGTGGCGGTTGGTAGACGCCATTCTATTCTGGAACTACTCTCGAACTATAACTTCAACTATCATGGTCAATAGACGCCGAGCTATTCTGGCACCACCCTGAAACCATCATGACCTATAAAGCCCAACTAATTAAATTTGAACCATTGTTATAAATCAATGAATCAATGAATATTTATTTGACAACGGTAAAGATATTGACAGAGCCCGAGGCAATGTAATTATTTTTACATCTGCTACTTCTACAGACAAACAACAGTTACATGTTAAAATATCTTAGCTGATCATTCCTCAGGTGCACTGGTCGTGACTGAATAAATTCTAACAGAGAACATTCGGTTTATTTATGGTGGAATTTTAACAGAACATTCGGTTTATTTAGGGTGGTCTGCAAACAATGATACCATGACTGAAATGGTCTTTTTCCACGGCAAATATTCACTATAAATCCGGCCTGTCTTAGATCGTATTTAAAATGTCAAACAAGTGACATGACGCAATAACGTACGTGTGTGTGTGTGTGTGTGTGTGTGTGTGTGTGTGTATGTGTGTGTGTGCGTGCGTGTGTGCGTGCGTGCGTGCGTGTGTGTGTGTGTGTGTGTGCTGTGCGTGTGTGTGTGTGTGTGTTCATAGACGTGCAAAGAGTGGTAAATAGGCACGAGATCAAATATCGTTACTATGCTTCCTTACACTCGCACGTTGACACGAAACACTGCTTTTCTATACCTCGGTGTTGATCGTGAATGTCTGTAATATTTTTTATTAACTGTCAATCACTCCCTCCCCTGCTTAACAGCGCCAATGAAAAGTATTATTGTTTGTTTGTGTGCGTGTGCGTGTGTGTGTGCTTGTGTGTGTGTGTGTGTGTGTGTGTGTGTGTGTGTGTGTGTGTGTGTGTGTGTGTGTGTGTGTGTGTGTGTTTGCTCTCTATCTATCTATCTATCCCGTAGTCTCGCCGACCGTTGGGGCACCACTGATGACTTGGCAACCAGCTCCCTCCATTTAACTCTGTTCTCTGCCATGAAAGGGTTAAATGAAAGAAAAAAAGAGAAGAATTTTACATTCTTCTCTTGCAGTGCAAATGACAGAGATTGAATAGGGAGTTTCTCTAAAGTTCCCTGGGAGTACAAAAGAGAACGTGCACTGTCGGTGTAGGTGATCACACAACTGCACGTGATCATCGGTGCAACGATGTGACGTCAAATCGCTTTGTTCTATTACCGTCCACTTCATATCATGTTTACCGTGAACACACTTCACGCTTTTATCAAATTTGCCCACCGATTTTAGCCCGATCTCGGCCAATGGCAGGGAATTATAAAGCAGTTTATCGCCTTTTTCATTAAAAGAAAACAGATAGGTCTACAAGTCGGGCCGTCAAGAGGCTTAGAACCTCATGAGCCCCCGCTTACGCGGGGGCTCATGAGGTTCTATGCCTCTTGCAGTTTAGAAAGTTCACTTTCCCCAAGGGATGAAGTAAGTTTGCTTAGTAAGTTTTGCGTGCTAAGAACGGACATAATTATGCTCGGGAGTCTAACATAGACATTATAAAATAGACTATCTGCTTTGTGATGACCCTCTTCAAGTTCGACAACTCAGTTTGTGTGATCCGCGATGTCACATGCCCACCAGAGGTTGCCCATGCAGTGACAGACTTGTGACGATGCTCAGAGGACGTACTTGCACGTACACAACATCAGTATGGCGCGTTGCCATTTTATTCAGCATGTTTTCTGCCAGTGCTGCAGGCTTACCAGGAGTCCAGAAGCACTGTTGGCCAAAGTACGACCTGAAAGACTTTTGTTCCAGCGCGGGACAGCAAAGAACTGGCCAAACCTGCGGTAAGATCTTGACAGTGATCGGCTGGGAAAAATACTGTCCATCTTGAAATGGAAGCATGTCGTCCTTGTTTCGGACAACGTGGACGGTACGCTTAGCCCTCGCCTTGCGTGAAAAAAAATGAAACTGCCACCCACATGCAAGAGGTATAGATCCTCATGAGCCCCCGCAGTTGCGGGGGCTCATGAGGATCTATGCCTCTTGTTGATACAACTTTGTATCCATGGCCGGATATCTTTGACTTTGAATTTACAATCATTCCACAACTACAATCTGCGCCCACTGACAATGACAGGAACAACTTTACACTTGTGCTAAGTTAGCGATATATAAGTGAAGATGTGTGTAGTATGTTAGTCTCAACACGTTTCCTCCACTAAAAACGGTCTCTGTCTCGTCAGTTGCTACTAAGTAACCATGTGTATGGTGCCACAAGCAAAGATGCCCCAAATCACCGTATTTAGTGACAGACATCAACTAGTTTCAACAGATCATCGCTGTCATTAACCCATTCACCTCCAGGGGAAGCAGGCTGTGTTTGGGAATCATTTGTAAATTGTCGTTCAGTCACTCCATTTTCCGACACTGTGATTGGTCAGCATCTAAAAATCGCAGGGGGTTCAATGCCCCCAATGCCTACCTCCTAGAACCATTGCCGTACCTGTAATTTTTAATCAGCTGGCCAATCCGCAGTTCTAGTATCGCGCACTAATCTGTCCTAGGTCTTTCTTCTGAACACTTAGATCAGGGCTGTCCGGCACCTTACACCCAAAATAACCGGAAAACACAAAGATCAAATGGTGGTAGACGATAGGGAAATAAAAGAATTGTACCTTTTCTCGGCATGACTCAAGCGGTGAGCACACTACACAAGTGCCGCCTACACAAATGTGTCGCATTTCAAACTCTGAACTGAGACAGCTCGAAACTTTCCATTGTGCTCCATATCAGCAGGTATGCTGTTTAGAAAGCAAAGACTGTTGTCATTCGTGCAGTAAGAAAGAAAGTGAAATAAATACAAAAAATGTGACAGATCTATGACATTTTAGTTTTTGTTGAAAACATCGAGTCATTGTTGAATGCTTAATGCTTGAATACATGAGCTTAGTGCCGGTTAGTGAAAGATGCCAACAATACACGTATCATGTACGAAATCAGACCTTGCCAAGCAGTCCTGCGCTCTAAAGTTTAAAGTTTTATCCCTTAAACATAGCGAGAAAAGTCCGCATTTGATTGCATTGCCACAGATTCTGACCTTTTCACTGGCTGCTTAGAAACAGCACCGCTGGCAAACGTTTAAAATTTCAGCGGCAAAAATCAAGCACATTTGCACGACCGGGCATCGTAGCTTATTCACAAAGAGTCGTGTCCTTTGTGTATTTCCAAGAAAATACAGTCTGACGTCAGAAATATTTGGCTTTTTATTCTTGACGTCAGCCACACATTCGAAGCTTCAAATAGTGCGTAATTTAGACTGAACGACAATTGCATTGAAGCGTCTGTGTTGGATTACTTCTCGGGTTACATCGTTGTTGCTGAAGCTGATTATCAGACTACAATACCACGATGTAACCCTGGAAAGTAACCCATCACAGACGATTCAATGTCTAATTCAAGGTCAAAGATAACCAGCCGACAAAGCAACATGGATACACAGTGGTTTCAGCAAGAGGCATAGATCCTCATGACCCCCCGCAACTGCGGGGGCTCATGATGATCTCTACTCTTGCAGTTTGGTGGTAATCACGTTTTCTCAGTGAATGGGTTAATCCCTTAACTGTCATGGAAAATGAAACACACAAGAGACATAAGTCATCATGAACCCACGCAGTCGCGGGGGCTCATGAGGATACATATCTCTTGTCAGTCCTATGAGACTTTTTGCCTATATTTAAGTCCCAGTTATACTGTGTTCTTGGCTCGAATGTCGGACATGATGCAGTAGTTTCAGACATTCCTTTTGTGATCATTAGCAGCGAACTGGTTAAGTTCCAGTATATACAGTGAGTTCTCGTTTGTGTCAATTTAGATTTCACGGCGGTTCTATTATCCCTCAACTCATCCAGAACATCAGTCATGGTTTTTGAAGCCAGAAGATCCCAACTGGACGGCTGGTTTAAATCACTGTATACCACGGCGGTGCAGCCAATGAACTTCATCCTTTCATGTCGACAATCATGTGTGGAAGCTGTGCTTTGGAAGGCTTGTTGAATTCTTAGTATATTTAGTTGGTTTGGTTGGTTTGATGGTTGGTAATCACACAAGGGTCGAACGAACCTTTTAAGGGTTATATAAACTTGGTTTATTTGGATTTTGAAAATGTATAGACTAGTTTTAATCTGATGAAAGTAATGTAATACGTTTAATTAAAAAATCTGAAGCACCAACCCTGCTTCGGGTAACATTGAGTGACAACAACACAGAATAGCCACACAAATGCAACCTAACTGAACCTAAATACAACGAAAAAGTAATTTCAAAATGTTTAGAAAACAGGTTTGAATTAACACCTTACTGATTTTTGCTGACCCACTGGGCGACAGTAGTCTTGGACCAGTTGCACAAGTGAGCAAGCAGGTTTATTTCCTGTATATGTGAGGTGAATTTCCTCTTAAGCAGAGCACGTTGCTTAGCGGCTAGCCGGGAAGCATTTCTGCCCATGCATTTGTGAAAAGCGAGATTTTTTATTGTAAAAAACGAAAATTAAGTCTTTTGGGGGCAGATTTCATCTGTCTCGTGCAACCGTGACCTGACATTTCGGAACGAACTAATTGTTTGCCACAACGCACGCTGAGATACAAAGCCAATGCGCAAAAGGCCGTCGGGCCGACGTCGGCCTCCGTTGGCCCGCGCACGGCCGTGCGCGAGCTAACGGCGGCCGACGTCGGGCCGATGGCCTTTTTCGCATTGGGAAGGAGCGCCCTTGCGCTTTTTGATAAATTTTGTATTGTAACGACGCTCATTACAACACCCAGACCAATAAGTTGACTGTCACGCGTGTGCAATACAAAGAAACTCCCAATCAATAAAGAAAAATAAAACAACCTTAGGAAGGACACATGTAATATTTTTTTTCTAGTGAAAGTCCTTTTTCAAACTGACATTCAGACAAAAGTACACGTGCAATGCTCTTCTTATCTTTCTTTGGCGAGATGACATCTCGCCAAAGAGAGATAAGTAGAGCATTACATCTTTGTCTGTCTGTTTTGGAAAAAAGTTTTTTTCACCCGAAATGTAATAAACTGTGTTGTATTTGACCTTTTTAAGCGCGCTTCTTTATATGATGGGATTTTCTTTGCTCGGCACAATGCTGTCTATTGTGGTATGATCGTCGATGTCTGTTTTCAAGGCAGAGGAGTATAACAAAGGTCCTGGCAAAATGTCCACCATGTGGCTGACCTCCTTCTGGATCATTTGGCCATGTTTGGAGCAGCGATTATGTGACCTGATCACGTGGGCATGGAACACAACGATGAGTAATGTGGTCGTGTACATGCCAGAAGAAATTGTCCAGGTAGACTTTTTATGTAATAGCCTTGTAAATGCTTATGCAAACACTACAGAATCAAAAGGACAACAACAACAACGAAGACGACAATATCAACAACAACAGTAATATTTTCTGATGATGTGTCTGGGAGTATGTTTTGAGTGACCAACCTAAAAAATCTTCTTTGACATGTACTTGACCAAAAGTCTGCCTTTTAATCGTGACATTCATTATCAGTCAGGGATTCCACTAAAACTATAAAATGCCATCTGGTTTGTCCAGCAGACTGGAACGTGTTCTCGCGTTTTCTGTGCTGGAATCGACACATTGACGTGGAAACCAGAAGGCCGGCTCCTCTCTTTGTCCGGCCATTTTGGCACCGGAAGTGACAGCCACACGTATTTTGGTGAAATATTCCACAACAAGATGTATGGATTCAATGGCCGCCATTTGATCATAGTTACGAAAGAGGTGAGGTAATGATAATATTAATAATAATAATCACATTATTATTATTACTATTATTACTATTATTGTTATTATTATACGAGAATGATATTTTAGAATGCAGATCGTCGAGCCGACGTCGGTCACAGTCCTTTTGCTCACTGGACTGCCATATCACTGTTTTATATTATTACCCTGTGCACCTCTATGGCTATATAAATCATATCTTATGATCGTATATGCAAGTCGTACCGACGCACAAGCCAGCGGACGCTTTTAGGAAAATAATGGCCAAGTAGAAAACAACAACTGACGCGTATTTTAAATTTGAAACTAGATGAGTTGTGTGCCAAGCTTCCCTTTTATAATGAAGACAATTAATACACTCTTTTAAAAAAAAATGGTGAACGGTTATAAGAAACTCGAGGTATGCGGTTCTCGTAGAAATCTGAAGTTTCTTCGAGAACCGCACACCTTGCATGGTGTGTTATTCAACAGCGGCCTGGCGTGTTCTTCAGCAGGTTTCAAATTTAAAATATGCGTCTGTTATAGTTGTGTTTCCGCTTGGCTAAGTTTGTCCTGGAACCGTACACTCGCTTTTGCGTTAACCCATTAAAGCCTGAGTCTGATTTTTGTCCTTCAAACGTGTGTATTGTCCTGTGAAGGCTAAGTTACAGTTTAGGAGACAGGTCAACCGTTTCAGTTCAAGGGTCTTGCCAGAATAGTTTGGCGCCTCATGGCGCCAAACTATTGTGGCACTACCCTTGAACTATCATAGTCAAATTTATTTCGTGCAGCAATGTATCAGGCTGGAAATGGATAATATGTAACGCAGCGTGAAATGAAACACGTCAATGGTACCAGTCAGAACAGACGGATCATGAGGGATAGCTGGAGAGTACTGTCTGATTTCCACGTCCTCTCTCTAAGCTGCTCCTATCACCAACAGCAAATCTTGTTGCTGCAGATGGCACGCGCATGATTGTATCCGTCGTCGGCCCGAAGACTTATACGCACTGGGGCGCCACACGTAACTACCATGGTTGACTCATCTACCTAAGACTGCGCTAAAATATTTTTTGAAAATTGTTTCTATGATACTGTCTTTGGTTGTCACTTGATCCTCATTTGAATGGACATTTACAGGAGGAAGTCACTGATATCTGGTCATGCGATGACGTCAACGCCACTGTTGTTCACGTGACAGGCCAAAGCACACAGTGGGCCTCCTCTGCAGTCCCATCTGTTAAAATGCCTTAGCCTTAGTCTGTCCCAGCCATCCCCTAATTTTTCAGTGCTCTAAACAACACTACTGCCTACTTGCTGCACATTTGCCATAATCCTCCCAAAATAAGAACATCACCAGTCTCATTTCCTGGCTATCAACATGATTCTGTACCAACCCTACATCCACGCGCAGCGAAAACTGGTACACACCTCAAATCACCATCCGCTTGGCAACTCAAACGAGGCCAAAAAGAGTCCGCTGGTTAAGCCAAGACTGGTATGAATCAAAGCATCAAACATGTCTCTTTTCATATATCAAGAGATTTTAAGCAAATTCCAGCATACTGCCTCCGTACAAAATTCCAAAGAAGGCAGAAGAGTTTTTAATTTAAAAAAAAACCCAAAAAAACCCGGTCCTTGCACTGCCTCATTTGGATATGTAAGAATAAGAATAAGTGTACTTTATTATCTCGAATAGAGAAATTCGTTTGTGGTATATTTATAACAAATAATACAAACAAGACATGAAAACATTATAACATAATTATGAACATTTTTTCTCCCTGCACTTACAGCTACAAATTCCAAAAGGACATAAATATACACTACAAAATCTTTACACATAACTCTTACACATGTCACACATAAACATCTTTTATGAACTGAACTGAGCGGCACATACACACCCACCTCTACGCATGCATACATAATACGCGTATTTCAACCTAATCCTAGCCCTCACTGCTTATTATACAAACGTCTCAATACATTATTACACGTTATTACATAAACTGCATAATTAAAATCTACCGTAGTAAAATAATTAGTGGGTAAACAAACAGTAACAAAAATCCCAATATGTCCATGTTCACCACCAGATAAACACAATATAATCACTTCTCTAAAATCAGCTAAAGTAAATACAGCAGCCGCCTAGGTAAAGGGGGATAGGGGGATGAATTAGGTTTGAGTATGCGTGGATGTACCTACAGATTGCTTAGAGTGATGGATTTGGGGATGAAACTGCTCTGTAGTCTGAGTGTCCTAGCTTTGTGCGTGCGGAGTCTGCGGCCAAAGGGGAGGAGTTCATATAGGTGGACAAGGACATCCGCCTACTCTTTCTCGCCACACGCTGTTCATACAGGGACTCCACACTTGCATGTTGACTGCCAATCACCTTGCTGCAGACGTTTACCATTCGTGCCAGGACGTTCTTGTTTTTCACACTGAGACCTCCATACCAGCACACAGAACCGAAAGTGATGACAGACTCGATGAAAGAGCAGTAGAAGGTTTGAAGGACAGAGGGGTTCACATTCAGCTTCCTGAGTTTCTGAAGGCAGTAGATGCGTGACTGACATTTCTTGTGTATGAGGGTGGTGTTTGCATTAAAGGGGCATGCCTGACCTTTTTTAATGCTTCAGTTCCCAAAAAGCTTTTACTGGGATTCAGTGTACATACCCACTTAGACAGTGACCACCCTATTGTCCCACCAAATGTTTTCTTTCGTCCGTTCAAAGCAAATAGAGGTCACCGGAATCTTGTGACTGAACGCCATGAAAAGATTGCTTCTGATAGGCGATGGTAGCTGACGTCATAACTATTCTATACGACTTTAGGTCATCTGCATAATTATAACCAATCAGAGAAAAGATGGCGGATGAACCAGCGAAGAAAACAAGAAAGTATCATCGACTCGCACCGACAATGACAGACTCGGAATTGAAGAGAAGAAAGAGGAAGAGAGACAAGATACCCCTAAGTAGAACTGACATCGGACAAGGGAATGTAGACATGTGACAACGCGTAAAGCAAGAGCATGGCTTGACCGCCCATCTCGAATTTGTCCCTTTCCTGCTGAATCAGTGAGTAATCTACGGTCTTTGTCGATCTTCCTAGTTCCGCGAGCGCTAGTGATTTTCAGAATTCATGATCTTCAGTAGAATTTATCTCTTACTGATTTCGCAGATTTTAAACCAGTTTTATCATATAGTTACGTGCAGAAAGTGGGTATAAATACCAATGTTCTGTTTCAATGATGAAACGCGTTGCGTGTTTCGGAGGGGTAAAGGATCAAAGGTCAAACCAGACCCGGCACCGTGGAAGCTGGCTTGCCGGCTTCAATTGCGAGTCACTAAAATAAGCCACGCCCTCGTCACGTTAGTTACTATGAAATACTAGCAGGTTAAGCAGAACCCGCATTGTGATTTTGACAGCATAGCGAATATGGAAGGTTTATTCTACTTTTCTCGTAAAATATTACGTCAAAGGGGTGCCGGAAAACATCAGTACACGTGTACACTGACACGTGTGTACGCCACACCGATGACCTCGTGACCTGCAGTACTGCGATAGACTGATAATCGGCCGGGCTCTGCCTTGTGACGTAGGCTCATAAATATGTATATTAATTCAAACCAAGGCCGATGCAGACGATAAATCCGCGACTCGGGTACAAAAACAATACACCCTGCAAACGATAAATTTCGACATTTGGCATTGTACTTACACCATAAAGCTCTAAGAATGAAATTGGGCGAAAAAGATGGGGATGGATTGGTCATAGTCTGAGAAAGCCAGTTTCCAGTATCACTAGGCAGGTCTTGTCATGGAACCCCCAGGGAAAGAGGAAAAGAGGTAGGCATAGAAACATCTGGCGTCGAGACCTCCAAGCAGACATCAAGAGACTGGGAACCACCTGGAGTAAAATCGAAGGAGAAGCACAGAACAGGAGTCGCTGGAGGTCCCTCGCCGAAGGCCTATACCCTTGGAGGGGTGATAGGCGAAAGTGAAGTGAAAAAAGTGTCATCCGAGTATTTTATAAGAAGGGTAGAGTCAGTGCCACTACAATCGTTAGTGTAGAGCGTGAACCGCACAGGGGAGAGAACTGTACCTTGAGGGGCGCCTATGGAAGTGGACCTAAGGAATGAGAGAGCTGTTTGAAAGCGAACTGACTGGGATGTTGACAATTCATAGGATACGCCTTGGAGTTACATTGTAACAGAGAAGTTTTTGAGCCATGAAATAGGGTTGTACAGTGTTGAAGGCTGAAGAAAGTCTTTAAAAAGAATGCGTACAAAAGAGCCAGGTTTTTCTAAATGTGTGTATGCATGGTGCAGGAGTGTGAGTTTCGCGTCGTCTGTACATTTGTTCTGCTTGTATGCAAACTGGAAAGGATCTTGATAGGGCCTGACCTGATGGAGCAGTCTAGATAGGACAACACGCTCAAAGCACTTCATTGCTATAGAGGTGAGAGCTACGGGGCTATAGTCATTGAGTGTCTTGGGCTTGTTGTTCTTGTGGACGGGGCAGACAGTAGATGTTTTTCAGAGTCTTGACATAGTGCAATCCTTCAAAGACCAGCTAAACAAACGGCTAAAAACAACAGACAACTGACTGGCACATGATCTCAAAACTCTTCCGCAAATATTATCAGGGCCCAATGCTTTCTTAACATTCAGTTTGCTAAAAAGCTTCTCAACCGCCTTGACATGGATCTCAAAGTCTTCCTCAACATTGCCTGCCACATTTACTCTAAGCTGGGAAATCATGCTGTCTAAGTGGTCCTTCGAATCATCTTTCTTAAATCTACAATAAAACTCATTAAGTTTTTCAGAAAATTCAGTTTGTTCTTTCATTGGCATGATACTGCTACTGAATTTTGATTTAACGTGGCCTGATAAAGTTTTAAGTCCTTTCCATGCATCTGCTAAGCTACCTGATTCAAACTGTGACTCTACTTTCTCTTTATACTTTTTCTTAGGGTCTAAAATCTGCTTCCTCAATTTATTCTGTACTGCTTTCCTTTTTGCTCTGTCTCCAGTATGAAATGCAACCTTTTTCTCATTCAGTGCGGCTTTGAGAGACTTTGAAATCCATGGTTTGTTGTTGGGATACAGTTTCATTGTCTTAGATGGAATAATCATGTCGTTACAGAAATTCACATAGTCAGAAATCACTTCAGTAGCTTCGTCTACACTAACACTAGAATCAAGAAACACGTCCCAATCTGTCCACATAAAACATCCCTGCAACTGTTCTACACTATCCTTAGACCACACTTTAACTAACTTCTTCACTATGGGCTCTGTCTGGATCTTGGGTTTGTATAAAGATCTTCCACATGGCGTCATCAATTTGCGCGTACCGGATGCTGGAAGACAAGCGAACGGCGGGGGTAGTAGCGGCAACGTGAACGAGCGGCACGTACTCGTGCTGTTTTCGGCGTTCCTGTTGAAACAGTTTGCATCAAAATGGTATATTTATGTTGTATTTTCAACTGCCACAACCGCAGTGATAGGGAGACCGATAGGACATTTCACAGAATCCCGAATGTGTTGGGAAAAAAAAAACGAGGAACAGAGAGGGCTGTCGGAGCGGAGAAGACGAGAATGGGTGCGTCAGGTTAACCGCAAAAACATCAGGTTTGATTCGGCGAAATGCTGGCATCGAGTCTGCTCGGACCACTTTGTCACTGGTAAGTTAAAAATAATACAATTTTAAGTCATTTATTTCACTACGTTACGACTGACAACACGGGTGAAAGCGAGCAGGGAAGTGTTGTGCAGGCAGGAAGTGGAGGGGGCAGGCCCTGGAGGAGAGGTGTGCTGCTGTTAAAAATGAAACAAAATGGTAAATTTGCCTCTGTGTGTGTGTGTGTGTGTGTGTGTGTGTGTGTGTGTGTGTGTGTGTGTGTGTGTGTGTGTGTGTGTGTGTGTGTGTGCTTGTTTCTTTCTCAGTATGAATTTCTGTACTTGCAGATGTGTGCATGTTTTTGTTTGTTTTGTGTTTGTATCATTTAGTTAATCACTGCATTTATTTAGTGGAAAGTGTACATGCACTCATTACCATTTAACCGTGTAATTAACATTACTGTTAACTTTTGTTTAATATCTGGTAGTATTAAAACAATATTGTATGTTTACATTAAGTAATGTACAATCTTATTTCAGGTCAGCCAGCAGACATGCATGATGTTACACACCCAGACTGGATTCCGACCCTCAGATTAGGTCACTCTAAAGGGATGATCTCGAAGCCAGAACTGTATGAGAGAACTGCAAAACGAAACATGACAAAAGCAGTGAGGGAGCAGGAGCAGACGTTGCAATGCAGTAAGTCAGCCGAGAGCAGCATGCAAGAGTCAGCAGACAGCATCACCACAGTAGAATGCTCCGACCATGTTTCAAATGAAGCACACGCAGGCATTGACAAGGGCACACAGACAGATTTGACATATGAATACATTTCACAGCTTGAAAATGTTGTGAATGATCCGAATGTGGAAATACAAAATCTTAGGGAAAAGATAAATGGAAAAGACTTCACTGAGGAGGCTTTTCGTGATAAATATGACAGGGTGAAGTATTACACTGCATTGCCAAATTTCATCATTTTGCTTGCAACATTTAATTTGATTTCACCAAGCATGAGCACAGATGCTAAGGCTCGGCTCTCCAAGTTCCAGCAGTTTCTTCTTGTTTCGATAAAACTGAGGCCGAACCTTCCAATTCAGGTGCTTGCTGACATGTTCAGTGTGTCATACAGCACAGCCAGGCGGATCTTTTACAATGTGTTAGATGTTTTGTATGTGAGACTGCATCCCCTTGTTATCTGGTCAGAGAGAGAGAGAACATAAAGAGAACTATGCCTGCAACATTCATGCATTTGGACGGAAGGTGACTGTAATCATTGACTGTTTTAAATTTAAGCTTGAAAAGGTATCAAATCTCCAGGCTCGAAACCAGACCTACTCAAACTACAAGCATGGAAACACCACAAAGTTTCTAGTTGGAATCACTCCACAGGGTGTTATCTCATACATTTCCAAATCATGGGGAGAAAGGACAAGTGACAGGCATATCACTGAACAGAGTGGCTTTCTAGACAAAATGTTGACTGGAGATTTGATTCTTGCTGACAGAGGCTTCAACATTCATGACTCTGCAGGACTAAGGTGTGCTGAAGTGAAGGTTCCTGCGTACACCAGAGGCAAAAAGCAACTATCTGCCTTTCAAGTGGAGTCAACCAGGAAGCTTGCAAATGTTAGAATCCATGTTGAAAGAGTGATAGGGTCACTACTCCAGAAATACACAATTTTAGATTGTGTGTTGCCCCTTGCTTACATGAGCAGTTGTTCTGATCAAAATATGACTGTGTTAGACAAAATTGCTCATGTCTGCAGTGCACTTGTGAACTGTTGTCCTTCTGTTGTACTTACTGATGAACCTGAGTGCCTGCCCGAGTAGGCGAGTGTTGCCAGAAACTGCCCAGGGTGACGTTTCAGATACTGTTTCAACACTGTTGTATGTGGAGCCAGTGGTACTGAAAACAATACCGGTGGCTGCATGGTCAATGGGTTAAAGTTTCCTAATATGAAAGGCTATTCAGCGTGTGTTGGTGTGATTTGAGTAGGTCAATGTGGTGGGTGTTATGTTTTTGGAAAATCTAGACAGGGGTGATGCAGTAACAATTTCTCATCAACCTCACTGTGCGGAGCGAACGGTTTTGTTCACATGACTGGAGGCTGGGTGTTTAAGGGGGTTAAACCTAAAACAAAGAATGTTGTTAAATTGGACAGTGAATCTGTATCGCTATGGGATTCTGATTCACCCCATGCATGTGGAGCCAACGGTACTGTAAACGTTACCGGTGGCTGCATGCGCAAGTGGGTTAAACCTACAATGGATGTTATTAGATGATTTTTAACCCTTATCATTCGGAATACACCAGTGTTTTAAATAATTTTGACTAAAATATAGTTCAAGGGTAGCGCCAGAATAGCTTGGCGCCTCTAGGCTCCAAGCTATTCTGGCACCACCCTTTAACTGAAGCCATTGGTCTATATTCTTATCTGTAAGCACCATAATGTAGCTTCATGTGGCAGTATACAAAATTTAAGCTTTTAGCCTCAGTATGATATGGGTTAAACTGATGCGGTGCCTGCAGTGTGATGCTGAAATAAAACAAATAAGATTGATAACCTGTTTGAAGCGTATTTTTTGAAGCGTATTCAGAGTCATACCAAAATGTTTGTGTTTCTGTATGATAACACATTATGAACATGTTTTGCACACATGCATGTAAAGTATGCATGCTTGTATGTGTGTGTGTGTGGGGGGGGGGGGGGAGCATGCGTGTGTGCTTATTTGCACTTACAAAAGCCTGCAAGTGGAAAAGTGAAATGTAAGCAGATCTGTAAAAATACACAAATTTAATTAGAAAAAAATACTAAAGTTAGTCCATTTCATTTTTACCCCTCTTTACCTATTAAGTTTCAATAATGTGAGCATAAAGTGCAAGAAAATAAGAAAGTCGGCATCCTTTACGGTACATTCGTGGTGAATGATAGCTTTTTTTCCATTTAAAATTGCCGAATTGGGAAACATACGTTGTTTCCGCTGTCCTCAGAAATTTGGTATACAACTGATAGATCTTTTTTTTTATGTTTTATTGGTTAGGCTAGAGTACCACAGTTGATTTTATGATGCTGTGATGCATTTAGGGGCCACAGTGGCTGAATCTGCTGCCTTACCCCCATTTTACCAGTACGCAAAGGAACGCAAAATGATCATAAAAATTGCTTTCGTCATACTCCTCTGTTTAAATATGTTTGTCTTTTTTTTTTTTTTTGCGATTTCGCGGAAATGGCCGTTTACTGCGTGCACAAATACATTCACTGTGAGCCAGAGATTCAATATTTTTTCATTCTGTTTTCTGCAGAGGACGCATAAGGTGTGCCGTAACATAATATTGCCTGATTTTGGCCTTCTGGAATGAATTCTGATTAATTTAGAGGAAGATGTTTCTCAACCTCATTTTATCATCCGCGAAGAGCATGAATCGGCTATATCTCTGGTGTGTGCCTAAGGATTTTAAGGGAACATGGCTTAAACATCTCAGGACATACGAAGGTATACTTTGAAACTCATCTTATTGATTACTGGGGGGGGGGGGGGCTGGGGGGTGGGGGGGGGGGGGGGCGGTTGCACGGTAGACCGGGATAGCTTTTGGACCATTTATAGAAGGGACTTTTTAGGACGTGTCGAGGTGGGGCGAATTTAATAGCATGTCCATGATGTCAAAGGCGGGCAGGCTAAACCTCTAACAATTGAAGTAACAAGATAAAAATTACATCATGTCAAGTTACGCTACCCTCGCTGCTAAACGCACATTTGACGCAAAGCGCCGTATGTGCGTATGTATGTATATATGTATGTATGTGTGTGTGTGCGTATGTATGTAAACAAGAGAATCTCCGACATTTCTGTACACACAAGCTTGAAACTTGGCTAACTACTTTCTTAAGTGGGTGGCTGAAAGACAGCCTCCGAGCATATTGTAATTGAATGTCTCATTGAAGACATGAACTACCGTTTATAGGAAGTCGGTTGACCCGGATTAGAGTCCATAATTTTTGTAATATTTCCTTGACCTTTTGAATATATAGCTAGTTTGGAGAAGGACGTTGCACGAGTTTGTTAGCCAGCTTTGTATCCTTTCAACTTCTCTAGTAAAAATTAATTCTTTTAAGAAAAAAATTAGACAGTGGCGGTGATGTAAAAGAGGCAACTGTGTGACACTGACATAATACTCTAAATAATTATGATGTCATTCTCTCTTGGAGATGTTTGGAGCGCGCGCATTAACACGAACACACACATCGACGCGCTTTCAGAAGAGCATGCAGTTGACCCGCGTACTTAGTATATCATGTTAGTAGGTAAAGTCAACCTGCTTTCACACAAATTATAGCAAGACTGAAATTGTACCGTGAAGTTCTAGTGTTGTCACCATTTTCTCAAGCCTTTGAAGCGAAAGGGAAACTCATATCACATAAAATGTAAAATTACGTAAAAACTAAAACTTTCGTCATGACAAATGACGTTTGACAAATCAATGACGGGTATGTCCTGCGCCCCTTACAGAACTCACTGACGCATTGCCAGATCTCAAGGACTTTGTCAATAGGAGATAATTCAACATCAGAATCAGGTCAAAGACAAAAGGTAGAGACCATTGACAGCGAGGGCAGCTCTCATATTGAAGGGACTTTGTGGGTTATGGTTTTTGTTTAATTTGCCAGTCAAAACGTTTTCTCAGTGATGTCTTATTTCAACCAAAATCCTTTTAGAAAAAATGTTTAGTTGTTTGACACAGATTCCATGTTACGAAATCAGTTATAAAGTTATATTTTCTAGCGTATTTCATGTTGGTTATTTTTTTTAATTATTATTATTATTTTTTTATACTAATTTGTGCCGTTCACAAAAGCGTATTTTCAAGTCATGTTCTGTAAACTTCCAACCCCACCCGGGTCTGCCCTGGGGGACTTGGGTGGGGTTAGGTATTTTTTAGTTCCCAGGGTCACCCTGGTCAGCCCCACAGGGTGAGTTTTTCTCTCTATTCTGGGGCATGTGTTTCTGTCTACCCGAGGTCCATTCACCTGTATTTGCCTTTTTAAAACTCTCCCTACTGTCTGCACTGCCTGTAGCTCTTGATATTGGATGTGTGTTGCTAAATGGTCTTAGCTTTATTTAGGCCCCATGTGTTAGGTTTATTTAATGTATTTGACCGGCTGGCGACATACATTCAATGTTCTGTTTATTTTTTTTTTTTTTTCACAAGCAGTGCAGGCACGTCCTGAGAAAGCCTTGTTGCTGTCGGGACGCTAAGCAATGTACAATCAATCAATCAATCTGTAAACTTCCTCGCAGAACAGCCCATTGTTCTCAACAATTAAGTTATTTTAAAACATGATAATATTGATATGGTGATTCGATTTAACGTCATGACTGAGTCACTACGTTGGCAATAACATGTAACATATCACGTTGTTACGTGACTGGTGTCAGATATTTCACTCGCTGTACACAAACTTAGTTCCAACGCCAAGGGTGGGAGAGGGTTGTGGTAAGGTGGTGGGTGGGTGAAGGTCAAGCTATCTAAACTAATTTTTGGACCAGCGCCTGATGACGGCATCGTATTTCAGGACCCTTCCTTTTAGCCTCTTTAGCACTAGCCAGCGGTCAGCGGGTTTCCCATCGCCGGCATTGTCCGCTCCTGAGAGCCAGCTCAGTCTTCCTCTATCGTTATAACTGAGATAACGAAAAGGAGGTAGTGATGCATAATCGCTGAGACATCTGAACTAATAATATACCGGGTCTTTGACTGGTTCTCCTCATATTTCAGTGTCTGACGGGTTCCAACTTGTCATTATACAAAATTCTACTTCCGCTCCCCTCCTTCTGAGATATGGCGTGCCCCAGGGCTCAATTCTCGGACCGGTCTTATTTTTCTTGTACACCCAGCCTGTGTCTGAGGTGATCGCCAGTAAAGGATGTGAACATCACAAATATGCCGATGACACACAGGTGAACTGAGAAAGATGTTCCTCTCAAACATTCCCGTCTCTTCTGCATGGCATGGAACAATGTATAGAAGCTGTTAAGTACTGGATGACAGACAACAAGCTAAAGCTCAATGAAGGAAAAACAGATGCCATTGTGATAGGCACTCGCCCCAGGGTGAGTGTCTCCCATGATGAGTCCTTGATCGTTTGTGGACAGAACATCCCTCTCAAAAAATGGTGTGAAAAAAACCAGGTGTTTATATAGATAATGTGCTGTCATGTGTCTCACGTCCTGCTGCTGCTGTCTTGAGCTCAGGAGGTTTAGCTCTGTTAGACAGCACCGTATTGACGATGCCTGTAAGCAAATCGCTTGTTCACAGATTTTGTCAAGGCTTGACTACTGTAACCCTGTAATGTCAGGTATGTCGAACGATCTGCTCTACAGGCTCCAGAAGATTCAAAACCAAGCAGTAAGACTTATACTGAAAAAAAAAAAAATCAAAGCGTGACCACATTACTCCCTTGCTTAAGCAGTACACTGGCTTCCTGTGAAGTTCAGAATTGAATACAAAATTGCTTCCCTCGTTTTTCAGGCCTTTGATAAAACACTCCCGGCATACTTGTATTCCAGTCTCCCTGTCTATACACCAGGCTGAGTATTGCGCTCCAGCACTGACGACAGAATATTGACTACCCCCAGAGTGTCCTTAAAAACCTTTGGACAGCGGTCCTTTTCTTTCCAAGCTCCCAAAGTGTGGAATGGTCTTCCCCATGATATTCGCCATGCACCATCTTTGGCCATTTTCAGGGCTAGATTAAAAACATATTTTTTTCAACTTGGCCTTTGAAAGGGATTGATAAACCTTACGTTTACCCATCAACGTGAATATATCTGATCAGGCTCTTGAAATGTTATGTTTATTATTTTAGTATTGTGTCAGTGTGCATTTGGACCTATGAATGATTGTGGTTTTGTACGTTGTCTGTACTTTAGTTAGTTAATTTCAGTTAGTTAGATTATCTAGATGTAAAGCGCTCTGAGCCTTTCTTTATGGGGATATTGCGCTATAATAGAAGAGTTATATATTACTGATTAATATTATTATATTTTTTAAAACCAGGCTAACGGAACCGATATATTCGATGACGGAACACAATGTGACACCAAATTTCAAAACGTAATTTCGAAACAATCTTTCGAGACAATTAATTGCAGATATCGTGGATTAAATATGTACGCTTCATACGTATCAGAAATACGCTTTTATATGTCCACACTGTTCATATGAGTTTCATAATTATAGTATGTGTACCTCTACATCTTCTAGTCCACTCTGCACTTTATATGTCCACACTGTTCATATGAGTTTCATAATTATGGTATGTGTAACTCTACATCTTCTAGTCCACTCTGCACTTTATATGTCCACACTGTTCATATGAGTTTCATAATTATGGTATGTGTACCTCTACATCTTCTAGTCCACTCTGTTCATATGAGTTTCATAATTATGGTATGTGTACCTCTACATCTTCTAGTCCACTCTGTGCTTTAACCAATAGTAACACCCTCAACTTTAGGATGAAAACGAGGTCGAGCTATGTAAAAGGTCAAAAAGAGCACCTTGATTCACAGCAGCCTTTACAACATGCATGGGCTCATGAAAATCTATGCTTCTTGTGGATGGAAGGCCATGGATACGCAATTAAGTCCGCAGTGGCTTACTCATCCGAGGGATCTAATAAGGATGTAAAGTGAGTCTGCAAAATGCACAGATTCCCATGAGCCGATTCAATATCTGGGGGTTCGAAGTGATCTATGTCAACTGCAGTTGTACTGGTCTGACTTAGCTATTAGACACTGTTACCGGCCAAAATGAAGAGAGGACAGAAAACAGACTGAACTGGAAGGGGAATTGTTGCGCCCGAAGTTACGGCTAAACAAAACAAACACGAGGCAGCGCTGGCGCTGATGACAGATAGCTTGACAGATAGCGTGACCCTCACCCTCCTCACTTACCACAACCCTCTCCCTCCCCTTCGCGTTCGACCTAAGACTGTTTAAGGCATATGAAGTCGAGCTGGGCAGCAAGAGATTATATATTCTCATGAGTCCCTGCGGCTGTGGGGATTCATGTAAATGTATGCCTCTTGCAGATGGAGGAAGCCAGATTGGGATTAGGCGTGACAGCGTGCATATTTGCACATTGTGGTGAGTTTCCGTCCGCTTACTTAGGGTTCCCTGGGAACATTTAGACAATGAACAATAACAATAGGGAAGTTAACAACAAAAACCCCGTGACATGAGATAAACAGAGGTGCTTATGTCAGAAGAGGTCATTACTTACAAGTACAAGTGATTGTTTTCTTTCTGTGAAATAATCTGAGGTAACGTCTATTTTTGTCATGCGGATAGAGGTGTGTAGATGTCTGGAGGAGAAGGAGCAGGGAGGTGTAGGGGGTAGGGGGGGGGGGGTGGAGTGGAGGGGGGAGGGAAAGAAGCACGGGGCATCTGCTTATATTTTCAGATAACGAATTTCAACGATCTTTTACTGATCCTGAATCGCGAAAAAGAGCATGATCGTGTTATAAATTTACCCTCCCTTTAGGAATAATCTGGCTTTGTCTATATTCTAGCTTAACATGTTTAGTGCAGAGACAATCCGTCAGAACACCACCCAACTGCAAAAGGCATAGATCTTCATGAGCCCCCGCAGTTGCGGGGATTCATGAAGATCTATGCCTCTTGTTGACACCACTTTGAATCTATGTTCCTGGGAAAGCTAGGACATTATTTTGGGTGTTGATTTAACAAAGAATGCAGAAACACAGTCTTCGTCCACTGGCACTAAACGGGTTAAACTGTGATTGCCTCCACATTATGCAAAACGAATCACAAGTGTTTGGAATGACAAATAAGCACTTTTAACGAGCATTTTATCTGCCTAACTGAGAACTTTCTTAACTCATTCAGCCCGACGCACGCATTTCCTAAATTTTTGAGGCGTCATCTAACGACTATGCACAGTTGCAGGAGATGGATCGACCCTTGAATTATCATGGTCGACCCATCCCCTGCTGTAGTAAGGGCCGCGTAAGGGCTGAATGGGTTAATGGGAAGATTAGTCATAATTTAATTTATTGATACAACGAACATAACTCCGATTTCAAGTTCCAGTCAGTGTTCTAGTCCGGCCTGACTTGCTCACAGAAAAGAGTCCAACATGCTTGAGTGTTATTCCCTACAAAACTTTCTTTTAATGTCATACTCTGCAGTTGTGCAGTTTCCCTTTGAGGTTTCGTTTGCAAAGAACGACTCGCAACAATGCACGAAAGCGAAGCAACGGCGGACAGCATGGCCGTTTCCACCATAAGCGTTCCAGACCAAAAAGGTCAAGCTTGTAATATGCAAAGAAGTACCCAACGGAGAAAGAAACACGCTTAGAAAAGACGGGCACAACACAATTTATTAATATTTCGGGTAAATACCCTTTGTCAAAATAGACAAACAAACAAACAGAGAGATTAGCCGCTACTTATCTTCATTGGCAGAAGGAATGTGGCAACCCTGTTGCCACATTCCTTCTGCCAATGAAGATAAGTAGCGGCTAATCTCTCTGTTTGTTTGTCGATTTTGACAAAGGGTATTTACCCGAAATATTAATAAATTGTGTTGTACCCGTCTTTTCTAAGCGTGTTTCTTCTCCGTTGGGTACTTCTCACCATAAGCGTTGACAACACTCCAAACATCTCCAAGAGGCATAGATCCTCATGAGTCCAGAGGGGGGCTCATGGGGACCTATGCCTCTTGGAGATGTTTGGAGTGTTGTCTATGCTTATGGCAGAAGCTGATTGTGAGTCGTTTGTTGCAAACGAAACCTCACTATTGTTTTAAACTGCCAAACTGAGAGCGACATCAGCTATTGCAATCATGTTTACTCTATCTCCGCCTCTGCTTTCCTTTATATAGTTGAAGCGAAAACGTGGCAGAGACTGACACTGAGCTGTCTGTATTTCAGATGTGATAGGGTAATATCCCACCCACCTCTTAAAAGAGCGATAATTGTGTAAAATGAACTTCGCATACCAGTGGCAAACTTTGGCTTTGCAGTATCCTTGTACGAGTATTCACGCATTCTGGCCGTTTGTTTAACTGCCATGAAAGGCGTGAAGAGATGTACCCTCGTATTACAGCACTCACACCCAGGTGTTGTTTCCCTTTACCTGTGACACTCCTTTTTTGTGCACGTACACTAACCCCTTAACTGCCAGTGTACCAGTTTAATGCCTCAAAACCGCCACAGACATAAAGCAAAAATAAAATAAAATAAAATAAAATACATAAATTAAAATTTAAAAAATGAAATAATTAAATCAATCTGTATGAGGAACATATATTGCAATGAGGCCAGCAAGAGGTATTGATCCTCATGAGCCCCCGCAGTTGCGGGGGCTCATGAGAATCAATGCCTCTTGCAGTTGTGTATTTTTTTTTATCGTGTCCTGGCAGTGGCGATCTTTAAAAAAAGGGTACAATGTTAAGGGTTCGTGGTGCACAGTATTATATTTGAGCCCATGTCTCTATGTGCAGTGGCTGTACTTCATCTTCAGCACAACTGTGAACGGCACCAAAATCTGGCGGGGCTCCTACATGGACATGCTTGGTTATCTTGGTCTACGACTGAATTTCACGTGAGCAGTTAGTAGTAGTCGGAATCTTCATTCAGTAACCTTAATTAAGCCAAGTGAAAAGCATTGTACAGTGAGCTTCGGGCATAACAAAATGCCAATGAACGTCATGTAACAGTCCTTACATCGAAAGTTTGTCAGATAAGCAGTGTAAATTAGGGTAAGCACTTCTGAAAAAAAGTATTGGAATGTTTGATATCCGTAATATTCGTGAGGTTTCGTTTGCAACAAATGACTCTCAACAACGAACGAGCAAAATCACCAAAGCGATACAGCACTCCAAATATCTCCAAGAGAAAACGATCCTCATGAGCCCGGAGCCTCTTGGCGATGTCTGTAGTGTTGTCTATTCTTATGGTGCAAACTGCATGGTTATCCTCCGTGACTTCGCTCTTGTTTGTTGTTGAGAGTAGTCCGGCTTAACCCATTCAGCGCTGACGCACTACAGCAGGAGATGGGTCGACCATGATAATTCAACGGCAGTGCCAGATTAGCGTGGCGCCTGTCGGCGCCAATCTAATCTGGCACTGCCCTTGAATTATCATGGTCGATCCATCTCCTGCAACTGGTGCATAGTCATTAGATGACACCTCCGAAATTAGGGAAATACGGCCGTCGGGCTGAAAGCGTTAAAAGTAACCTGTGTAATAAGTTTGACCTTATTTCTGAGGTTGGGATAACCTGTGTTGTTTTCATCAGGTACACTATTGTGGAGGCGCCTGACAACGAGTGGGGGACGGAGGACGCGGGGGGCGAGTGGAACGGAGTTCTGGGGATGGTCAGCAGACAGGTCAAGCTTAACTCATTCGAGACGTGCCGCATCCAGATACGCGGCATGAAGCGTGTAAAGGCTTTGTGTTCATTTTTGAGAAAAGCGAGCTTTTCATTAGTATAAACGAAAATCTGGCTTTTCTCAAAAATGGACATAGTGGCTTTTGGCCATATAACGACAGAGCTGTTTTTAGAATCCCCTAGCTAAGCACGGTATAAACTGGATGGCCATTAAAGCTCAAGGGTTGTGCCGGGTCAGCCTGGCGCCTGAAAAGGAGTCAAACTCATCAAGCACTGCCCTTGAACTGTCAAAAGGTTGGTCTACAGTGCTTTTATGTTCTGATCTCCGAGTTTGAACATTACGGCCTATAGTCGTAATGCCACAAAAGCGCAGCTCAACACACACTGTCCTTAACCCTTTGACTGCTACCGACGATACCGTTCGACGGAAACGACGCGTAGTTACGTAGTTAGGTAGTGACGTAGTTACGCGTCTTTTTCGCCGAACGATATCGTCAAAGACAGTTACGTTTAACCCATTCAGCCCTGTTGAACTATTATGATCAAACTATTTCCTGAATCGTAATGCCATGTGACGCGGGTGGGTAGTCTCCTCAGTCACTGACTGAGTGGGCTAGCGAAGGGGTGCCATCTTTGCCCAGGATTAGGACTTGACGTCAGCAGATGTGTTGTTCAGTCTTTTTCACTGGTCCGGTTTTTAAGGAGCTGTGCTAACCCAGGTCTTACCATGTTGGATTGGTCCTTAAAATTCTCATTAGTTTTTGGTCCTTTGGATCCCGAGTGTTTGCCGAGCTTGGAGACCGGTGTCGGGGGAGAAGAGGATACTGGTGGCTAAAGCACTCCACTTTGGCCTTTACATCTACTTAAACGGGGGGCTACTCAATCGGCTCTTGTCACGTTGAGCCCTATCCCATTGTTGACATGCAGGTTGTTATACGGAGCACAAAGCTGTATCCTCTGCTGCTGATTAGGTGGTTTTCCCCTAAATTCAACCATGTGATAGAAGGCGGTGGCACAGACGGTTCAATCGGGCTTAACCCCCTGAGTATATCTTTCAGGCAGTCTCCATCGTGCGTCGGCTGCAGACCCGCCGACAAATACACTTTCCCTTGTTGGGCTCGGTGGTGGGCGGGGACCCAAGGGGGATGAATATCTATCATACTCTAATATGGAAACAACAAAAAAACAAAACTGGCACCAAAGCGGCACATAACCGCCGACATTGTCCTTGCTAGCGACTCCGACTGTGAGGAAGCGACGCCTCAGGCGTCGGCCGTCTGGCCTCGCTTTCTCATTGTCCATAGCAAAGTAAAAGAGAAGCTTGTTTCCAAGCTGCACCCTTTCCAGGTGGGGGAGACCCTCAGCAGCCGTGTTGGCAGGCCTGATGCCCAGCGCCTCAGGTCTGGTTACTTGCTGGTAGAGTGCCGTACCCGGGCACACTCCAAAGGGCTACTGAGGCTCTCTTCCATCGGAGACACTCCAGTGGAGGTCACACCCCACACAACGATGAATTCTTCTTGAGGAGTGATTAAAGATCAAGCATTGGCAGAACTGTCAGAAGATGAACTTGTACGGAACCTTAAGTCGCAGCGGGTGACTTACGTCAGGAGCTTCGCTTCCAAGCGAGGTGGTAAGGAGATCCGTCTCCTTAACATCATCCTGACGTTTGGCACCCCCACCCCTCCTACTACCATCTGGGGAGGCTATTACTCCTTGAAAGTGAAGAAGTACGTCCCTCTCCCTTCCGGTGCTTCAAGTGCCAAAAGTATGGCCATGGGCAGAAGACATGCCGCCAGGCAGAGGCTTCATGCGCCCGTTGCACTAAGCCCGGACACTCTGCTGAATCCGGCACAGCCACCCCCTGTGTGTGAATTGCCAAGGGGCGCATATGGCTTCGGACAAGAAATGCCCTCGCTGGATATCCGAGTGCAAGATTCAGCAGGTGCGTGTGGAGAAGGGGCTGTTCTTTGCAGACAAAAAAAACTGGTTGAAAGCCCTGGTGCAGCTGAGGCTGCCTCAAACAGTAGCACATCTGTTTTTACTTTCAGTGCTGCGGTGGCAGGCAAGCGCCCCACCAAAGGTTTCTCATGTCAACTTCTTATTTGGGGGCCGAGCCTCGGCTCCTCTTTGGACTGAGATCAGCTGCCCACCTCCAGCACCGCCTTCTGCTGCCCCTAAGCCTCAGCCCCCACCCAAGCCTGTCAATCTGTCTGCTACAAAAGCTTCTGGCTCTGGTCATCCTTCTAAGGCCGCTAACTCTAGCGGCAGGAACGCTGCTCAGAACCAGAAGTCTAAGAAAGCTACGGGACCGCTGTGCGCACGGGCCCAGAATGCTGCATTGGAGGAGCAGATGGAGGGAGTGGAAGTTGTCGTAGCTGGTGCTGTGGCAGCTCCACTGCCCTCATTTCCGAAGAACCCGAGGAGGCCCGGAAGCCGGCCCCCCTCTGTTGCTTCGACTCCTTTCAAAGCAAAGGAAAAGTGTGGGGGGGGGGGGGGGAAGAAACTCTTCTCCCCCACATAAGACATAATCATGTACTCTCTGCTTCAGTGGAATTGTGGTTTTTCACGCTAACTTTGAGGAATTACGTCTTTTAGTCAAGTCCTATAACCCCTCAGTAATATCTCTTCAGGAGACTAACCTGAAGACTTCTGACATTGTGTCTTTTAATGGTTTTAACGCTATCCATAAAGGCTGTGATTCGGAGAGGCGCTCGGGTGGAGTGGCTCTTCTCATTAGTAGCCAAATTGTATGCATCCACGTTAGCATCGACACCTGTCTTCAGGTTGTCGCAGCTCGGGTTACCTTAAAAAAGACCATGACCATATGCAGTGTTTACCTGCCACCATCCCTGCGGGTCTGTAGTAATTATACTTTTAAGTTAGTAGATCAGCTGCCCCCTCTCTTTATTCTCATGGGAGATTTTAACGGTCACGCTCACTTGTGGGGTAGTAGCCACCATGATGGTAGCGGTCCGTGGCGCAATGGTTAAGGCGCCTGCCACCAATGCTAAAGGTGCGAGGTTCGATTCCGGGTTCCGGCGACGGACTTTTCTCCTCTAGTAAGTGTCACCGTTAATTCGGGCGGACCGTCGGGGGTTCTTTCTCCGGGTACTCCGGTTCTTCAACCCCCTCCACTTTGGTGTCAGTTTCAGCCAACTTAATAAAATTTCAAATACAAAACGATTTCCAAATACCGTCACTTCAGTAGCTTGCTTGAGCTTGCCCTTAGCACCACGTGAATGTTCTGCGTTTACGTACAGTGTGTGAGTGAACGCGCGTGATTCACGTGAGTGTGCTTGTTGGGTTCAGCTCGCGGCTACATTCTGCGCATTGAGTTATATTATAAATATGAGAAATGCGCCATATAAATACCATGTAATAATAATAATGTTAGATTTTTTTTCTCAACTTAACCTATGTGTCTTAACGATGGCTCACCTACCTACTCTAACCCAGGTTCAGGATCTAGTTCTGTTCTAGACCTCACTGTGTGTGAACCTTCTCTCATGCTGGACTTTGACTGGAAGGTTCACGACGACCTGTGTGGTAGTGACCACTTCCTATCGGTCAGCTGTGAGGAGGATCCACCAGTGGGGCGCTGGAATCTCAAGAAAGCTAACTGGACTCTGTTCGTCTGCCCCTCTCAGTCTCGTATTACAGAGGAGGTAGTCATGTCAGCTGAAGAACCTGTTTCTTGTTTACTTCTAGTTTGTTGGACGTAGCAGGTGAAACCATCCCTAAAACTTTAAAACTTCCACATCAGTCCCTCGGAAGCCGAGAGTACCATGGTTCAATGAAGTGTGCCGCAAGGCCCCAAAACGCGCAAATCTGCTCAGCGACGTGCTTTTCGTAATCCGACTTAAGTGAACATTTTAACCTTTATAAGACAGAGGGCGAAAGCCCGTTACATTTTTAAAAGTGAACGCCGTGCTTCCTGGAGTCGTTTCGTCTCATCTTTATCTTCTAGGACTCCATCCCAGATAGTCTGGAAGGCTGTTCGAAGAATTAGGGGCAGGGGTGGCTCGGCTTCTGTCGGCCATCTTAGAGATGGTGCCAGTTTGGTCACAGATAAAAAGATTGTGGCCAATTTGCTTGCCTCCACCATTGAACAGAGCATTATTCACCCTTCTTCCAGAGAGAGAAGGAGAAGCGAGAGTCTCACATTTGTGATTTTAAATCGGTTACCTCAGAAGATTATAATACCCCTTTTACATTCTCAGAGTTGCAGCAAGCCCTGCAGAAATGTAATGACTCTGCTGCTGGACTAGATACCATCCACTATGAGCTCCTAACGCATCTGCCTGAGACGTCACTCCTCGTACTTCTCAAGGCCTTTAACTATATCTGGGTAACTGGCCATTTTCCGCCATCTTGGCGTCAGGCTGTGGTTGTGCCAATCCCCAAGCCGGGTAAGGATCCTTCCGACCCGGGCAACTACCGGCCAATCGCTTTGACATCATGTTTATGTAAAACTATGGAACGCCTGGTCAACGCCCGCCTGATGTGGCCTCGAGTCACAGGGTCTCATCACAGACCTCCAATGCGGTTTCCGGCGCTTCCGTAGTACAACTGACCATCTAGTCCACTTTGAGTCGTTTATCCCAGATGCTTTTGTCAACAAGCAGCATGTCTATGCAATTTTCGTCGATCTTGAGAAGGCATATGACACTACTTGGAAGTATGGTATATGTCTGACTTGTTGGACACGGGTTTTAAAGGGTACCTGCCCGTTTTTATTCACAATGTTTTGCCTAACCGGTCGTTCCATGTCCGTGTGGGCTCCACCCTCTCCGACTCCTTTGAACAGGGGATGGGTGTCCCACAGGGCAGCATTCTATCTCCTGTTTTATTTAGTATTTATATTAATAACATTGTAAAACCTGTCAAGGATGATTCTGAATGCTCTTTGTTTGTTGACGACTTTGCTTTGTACACACGAGGTCGAGGACTTGCGTCCCTTGAGAGGCGCTTGCAACTGTGCGTTGATCGCATCCAGGGGTGGGTGTCTCTCAACGGATTCAAGTTCTCGCCCTCCAAGACAGTCTGTGTGCATTTTACTAACCAGACGAAATGTTTTCCAGAACCTAGCCTGAGCATTGCTGGAGTGCCAACTAAGGTGGCCGAGGAGGCAACATTTTTGGGGGTCATCTTTGAAAAGACTGGCCTTCCGCAACCATATTAATTACATTAGAACCTCTTGTCAGAAGGCCCTCGACGTTCTTCATGTCGTTGGTCGTACTGACTGGGGTGCAGACCGCACTGTCTTACTTCGACTGTACCGGGCCCTTGTTCGGTCCAAACTGGATTACGGCTCTGTGGTATATGGCTCGGCTTCCAGGCTGTTCTACAGCGTCTGAACACAATTCACCATCAAGGTCTGCGGATATGTCTGGGGGCCTTCAGGACGTCTCCAGTTCCTAGTCTGTATGCCGTGGCAGGGGAGCCTTCTCTCGGGCTCCGCCGCATCCGCCTCATGCTCAGCTACGTTCTGAAGCTGAAGGCCCATCCAGACAATCCTGCCTATGATTGTGTTTTTAAACCGCCGTTTGCAGAGATTTACGATACCCATCCGGGAGCTGTCCGTCCACTTTCCTTCCGTGTCCGACCTCATCTGCAGGCGCTTGGAGTGGACCTGGACAAAGTTTTGGAATCTCTGCAACACATCACTCCACCCTGGCTATAACTAGTTCCTGACATTTTGCTGGACTTGACCGCCCACAAGAAGGAATCTACTCCACCAGCCATATACCAACAGAGCCTCATTGAACTCCTTTCAAGTGTTCCTGGCTATTGTCGTATTTATACGGATGGGTCAAAGTCTGAGGATGGGAGAGTGGATGCGGCCGCAGTGTCCTCTCGCCATCCTAGACGCCCATTAATTTAAGCACCATCTCCCAGACCATTCATCTGTATTTAGTGCACAACTGCAGGCAGTTCTGCTTGCACTCAAGCATGCTTTTCGGTCTAGGGAAAAGAACTTCTGATTCTGTCTGACTCTCTCTCTCTCTATCTTGCAGGCCCTTCAAGGCGCAGGTACAGACCACCCACTGCTGGTGCAGATCAGAGAGCTCTACACAGACTTGGTGAAGGAATATTATGACATCATTTTTATTTGGGTCCCAGGGCATGTGGGCATCGAAGGCAACAGGATCGCAGATTCTGCTGCCAACGATGCCCGCAACAATCCTATCCTTGACGCACAGACTGTCTATAGTAATTTTAGACCTGTGATTAGTGCGTACATAGCCCGTGAGTGGCAGTCCGAGTGGGACAAAGAGGAAGCTAACAAGCTGCATGAAGCTCTTCCTAAGGTGTCCGACAGTGTACCTTATCGCTGCGGCAGCCGCCGTGAGGAGAGTGTCCTTGCTCGGCTCCACATCGGGCACACGTATGTTACGCACTCTTATTTACTAAAACAGGAGGAGCGTCCATGGTGTTATGCCTGCGACGAGCAGTATTCTGTTAATCTTGTGCCGATCTAATTGACACAAGATATAAACACTTCACAGCAGACTCCTTGAAGATTTTGTTCTGGATGTACCCCCGGACAAGATCTTTAGTTTTCTGAGAGAGTGCCATATTTGTAATAAGATTTGAGCATTCATAGACGATGTTAACTCTATTTTATTTTTACCTTTTTGAGAGTCTGTAGACGTTTCATTTAAAGACCTGTGCGACATTTTAGCATGAAATAATTATTTTAAAGATATATTTACATCTTGTCTTAAGATCTTTCTTTTAGTCAGTATGGCCAGACTTTTACCCATCCCGCCGTGAGATGGCCTTAGTTGCCTGCTCGGCGTTAAACCCAAATAACTAACTAACTGAATCGTAATATTGTCGTTAGAGGACAACTTTAATTTCGGGAAATTGCAGCCCTAACACGTGCTCAGTGTGATAATGAGCAAGCTCAACACGTTTCAAAGTGTGAACGCGAAAACATTTTAGTACTTACAGATAAGGATACAGACCAATGGCTTTAGTTCAAGGGTGGTGCCAGAATAGATTGGCGCCTAGAGCCGCCAAGCTATTCTGACACTACCCTTGAACTATTTAGTCGAACTTATTTCACACACTGGTGTATTCCGAATGATAAGGGTTAACTTTCAAACGTTTCTATTCACCAGGAAGCGGATGCTGGCTGGTTGCCTTTCGAAGTGACGTTGCAGCGCGCCCGCCATTTTGACTTCACCACGCCTACCGGCTATTCGACCTTGACCTTTGTGTACAAGCCCACCATCTTGGACGAAAGATGGGCGCTTCTCTGGAGGCCTATTTCATGGCAGGTCAGGGCTGCATCGAGTATGTCTTTTCTTGTTTTAAAGGTGGATTAACATTGTCGATCGGGTCTACATTCTAAGGGGAGCTCGGTGCTAAAGCGTTCGACTCTCGTCCTAAAGGTCCCGAGTTCTAATCCAGCTGGGGTCAACATTCGTTCAGACCCTGTTCGGTGCCCCGTCATTGAAATCACCATCGTGGTGGACAAAAGACATTACACGTTTAACTTGATTGTTTCTTTTTAAATTCTAACTAACCCATTTCCTGCCAGCAGTCGCGGACTGTGTATCAAAAATCTTTGTTACCACAACGCCAAGAAACCCAGTCGCGGTCCAAATAACTTGGATACAAAGTGGGGTCAGCAAGAGATATAGATCCTTATGAGCCCCAACACCCGCCGAGGCTCATGAGGATCCATGTCTCCTGCAGTTGGATCGGGTTAACGGGGCTATCTGAATAAGTTAACAGAAGGCACAGTGCATACATACTGTATCGATATGCATATTACACTGCATACGTCCAAATGAAACATGTTAAACAAAGCACTGAACTCTCTCAGGTCGCCCAGCGTCAACAGCCTTAACTCGCTGAATTATCTTCGGTGTGTACCCATCTTCGAGACTAGCCCCCCCCCCCCCCACCTCCCCCCCCCACTCGACTGATGTCGGCCTAGTTTGGCGGGCCACATTAGGTGAAGATCTACCCGAGGATCTTTTGCTTGCTGGGCAGCATCATCCGTAACATAATTAAACACTTTTTTTCTCTTCAGCAGGTGTTGCTGTGTCTTGTGGCAACAAAAACTGTAGTCGTTCTTGTTCTGATGCTGGCGGAAGTGACGCCTGAAGCCTTGCCACAAGACGCGCATGACGCACCACGTGCAGATGAACTACCACTGCAGCACGACGCACCGCAAGACGCACGTTCTGAAGAGTCTTCAGACTTACACGACCTTCGCCTCCCATCCCGAGAAGGCCATCTGGCCAAAGTCGGCCGCAGTAGGCCCGCGCACGATAGTGCGCGGGCCCATTGTGGCCGACTTCGGCACGATGGTCTTTTGCGTGCTGGGCTTGGTCTCCTCATTCGTCGGCTGATTCTGAGCTGTCTGCAGCGCGTGGGCAGTGTCATCGTCGAGGTTGTGGTGTCTGAACGTAGGTCGAGTCATATCATTGTCTGACTAGTGTGGCTGCGTTTACGCGGGACGACTCACAACAACACACGAAGGTCGAGTAATGTTGTATAGTCAGCTTGTACCATAAGCACAGACAACACTTCAAGCATCTCCAAGAGGGTCTCTAGGAGATGTTTGGAGTACTGTCGATTCGTGCTTGGTGTTTGGAGTGTTGCCTTTGCCTATGGTGGAAGCAGCTTGTCCGCCGCGACTTCGCTCTCTGTCGTTGTTGGGTGGGGTCGTTCCTTTCAAACGACACCTCGCTATTCTAAAATTTCATACGGTCAAAAATTATTGACCAGAACTCAAGTACAGGTTAGCCTCAGTATATCACGATACCTCTGAGCCATAAAATCAGACCGCGTGATCGGCGTCCGCGTTAAAGTGGCGCTAAGCTTAATAAACTTGTGAAAAAACCCCACAGTAGGCTGGCCGACGTCAACCTAAGCTGGCCCGCGCACAGCTGTGATTGACCAGAAGACGTTTTCTCATTGGACATCAGCATGGGAGACTGCAGACCTGACCACGTTATCCGATCTCGCGATATTCCAATGCATTTAATATCGGGGCTCAACTGCAGCTATGCCTACTCTTTGCTGCAACCGGAGCAGCATCTTGTGTCACAGATCTGGTGAATACAATACAGTCCATTAAGATACGACACGACGTGACGTGACACGACAAGACACGATGCAATACAATCATTTTATCGTCTGCACCATAATGTAACAGAAATCTGCCTTCTGAAATAAACTGTTGATTGTTTTTTTAACCCCACCTCTTCCCGTGAGGAAATGAATCCTCCAGTGTCATTTTCTTCTTCCAGCTGGAAGTGTGGACTGGCGATACGGGTGGAGCCGCCTGGTGGTGGGGTGTTGGGGGTGTAACAGAAATCTGCCTTCTGAAATAAACTGTTGATTTCTTTTAACCCCAGCTCTTCCCGTGAGAAAGTGAATCCTCTAGTGTTATTTTATTCTTCCAGCTGGAAGTGTGGACTGGCGATACGGGTGGAGCCGCCTGGTGGTGGGGTGTTGGGGGTGGGTGAGTGTGGTTGTAGGGGCCGCGTACAGCGGGTCCTTGGTGGCGCACCTGTCAGACGCCCGCCAGCACCTCCCTTTCCGCACGCTGGAAGATCTGGTGACACAGACCGAGTATACGTGGGGGGTTCTGGGCAACAGCAGTATTCACTGGATGATTCTGGTGAGTCATAATTAACCTCTTCACTGTCAGAGGACACTAAGTCATGTCTTTCAAAGCAGTGCAAATCCTGCAATGAATAACCCCATAATCCCAGAAGCACGGATATAAATAGGGACAGCAAGAGGCAAAGAACCTCATGAGCCACCGCATATGCGGGGGCTCATGAGGTTCTTCGCCTCTTGCAGCCTTTTTTTTTCAGGCAGCGTAGGGGTTAAAGTCAAAATCAGCGGTAAGAGATTGGAACGACCACCGCAGCTTAACCCCCTTAACCGGTACTGCATACATTGGCCTATCGGTGTCTTTATGGAGAAATGGGTTTTGGTTAAAGGGAGATGCGTGGACCGCGGGGAAATGCTTTCTTCCCCTGGGAAAGCACCTCGATGACCACAGAGCCACGCCACCCGACCCACCTAGTAGCAGTATCTGTCATTTTACAGGAAGGCAAGTTGCCTGTTTACCGGAAGCTGCGCGAAGGTCTCGCCAGATTCGTGAAGGACGATCCGACGGTGTTAGCTGGCGAAGAGAGTACGCACTTTCACAAGGTTGTCCACAGCAAGTACGTGTTTGTAGGGATGGGAGACGTGGTGGATGTGTGGACCAGACGAGACTGCCGCTTGGTGTCGGGTCAGGCCCCTGTGAAGCTGTCCTTGTTTGCTCCAGTCTTCTCGAAAGGATCGGCGCTAACTCCTTACTTTTCTGACGTGTAAGTAGCTCACGTAATGGACGTGTAAGTTATTGATGCGTCATAGACGGTGCTCGGAAATCACAGGGAGGTCAAAGCTGCACGTGTTTCGGCGAAAACAGTGGATTAAAGCGGACAAACCTGCGATATCGCATGTTCGTCCGCTTTTAATCCACTGTTTCGTGGAAACACGTGCAATTCTTTGACTTACTAAACAGACCGGACATTCATGCGATATCGCTGCCTATTGTCCTTGATACTGGTTGTGAGTCGCTAACTGGTCTAGAGCATGTAGGGGATGACAATTACGTAATTGCGCATTCGTTAATATCTTTTTTCCTGGACATACTTTGCAATTTTACTCATTGTCTACTGTTTTTGCAAACTGAAGTTCAATAAATTAGTTTGGGGGTCAGCATTGTCAGCACTTCTAGATTAATGGGCGATTTCCAGGCTGTGTCTCTGACTCAGTTAAACTGAGTTCAAAATAGACGATTTCCGGTATCGCATGTTTGTCCGGGCTTTTACTCCACTGTTTCCGTCGAAACACGTGCGATTTGACCTACTTTTAATTTCATTTAAACGTCTATTGTTGCACCTGTGTGTTTCGACGAAACAACTGTTTATGACTTATTTCTGATATCCGAACAACGACTATTATGCGCTGTCAATTTTTAGACCGGCTGACGACACATAATTAATATGTATTTTTTTCACATCAGTGACTGTAGCTCAGACACATCCTGAGCAAGTCTTTTTTGCTGTCGGGACGTTCAACAAAGGACAAACAACCCAATGCACAAAACTGAGGCCATCGCCAACAGCCGGCGGCTTCAGTCTCGCCGCTCAACTCCCCCCCCCCCCCACTCCCCCCCCACCCTCCTCGCACTTGTTAGAGTTTTCGGCAAGTAAAAGAAGTTAGAAGCAGCGGTAACGTATCTCTTCCTCGTTCTATGTTATCGCGAAACATGAATGCTATTGTTTGGATTCGAGATCCGTGCCTTGCAAAATAAACCGTCGTGAATCCATGATCCGTGAATCCCCCCCCCCCCCCCCCCACTTTCCACCCCACCTTCATTGATACACATTGAGAACTGACTAACCGTGAACTCAATGAAAAAATCCCCCCCCCCCCACCCCCGACCCATTTTTTTCCCTCCTCAAGTCAATGCCTCGGTTTCTCCTAGCCAGGTGACTAGTCGGTGTGCACGACAGTGTTTTTTTCATTTGTTTGTTTCAGTGTTGTCTGTTTTTGTACACTGATTTTTGTGTGCATCAGTGATATCATAAAGTCACACACACACACACACACACACACACACACACACACACACACACACACACACACACACACACACACATATATATATATATATATATATATATATATATATATAATATATATATATATATATATATATATATATATATATATATATATATATATATATATATATATATATATATATATATATATATATATATATATACACACTGACACACACGCACTCTAAAAGTAAAATGACGAATCGTCTAACTATTGCAGGGTCAACTCACCCGCCTTATGCGCAAAAGGCTATCGGGCCGACGTCGTTCCGATTGCCTATAGTGAACTGGGTGGTAGTCTACGGGGATCACTAGTTTCCATGCAGACCTGTCTAAGGACTACCCAGCCTGCAAGCCCATGAGTACAGTGTTGGGGCCTACGCGTGACCCCCATGGGACCCGCGTCGGCCCCAACTCAGTACACATGGGCTTGTAGGCTGGGTAGGTCTGCAAAATTTTGAAACACGTGACTCCAATGATTGGCCTTTCTGAATACTAGGTTTTCAAGCCTACTTTGTTCACTCTGAAATAACCGTGCCATTTCTCGGCCGTAGCGGACGTGGCGGGAATTTCTTCAGGTCTAGGTTTACCTCATTACAAACTATTTTTTTTTACACACCTCCTTCTTTGCCGCCTTTGAGGGGAAAAGCTGTATCGCCCACGGAGTGTGATACAGCTTGGTTGTATCACACGTGTGTGATACAGCCATAGTGTGTGGACGGACACGTGTGCACAATATTGTCTTGTATAAATATATAAAAATCTGGTCATAAAAAAGGTACGGACAAACACGATATTGAAAATTGACCTACTTTTAGCTCACGTGCAATGACGCTTTTTTATAGTGACGACAGGCACTCTGGCGTCATGTATTGCGCTATTACGTCCTCATGTAGAAATATTTGTCTGACACCCAAAATATCCATGTCACATTACAAAGTAAATGATGTCATGTTATTCGCTCGTAGGCCGGGTTAAGGTTTTAAAACGACTCGAGTGAGATTCTCAGTATCACCTAAACACCGATGTAAGACTATATATATATATATATATATATATATATATATATATATATATATATATATATATATATATATATATATATATATATATATATATATATATATATATATATATATATATATATATATATATATATATATATATATGTACAATCCTCAGGCCCTGGCAACTCCCCGCATCCACGCATTAAGCCTCTTGGGTCTCTCTTCCGGGCACTGGCTGCCAAAAGACTTTGTCCGGGAGCGCATATGGAGGCTATATAAGGAAAACCTGTCCTTGGTGCTGTGCGACGGGCGCCTGTGGCCCAAGTTCCAATCTTGCTGTGTCAGTAAACTGGTCTGGCCCTGCCAACTCCCCTCATCCGCCAATCAAGGGTCTCGGGTCTCTCTTGTCCACACTGGATGCCATTACTACACCCGCCTGCAAGGGTTATATAGAGCCTACAGAAGCAAAACATATCATTGTGCTGTACGGCGGGCGCCTTTTGCGAAACGTTGACTTTTTGTATATCAGTACATTCATCAGGCCCTGGCAACTCCCCGCATCCACGCATTAAGGCTCTCGGGTCTCTCTTGTGGACGCTGGCTGCCAAAAGACTTTGTCCAGAAACACTTATAAAGGTTATATAAGGAAAACCTCTCATTGGTGCTGTGCGACGGGCGACGGTGGCCCAAGTTCCACTCTTGCTGTGTCAGTACAATGGTCTGCTCCTGCCAAATCCTCGCATCAGCTAATCATGGGTCTCGGGTCTCTCTTGTCCACAGAGGGTGCCAAATACAACACCCGCCTGCAAAGGCTATAATAGAGCCTACAGAAGGAAAACACATCATTGTGCTGTACGGCGGGCGCCTTTGGCGCAAAGGTTGACTCTTTGTATCTCAGTACATAACACAGGACATGGCAACACCCCCCCATTCACGCATTAAGGCTCTCGAGGCTATTTTGTGGACGCTGGATACCAAAGAGCTCTGTCCGGAAACGCTTATGAAGGCTATAATTATAATTTAAAAACAAACAAACTATCCTTGGTGCTGTGAGACGGGCGCCTGCAACCCAAGTTCCACTCTTGCTGTTTCAGTACATTGGTCTGGACCTGCCAACTCCTCGCATCCGCCAATCATTCGTCTCGGGACTCTCTTGTCCACACTGGGTGCCAAATACTACACCCGCCTGCAAAAACTATATGAGCATACAGAAGAAAAACCATCAATGTGCTGTACGGCGGGTGCCTTTGGCGCAAAGTTGAATCTTTGTATCTTAAGACATTCCTCAGGCCCAGACAACTCCACGCATCCACGAATTAAGGCTCTCGGGTCTCTCTTGTGGACGCTGGCTGCCAAAAGACTTTGTCAGGAAAGGCTTATAGTGGCTATATAAGGAAAACCTCTCCTTGGTGATGTGCGGCGGGCGCCTGTGGACTGTTTCACTGTAGCTGTGTCAGTACACTGGTCTGGCCCTGCCAACAACTCGCATCCGAGAATCAAGGTACTATCTTGTCCACATTGGGTGCCAAATACTTCGCCCGCCTGCAAAGGCTAATAGAGCTTACATAAGCAAAAAAAACCTATCATTGTGCTGCACGGCGGGCGCCTTTGGCGCAAAGGTATCTTTGTATCTCAGTACATTCCTCAGGCCCTGGCAACTCCCCGCATCCACGCATTAAGGCTCTCGGGTATCTCTCGTGGACGCTGGCTGCCAAAAGACTTTGTCCGGAAACGCTTATAGAGGCTATGTAAGGAAAACCTCTCCTTGGTGGTATGCGACGGGCGGCGACGGTGGCCCAAGTTCCACTCTTGCTGCGTCGGTACACTGGTCTGGACCTGCCAACTCCTTGCATCTGCCAATCGACGGTTTCGGGTCTCTCTTTACCACACTGGGTGCCAAATACTACAGCCGCCTGCAAAGGCTATAGAGCCTACAGAAGCAAAACCTATCATTGTGTTGTACGGCGGGCGCCTTTGGCGCAAAGATGACTCTATGTATCTCAGTACATACCTCAGGGCCTGGCAACTCCCCGCATGCACGCATTAAAGCTCTCGGGTCTCTCTTGTGGACGCTGGCTGCCAAAGGACTTTGTCCGGAAACGCTTATAGAGGCTATATAAGGAAAATCTCTCTTTGGTGCTGTGCGACAGGCGCCTGTGGCCCACGTTCCAATCTTGCTGTGTCAGTACACTGGTCTGGCAATGCCAACTTCTTGCATCCGTCAATCAAGGGTCTCGGGTCTTTCTTGTCCACACTAGGTGCCAAATACTACACCCGACTACAAAAACCATATAGAGCCTACAGAAGCAAAACCTATTATTGTGTTGTACGGCGGGCGCCTTTGGCGCAAAGTTGACTCTTTGTATCTCAGTACATTCCTCAGGCCCTGGCAACGCTCCGCATCTACACACTAAGGCTCTCGGGTCTCTTTTGTGGACAATGGCTCCCAAAAGACTTTGTACAGAAACGCTTATAGAGACTAAAAAGAAATCCTCTTTGGTGCGGCGAGCGTCTGTGGTCCAAGTTCCACTCTTTTTGTGTCAGTACACTGGTCTGGTCCTGCCAACTCCTCGCATCCGCCAATCAAGAGTCTCTCTTGTGAAGACTGGGTGCCAAATACTTCGCCCGTCTGCAAAGGCTATATAGAGCCCTAGAAGCAAAACCTATCATTGCGCTGTACGGCGGGGGCCTTTGGCTCAAAGTTGAGTCTTTATATATGAGTACATTCCTCAGGGCCTGGCAACCCCCCGCATCCACGCATTAGGGTTCTTGAGTCTCTCTTGTGGACGCTGGCTGCCTAAAGACTTTGTCCGGAAACGCTTATAAAGGTTATATTCCCTGTGCGACGGGCGACGGTGGCCCAAGTTTCACTCTTGCTGTGTCTAGTCCTGCCAACTCCTCGCATCCGCTAATCATGGGTCTCTCTTGTCCACACTGGGTGCCAAATACTACACTCGCATGCAAAGACTATATAGAGCCTACAGAAGCAAAACCTATCATTGTGCTGTACGACGGGCGCCTTTTGCGGAAAGTTGACTCTGTGTATCTCAGTACATTCCTCAGGCCCTGGCAACTCCCCGCATCCACGCATTAATGCTTTCGGGTCTAGCTTGTTGAGTCTGGCTGCCAATAGACTTTGTCCGGAAACGCTTATAAAGGCTATACAAAGAAACATATCCTTGGTGCTGTGCGACGGGCGCCTGTAGCCCACGTTTCACTCTTGCTTTGTCATTACACTGGTCTGTCCCTTTCAACTCCTCGTTCCGGCAATCAAGAGTCTCGGGTCTTTCTTGTCCAGGTTGTGTGCCAAATACTACGCCCCCTGGCAAAGGCTATATAGAGCCTGCACAAGAAAAACCTATCATTGTGGTGTACGGCGGGCGCCTTTAGCGCAAAGTTGACTCTGTTGACTCAGTGTTTCTCAGTACATTCCTCAGGCTCTGGCAAATCACCACATCCACATATTAAGGATCGCGGGTGTCTCTTGTGGACTCCGCCTGCCAAAAGACTTTGTCTGGAAACGCATATAAAGGCTATATAAGGAAAACCTATCCTTGGTGCTGTGCGACGGGCGCCTGAAGCCCAAGTTCCACTCTTGCTGTGTCAGTACACTGGTCTGGCCCTTATCGCATGAGGCAATCATGTCTCATGGGTCTCTCTTGCCCACACTGGGTGCCAAATACTACAACCGCTTGCAAAGGCTATATTAGAGCCCACAAGTTGACTCTTTGCCAGTATCTCAGTACATAACTCATGCCCTGGCAAGTCTCTCGGATCTTTTTTTGTGGACGCTGACTTCCAAAAGACTGTCCGGAAACGCTTATAGAGGCTATAGGGACGAATCACGAAATTAAGGCGTCTGCTTCGTGCGACGTCATCTTCGTAAATGATCGGTAAAAATCTTCGTTTTAACTACTTCCGGTGACAACACTCGGTGTCCAACTATGTTGTAAAAGAATTTAATTTGTGTTTTGGATGGTAGCTGTCGATCTTACACTTTTTGAACAGACAAGACATGATGATCATGGTGATAATAGTGTAATATATCTTAGTCATATAATATCAATACTGTTATATATTTTATGTATGTATGTGATCTCGAATGATTGCTGCGGATTACCTCACATTCTAGACTGATTTGGTAGCCTGACGCACTACCTCAAATTATGACCAGTCATCTATTATATGACCAGTCATCTATTATTTTTTTCGCCGATTTGTAAGGCATGACGAACACAAGCGTCGTCTACTTCTCGAAATAATCACCATTTTATTATAGTCATGTGACCATGTGAGAACTTTCACGACTTTCTGCTAGCAGACGACAGGACTCTTATGTTGTTTTGATTTTTGTGATGGCTCACTGTATTGTTAGATAGCGATCCTTAAGAAAAGAAGAAGAAGAAAACAACAGATCAAGCGAATTTTCTTTTTTTTTAAACGATTACGTTTTGCAAAAGATTTTAAGCAATGGTGGATAAATAATAAATGTTCATTTAATTTACAGTGATACTTTTCTGATGCTTTTTACCATATGCAGTTAGAAGGTAGGCCTATCTAACGCTGTGTTAAGCATTTTTTTTGTGAGAAATATAAACTTTTTTTATTTTAAGAAAACTTATAGAAAAAAATTACAATTACAATATTAAATGTGTTATTTCATTAAATGTTTTTTCCTTCATTTTTTCACTAACATTGTACAAGCATTCTGATTTTTGGTGATTAGTAAGCGGACTAGTTAAGATTCTTGCGGACTAATTCATTTTTTTTCTTGAGCTAAGCCGCCAGATGACCTCAGAAAAAAAAGATTTGGCCACCCCTGTATGTATGTGTGTGTGTGTGTGTGTGTGTGTGTGTGTGTGTGTGTGTGTGTGTGTGTGTGTGCGCGTGTGTGTGTGCCGCTGTGCATGTGTGTGCAGTCAGAACAAGAAATCAGTCATTCTCAGGAAATGCCTGTAGACAAATTCAGCTATTTCTGGGAAATGCCTGGTTTAGGACAATTTTCAATTATTTACGGAATGAGTGATGTATTTCGATTCAGAGAATTGAATTTAACATCTTACAGATCTTTCCGTCTAAATAATTTCTAAGTGCAATTATTTACAAAAAGAGTGGTATTTTGTCAATCCGAGTTAAAAAAAAAAAATGCTCATTACTGCCTTAGGCATTTCCCACGAATGACTAATTTCCCATTTTGTCTGTAACATAAGGTATTTATTTTGCACCAATTTAATAAATTCTTTTAATAGTGTTCTACTTTTCAGTGTTTTAGGGTTGACATCTTTGTCCATGTCTTGTGTGTTATTTTATCTGTGTTGCAAATCGAGTAATACTTGTTGACGCTGAAAATCAGTGTTTTCCATACATGTAAGCATAGTCAGAAAACAAAAAGCAACCACTAAGACATATCTGAAATAAATTTACCAGCTATTTATTATTCATTTTTTATTGCATACAAAAATTATATTATCTAAAAAGATGAATTATGAGAACACTTTACAGCATAATATTTTAGCTGGAAACTCAATATGAGGGTACATGTTGCATTTTCCCCAGCTGCAGTGCTTCGTCGGCATTTTCGACGGTCAGTGCCATGTCACCGGAAGTAGGCATTGGCGCTCGGAAATCTATTTTTAGAATTTTTTTTCGCGGGCAAGGGTCGTGATTCGACCCTATATAATGGAAACCTCTCCTTGGTGCTGAGCGACGGGCGGCTGTGACCCACGTTCCACTCTTGCTGTGTCAGTACACTGGTCTGTCCCTGCTCACTCTTCGTTCCGACAATCAATGGTCTCGGGTCTCTCTTGTCCACACTGGGTGCCAAATACTACGCCCGCCCGCAAAGGATATATAGAGCCTACATAAGCAAAACCTATAATTATTCTGTACGGCGGGCGCCTTTGGCGCAAAGTTGACGCTTTGTATCTCAGTATATTCCTCAAGCCCTTACAACTCCCCACATCCACACACTAAAGCTCTCGGGTCTCTCTTGTGGACGCTGGCTGCTACTAAAGACTTTGTCCGGAAACGCTTTTAGAGGTTATATAAGGAAAACATCTCCTTGGTGCTGTGCGGCGGGTGCCTGTGGTCCATGTTCCGCTCTTGCTGTGTCAGTACACAGGTCTGGTCCTGCCAACTCCTCTCATCCGCCAGTAAAGGGTCTCTCTTGTCCAGACTGGGTTGTAAATTCTACGCCCGCTTGCAATGGCTATATAGAGAGTACCGAAGTAAAACCTATCATTGTGCTGTACGGCGGGCGCCTTGGGCGCAAAGTTGTCTGTTTGTAACTCAGTACATTCCTCAGGCCCTGGCAACTCCACGCATCCACGCATTAAGGTTCTCGGTCTCTCTTGTGGACTCTGGCTGTCTAAAGACTTTGTCTGGATACTCTGGTACACTGGTCTGGCCCTGCCAACTCCTCGCATCCGCCAATCAATGGTCTCGGGACTCTCTTGTCCACATTGAGTGCCAAAAACTACGCCCGCCTGCAAAGGCTATATACAGCCTACAGAAGCAAAACTATCAAGTTGACGCTTTGTATCTCAGTACATTAATCCTCAGGCCCTAGCAACTCCCCGCATCCACGCATTAAGGCTCTCAGGTCTCTCTTGTGGACGCTGGCTGCCAAAAGACTTTGTCCGGAAACGCTTATAGTCTATATCAGCAAAACCTCTCCTTGGTGCTGTACCGACGGGCGACGGTGGCCCAAGTTCCACTCTTGCTGTGTGAGTACATCCGCCATTCGAGGGTCTCGGGTCTTAATTGTCCACACTGGGTTCCAAATACTGCACCCGCCTGCAAAGGCTATTATAGAGCCTACAGAAGCAAAACCTATCATTGTGTTGTACGGCTGGCGCCTTTGGCGCAAAGTTGACTCTATGTATCTCAGTACATTCCTCAGACCCTGGCCGGCAACTTTCCCGCATCAGTCCACTCACTAGTCGCCAAGCTATTCTGGCACCACTCTTGAACTATCATGCTCGGTCTGTCTCTAGAATTGTAATACAGACGGGTCTTCAGAAGGCAACTTACAAATTTGGTGATTTCGGTCCTGGGGTGGAATGTGTTAACTCAACTTTTGTATTATTGCGAATTGGCAAGAAGATAACGGCCACTTCTTACCAGCCACTACAAACCGCAATCGTCCAATGTAGTATGGTTCCCTGTTCATGCCATAAACACGCTAACCACACGTTACGTGTTCTCTGCGTTCAGATTCAGTGGTACCATCAAGCACTGGGAAAAAGGGGTGGGGGAGGTGGGGGATGTAACATAGGGACCATTGCCCCCTCTACCCCTCTTCTTTTGTAATTCATTACGCAATAATGTAATTAATTAACCAATTTTCATGACTGCACTTTTCATGAGTCATGATCTTTTTGCCAGTTGATGTTCTAATTATGTCTGTCTTAACCCATTCGAGCGGTGCCGCCTCCGGATACCCGGCATAAGTCGCGTATCCGAAGGAGGCACGTCTCGAATGAATTAAGGAAGGATGTCATTATGCAGAAATGATAAGCATTAGAGAGCACAATGCAACGTTATTGGAACATAAACTATTCACTAAAACTCCCTTACAGAAAGGACATTGGCGGCCGGCCATGGCTGCTTCATAATAAGTGTCACATTTTTACTATTTTAATCTACGATGGACGGGCTAGGGCCCTATAAAACAGTTATGAATGTGTTCAGAAAGCATTTCTACATTAAGAACTAATGAGCATTAGAGGCCATAACGGATCGGGGTTTTTCAGTTCAGACGGTATGGACTGAAGAATCCCTACACTGAGAATCTGCTTAGGCGACCCAAGGTCTGAATAATACGGCCCACTTTATCGTCATTTACCCTATGTTGGACGGGCTAGCACTCCATAAATAAGATATTTTTTTTTATTCAGAAGCCATTCAGTTCTGGATACAGACAATGCAAGTTTTAGAGGGCACATTGCATCGGACCAGATTCTATTAGCGGAACCACCCCTACAATAAAGTATATGGCGGCCAAGCTTTCCTTAACAAGTGCAACCACCATTTTTACTCTTTTAGCCTACGTTGGACGGGCTATAAAATAGTTGTTAGTGTGTTCAGAAAGCATTTCTACATTCAGAAATGATAAGCATATAGGTTACATCGCATCGTTTATCATGAATCAGACTCAACACTAGAGAATCTACCTCGGCGACCCTAAGGTCTCAAATATTAAATTTTATTTTCTCGTCATTTATCCTATGATGGACGGACTAAGACCCTATAAACTGGATATGCTTTTACTCATTCAGCCCGACGGCCGTATTTCCCAAATTGTGGAGGCGTCATCTAATTACTATGCACCAGTTGCAGGAGATGGATCGACCATGCTAATTCAAGGGCAGTGCCAGATTAGCTTGGCGCCGATACGCCAAGCTAATCTATCACTACACTTGAATTATCATGGTCGACCCATCTCCTGCTGTAGTGCGTCAGGGCTGAATGGGTTATTCAGAAGGCATGTCCGAATACAGAAAATATTACAGGGCAACACACACACACACATACACACACACACATACACGCACACACACACACACACACACACACACACACAAACAAACACTGACACACACACTATCCAATATCTAAACATTTCACTGCCTCACCACCACCACCCCCCCCTCCAAGAAAACGAACAAGATAGAAGCAAGAAAAATAGATCATACCCAATACGCAATATATGTGTGTGTGTGTGTGTGTGTGTGTGTGTGTGTGTGTGTGTGTGTGTGCGTGTGCTGTTATGTGTTGATTTTTTTTCTCCAAAATTCGCCCCCCCCCCCCCCTTACCCCTACATTTTTATTTAAGTTCGTGGGGGGAGGGGGGAGGGGAGGGGAAGGGGGGGGGGGGGTCGGAGAGGAAGCCGAGAGGAAACATATAGGAAAGTTGCTTGCTGTCGAGCGCCTGTGGTTGAACTATCACGTTATGGAACCCATGACCGTCCTATAACGTGACAGTGTAAATAGCTCTATACACTGGTGTGGTTCAAAAATATATTTATAACATGTACAATTCTGCAGTTATAAGTGGCTGCAAAAACCATTGTGTCCGTTTTTAAGGCCGGCCGCCGTTGGCCTGCGCACGGTTGAGCGCGTGCCAACGACGGCCGGTCGGCCCGATGGCCTTTTGCGCATTTGGAATTGACCTCGGCTTTTTGCAGAATTGCTGAGCTGCATTCGATGGGCCTGGTGGCTCAATGGAACAAGCCCTGGATGACGCTTTTCTGTGTGCCCTCCACTCCTGCAGGACCTGTGATTGTCTCCCTTGCTCACGTGCAAATGGCGTTCTACGTTGCGGTGGGAGGGCTTGGGTTGTCGGCCTTTCTGCTGTTTCTGGAAATGTTTGTCGGAAACGGTTTGAAAAGCGTTAAAACTTCTATCTTTAGTAAATCTTCATAATGTTTACAAATCAATAAATAAAGTTTTGATTTGTGGAGGCCTTTTCATCCGTGTTGTTTAAGTGCCGGCTTTGAACAATTTAATTTTTTTAAAAATGTATTGCATTTAAATGTATTTATTTATATTTCATTGGGTTCTTTTTCTTTTGAGTGGCGTGCCACGTTTCGTTCTGTCTTGACTATTTCCTGGCCTTTGGAAGAGGCTTGGCAAGGGATGTAAGTCTGCTATTAGACCATATCGGAATATTTGATTACTCCCCTTTGCATGTACCCTCGGATTGTTCACGCTACACAGAACGCGCCTGTGTTAATTCAGTGCCGCCGAGAAAATGTGAACACCACCCTAATTCAAGAGGTATAGATCCTCATGAGCCCCTACAGTTGCAAATTTCAAATACAAACGATTTTGAATTTCCAAAAACTACAGTAGCTCGCTTGAGCTTGCCCTTAGCACCACGTGAATGTTCTGTGTTTATGTACAGTGAGTGAATGCGCGTGATTCACGTGAGCGTGCTTGTTGGGTTCAGTTCGCGGCGGCGCTTTGAGCCGATTTTCAATTGGGATAAAGCGCCTATTTAATGCGCTTATTATTATTATTATTATTATTATTATTATTATTATTATTATTATTATTATTATCTATACCTCTTGAATTGGGGTGGTGTTCTCATTTAAGAGGATCTATGCCTGTTACTGACACCGCTTTGAATGATCGGTCCATGTACCTCAGTGTGACGTATGCGGTTTTCTTGACTTGATTAACAAAGACTGCACAGAAACACAGTCTGCGTCAGCTGGCACTCAACAGGTCAACCCTAAAGCTGTCGGTAGCGCTTTTTGTCTAGGTGGTTCCTGAGGAAATCGTTCAACAGCAACTCCGAGAATCACAGTTTGAGGCGGGACGATTTTTGTCGAGTTTTGTGTTATCTGCCAAAATGGTGCGTCCAAGACAGCCTCAAAAACTTGTCGCAATGTTGTTGATGATTATGGTTAAAACAAAAAACAAGATGAAGATTTCATCCCAAAGTCAAACATATTGTTTGGAGCTGACATGCGTTTATCTCAGTAGTTTTAGGAACATTCAGAGTTCATGTTCATATTTTTAAGCTTATCCTTCTGATCCATTTCCCTCCTCTCCTACCCAGCCTCTGATCCAAACACACGCCGGCGCACACAAATAAAGACGGACACACGGCGCTTCCCGCCATTAGTGCGCTCTGTGGGCTGATATAGCGACATGAATTCAATCTGAGAGAAAGAATAGCACGAGCAGCAAAATGAGGTCACTATAAGCTTCATGTCATGGCATCGCTAGTCCCACGACGCCGTGTACACAGTGACGAATTTGATGTCAATTCAGAAACATTGTATAACACTGATATCTGGTGCTTTGCGACAATTTAGGAACATTGTGTAACACTGACGTGTTTGGCGCCTTTACGGTAACCGTCACTGTCTGATCCTTCTCGAGAGTCGAGAATTATTATTATTATTATTTTTTTTTTTTTTTTTTTTTTTTTTTTGCAATGAATTACTTCTTACGAAAACGTTGAAAAAGTAGCTGGCTAACGAACTTATTCAATGTCTATTTCCAAGGTAGCTATATGCAAAATTCAGAGTGAATAGAACGAAAATTACGGATCAAATGCGGGTCAACCGACTTTATATAAACGGCAATTTTTCTCTTTAACGAGTTTGCCACTTAAAATATGCTCGGAGGGTCTCCGAAATACATCTCGATCAAAGCATTTTCTAAAGTTTCAGGCCTGTACATACACAAACACCAGAGATTCTCGTGTCTACACACACACACACACACACACACACACACACATTTTGCAACATAATTACTTAATGAGTGACTTTAGAACAACGACAGGGTGATTCAGCTCATCATGCCAAGCAGTTCGGTAGCTTTTCGTGCCATTTGCGGTACCTTTTACTGGACTTTTCAAAACTTCATGGCTCCCAAAGCACAGAGGAAGGTAGCCCTACGTTACCGCACTGTCAGTGTCAGCGGACCGGTGGCAGTCATTCTCGTGTTTTTGGTCGGCTTTCTGCTCCGGTGTGGCGATGTCGAAGCGAACCCAGGCCCACCGAAACGACAGACTCTTTTGACATGCCAGGGGAACCAAGACAACCAGTCGCCCGGGGGTGAGGCAAACGCAGTGTCTGAGCCGACCATTGCTGATGTGTTTAAAATGTTGAATGTGATCGACAAAAAGATGGACAGTATGAAAGCTACAATGCAGGAGCAGATGGACAAAATTCAGAGTGACTTTACTGCGGTGATGAAAGAAAACAGAGAGTTGAAGGAGAAAGTTACGCAGCTGGAGGATAAGCTGGATGATTTGGAGGGGCGGAGCAGACGCAAGAATCTGATCTTTCACGGAATCCCCCACCCCCAGGGGCGCTCAGAGACTTGGGCGGACTGTGAAAAAGCTGTCAAGTCAATGTTGAAGGACGAGATGGGCATAGAGGAGGAGATCGAGGTGGAGCGTGCCCATCGTCTGAAGGGGGGCAAGGCGCCCCACCCCATCATCGTGTGCTTCAACAAGTACAAAGACAAGGAGCGGATCCTGTTTGAGCGAAGAACGCTGAAGGAGAACACGTCCCGGGTCTACATCTCTGAGGACTTCACCCCTCGGGTGAGGGACGTGCGCCGCAAGCTGCTACCCTTCCTCAAGGAGGCCAAGCAGGCGGGGAAGAAGGCCTTCCTCCGCTTCGACTCCCTCGTTGTTGAGGGAAAGACCCACACATACGACGCTGCTACCCAGAGGCCAGTGGAGCGCAGGGGGCAGAAATGAGGGGCAGGCCGGCATGTTGACCCAGCAACCAGGAGAAGACAGCCCGTCCCTCATTCAGACCCCCAGGGCCCCCACCATGTGTCTTCAAAGGACGACTTACCTGCACACACACACGCTCAAGTGCCCATACTCAAACCCACACCCGCACACTGTGTTGATGAAAGTGGTAGTGATGAAAGTGGTAGCTCTGTGTTTCGCATCATGGCATGGAATATCCAAGGTCTTGTAAATAAGCTGAAAAGTGTTTCTTTTAGGCAGTTCTGTGAAAAGTGTCAAATTTTTGCATTTTCAGAGATCTGGTCGTGTAAGCAAAATGTTATAGAGGATACCTTTCCAGAGTATCAGATGTTTTTTTCACCACGTACACAAAAGTTAAAAGGGGGCGTGGCCGTGTGTGTACATAAATCTATAGCCTGTCATGTGTTGCGTTTAATGCAGGCAGCTGAGGATATTGTGTTTCTAAAGATCTGTAAGTCTGTTTTGAACTCTGCATCTGATGTTCTGGCAGCATTTGTGTATGTGGCTCCAGAGCGTTCTGTTGTATATGGTGAAGATAACGTTGATGGTTTTGAAGTGTTAGAAAACTACATGTCTCAAGTGTTACGTGCTCACCCTGAGCTACCTTGGCTATTATGTGGCGATTTTAACGCCCGCACTGCCGGTCTGTCTGATACTGATTTTATTGATGGCAATTCACACGTGCAGCCTTTACAGGAATTAACAGATCTGCTAGAGGATGTACCACAAAGCCCACGGAGGTCAAAAGATATTGGCGTAAACAGTTTTGGTCGGAAACTGATAGAACTATGTCAAGAGTACTGTTTGTTTATTGTCAATGGCAGAACGAAAGGTGACAGTGAGGGAGAAATTACGTGCGTGGCCAACAGAGGCAAAAGTGTGGTGGACTACTGTATTTGCTCTAAATCCGTGTTTGACCTAGTGACCGATATGTTTGTTGCAGACAGGTGCGAGTCAGACCATTTCCCCATTGTAACCACGTTTACTTCTATTCAGTCTGTTTATTCATGTGATGATGATGATTTAAATGATGATATAATACTAGAGGAAGGGGTTAAATTTGTTTGGAAAGAAAACTACGCTGAATCCTTTTGGGCATACATTGAAGATAATCAGGAGACTCAGTTTCAACACTTTTCGTCAGCGCTTGACTCGAGTGTAGAAGAAGGGTCGGCCTGTTTTGTAGCATTCATTCAGAAGGCGGCTGACAAAATGAGGTCAGGTAAGAAGGTAGGTGAATCCCGTGCACAGCCACCGTGGTGGGACTCGGACTGCGAGTTAGCAAAACAAAACAAGTACCTACAGTTGAAGCAGTTCAGACACACAAACACACATGACGACTTAGGGAAGTATCTTGACATGAAGAAAGAATTTAAGAAGTTGTGTAAAACAAAACAAGTAGAGTACAACGCACGGGTTTTGAATGAGCTCAACGATGCATGTAATGATGCAAACTCAAGAACATTTTGGCAAAAAATAAAGTCTCTGACTGGCGTTAAAAAGTTGTGTTCTGATGTCATTTCACCACGCGTGTGGTATGATTATTTTCGTAATTTGCTAAATGTGGATCAGAATGTTGATGATTCAGGTTTCAGCAGACAGGCCGAGGGTGTTTTGAATGACCATATATCTGATGATTGTGATGGTTGTCATAATGCAAAATTTGACGAGGAAATCACGCAGGATGAAATTCGCAGTGCTATTAATAACATGAAGAAAGGGAAAGCATCAGGCCCTGATGGCTTGCCCACTGACCTTTTTCATCATGCAGGTGAGATCCTTGTGAAATTTCTGCATCCTTTGTTTAATCGTGTGTTTCAAAGTGCGGAATACCCTGAAAGCTGGACCATGGCTGTGATATTTCCACTACACAAAAAGGGTAACCCTAGAAATGTTGACAACTACAGAGGAATTTCTCTTCTGAACGTTATCAGTAAGTTGTACAGTTTTGTCATTAACAACAGGTTGGTTCGTTTTTGTGAAGAGAATGATTGTATTCCTGAGGCCCAAGCTGGCTTCCGTAAAGGATACAGTACTATAGACAACATTTTTTGCTTACAGGCACTAGTGCAAAAGTATCTTAGCAAGCAGGGTGGCCGTTTTTACACCATGTACGTAGATTTTTCTAAAGCTTACGACAGTGTGCACAGGACAAAACTTTTGTATCTCTTGCTACGTAAAGGAGTTCATGGAAAGTTGCTTCAGACACTTGAGAGTATGTACAAACATGTAAAAGCTGCTGTAAGGGTTGAAACCAAAGTTACCGACTACTTTGATTGCATGTCAGGGGTGCGACAAGGTTGTGTGTTGAGCCCACTGCTGTTTTCTATCTTTCTTTCAGAATTTGAGACAGAAATATCATCTTGCGGTGCACGTGGCATTGATATTTTTGCAGACCCACTGGGTATTTTCCTTCTTATGTATGCTGATGATATAGCCATTGTCTCTGACTCTGTAGCAGATCTCCAAAAGAAAATTAATTGTTTAGAAAAATACTGTAAAAAATGGGGTCTCACTGTGAACATGGACAAGACAAAAGTGGTGGTCTTCAAAAATGGAGGTTTTGTGAAAAATTGTGAAAAATGGTTTTATGCTGACAAGCAGATTCAAGTCGAGTCCAGTTATACTTACCTTGGTGTGATATTTTCCTCTACTCTGAACTGGGCTAGATGTGTAGAAAACTTAGCTGGAAAAGCCAGGAGAGCAGTTGCAGGCATCAAAAGACTATACTTCAAATTACAAAACTTGCCAGCTGACACTGTTTTTCACATTTTTGATGTCAAGATTAAACCCATTGTGCTATACGGGTCAGAGGTCTGGGGTTTCCAGAGACATGATGTAATTGAGCAGGTTCATATAAAGGTTTGTAAAATGGTCCTTGGTGTTGGAAGAGATGTAAAAAACAATATTGCGCTGGGTGAGTGTGGAAGATTCCCTATGTATATTGATGCCTATGTTCGAATGGTGAAGTACTGGTGCAGACTTCTTACCATGTCAGAAAACAGATACCCAAGACAGTGTTACACGATGTTATGTATGCATGATGCTTCAGGTAGATCGAACTGGGCTACGCAAATAAAGACTCTATTGTGTATGCACGGGTTTGGGTATGTATGGGAAATGCAGTCAGTTGGAAACACTCCTCTGTTCATTCAGATATTCAAAGATCGGCTGATGGATTGTTTCCGACAGGACTGGCATGCATCCCTTACCTCAAACACAGAATACTGCCATTACCACCCAGAAATACTTAGAGCCAGTTACATAGGGCAGCTGAACTCTTGTGAACTCAGGCGGGCAATATGTTTACTTAGATGTAACCGTTTACCTTTAAACGGAGTATCCAGATTTGGAAAACCCATCACTAATCCAGAATGTAATTCATGTGATTGGCATAAGGCTGAAGATTTGTGTCATTTTCTGTTCGAGTGTCCAAAATATGCCCCTTTACGTAAAAAGTACATTCCACTGTTTTACTACAGATTCCCATCCGATCTTAAAGTTCAGCTGCTGTGTGGAAACCTACATGATAAACTGGTCTTTAAAGTTGCTATGTATATTTCAGGTTGCCTTAAATTAAGGAATTAGAGGGATTTGCTTTGAACTTTTCTTGTTTTTGTTTATTTATGTGCGCTGATGTAATGCTATATGAGTGTGTTTTACAACCACCTTCCTGTATTTTCTGGTTGTAAATTGTATTTTGTGTTCATATGGGCCTGATGGCCTGCAAAAACTGAAATAAATTTATTATTATTATTATTATTATTATTACACACACACACACACACACACACACACACACACACACACACACACACACACACACACACACACACGGCGTTTCCGCCATAATTATGTACGTTCAACAGCGCGATTAGCTTAGCTAGGCATGACGTAATTTTTATCGTGTTACTTTACTCTCAGAGTGTGATGTGTGCCCGCCTATGTTCGTTATTTGCATGCTACAGAACGTGCTCCGACCAGCCCCATCTCAAAGTCTACCGTATTTTCAATACAGTAGACAAAAAAGACAATCAAACTGTACGAAACAATATAGTCCACAAGCTAGGAAGGTCTACCGTGCACTCCCCCCCCCCCCCCCAGTACTCAATAAGATGGGTTTCAAAGTGTTCCTTAGTATGTCCTGAGATGTTTAAGCCATGTTCCCCAAAAATCCTTAGGAACACACCAGAGATATAGCCGATGGCGCAAGGGTACCCCCATTCACGCTCTTCGCAGGTGCTAAAATGAGGTTGAGAAACATTTTCCTCTAAATAAATTAGAATTCATTCCAGAAACCCAAATCAGGCAATATTATGTCAAGGCACACCTTCTGCATCCTCTGCAAAAAAACAGAATGAAAAAATATTGAATCTCTGGCTCACAGTGAAGGTATTTGTGCACCCAGTAAACGACCATTTCTGCGAAATCGCAAAAAAAGACAAAAATAATGTGTCAGATGGCTTCAGACATTTTCTATAGCACTGACAGTCCATTTTCAGGTTTACATCATTAAAACAGGATGTCACAATTATTATAAACTTGACTGGGTGATGCTGTGATCCCTGTGAGTGCCACAGTGGTTGATTTTGTATCCCTACCCCAAAGTTGTAAAAATACACAAAATTAATTAGAAAAAAATGCTTAAGTTATTCCATTTTATTTTGACCTCTCTTTACCTATTAAGTTTCAATAGTGTGAGCATAAAGTGCAAGAAAATAAGGAAAGTCGGCATCCTTTACGGTACATTCGTGATGAATGATAGCTTTTTCCCAATTAAAATTGCCAAATTGGGAAACGTACGTTGTTTCCGGTGCCCTCAGAAATTTTGTATACAACCGATAGGTCTTTGTTAGGTTTTATTGGTTAGGATAGAGTACCACAGTTACTCACAACCTGATTTTGTGATGCTATGATGCATTTAGGGGCCACAGTGGCTGAATCTGCTGCCCTACCCCCATTTTACCAGTATGCAAAGTAACGCAAAATAAAAATAAAAATTGCTTACGTCATACTCCTCTGTTTAAATATTTTTTGTTGCCAGTTTTTTTTTTAAGTATGCATATTGAACATAACAAGTTGTGATCATTTCATTAATTTCAATGTAACCCATCAATTTAATTGTAACTATTTTTAACTGGCTGGTCTTTTATGTGATATTTTACCTAGCGTAAGGCGGGTCTAGTAAGGTCTCCCCTTTTCCTTTCATTTATTTTCATCTAGAAATGTGTAAATATGAATGCGTAATAAAGTTCATGGTTCCTAATAGCCAAAACAATGTTATCAAAAATACTTAGTTTCCACATGTCGACCACGAAATCTCCACTTCCACCTTCTGCAACGTTCAATTTTTTATGGCCGTCTTTAAATCTTATATTGTTCTGGCTGCCAATAAGTGAGCTGTCAAGAGCTAGGCAGCATGTTTTCAGAATTTGGTGTATAGGGGCGTGTCTTCTGGTCAGAACTGCCATCAGACCGCTTCTGTGTATGGACATGTTTGGAGAATGTGCTAAGGAGACTGATTTTCTACGCCAAATTCGCAGAGGGCTGTTTCCGCATGGCCCAATCTCACGAGGTGAGTCCAGCAGGGTCTTTACGGTCTGTGAACATTTGTGAAAGTTGTTAAAAAATGACAAGGCTTTTTCAGGGCCCTGGAAAGTCCGTCAATTTCAGTCCTTTTCCTTAAAGTCTGTGAAAGTTTGTAAAAAATTAAAACGTGCTGGCAGACTTTTGTCTACTTCTTTTTTTTTTTTTCTCCCCCAATCTGTGACTATTCCATTGTGAACGATCATGCTGACGCTTGTTGCAAGTGATCTATATTTAGCTCTGATCATAAAGTGACTGCATGGCCTTTCTGCCGAACATTCTGATTGGTTGTTTACGCTTCTACCGAAGTCCACCATTCGCTAAGCGTTCTTTTATTTTGGTATCTCTTCATGCATTAGGCACGGAAGCTTCAAATAATTGCTGATACAGAGTGATCTGATTAAAGTGTGTAAACCTTCAGGCTTCATTTTGGGTTTGTGAAACGTTCCTGCTTTTCTGTATGGACCCAGTCCAGAGTAATCAGTGCGTAGATAAAAGATGGTGGCCTGGCTCTCCCTGTTGAGCTTGTTGATGTCATCTGCCCACGGGCTGCAGCCGCCATTCTGCTGTTGCCAATCACTTTGTTGTTGTAGTGTCTCCATTCCCAGCTAGTCCAGAATGCACTGGAATCCACTGCAGCACTATTTTGTGGACAGGGCATCCAGTCTATCTTGAAGCTTCCTGGTGAGATCAGTGGATCAAGCTGCTGCCTTTCCCTAGCTAGTGCTCTGCTGCTGTGTTGAGCACCTGCAGATATGTACGATAGTTGGAGCTGCTGCCACCAGCTGGTAAGGAGAGGGAGGTAGTAGTGCGGTCTGCACAACAGATGTACACGCCACTTCCTTCATTCCGCACGGCATCTTGTGTGGTATCACAGCTGCTGTGAGGGTAGCGCTTGTGCACAACCTCCAGCAAGATGGCTTTGTGCAGTGCCGCGACCTTTGGCAAAGAGTCCTGGAACATTATGTTGTCTTGAAGGCTCTTTCGAGATGTCCAGGTATCTGAAGGGAGCTGTTCACACATCTTTGGGCTTGGTTCCAGGACGTCAGTGTTAGCCCTTTGCAGGACCTTCAGTTGGCGGTTCAGATTTGGGCGGTTCAGATTTGCACATTTCTGACGGTTCTTGGTCTGCTCCTGTAGTCTCCCATGCTGTCGGTGTTTGGTAAGTTTCTTCATCGTGTGTGCTGTTCTGCATTCCAGTGGCTCCAATGTCCTCCATTTCCTAAATTGGGGTGCTCCAGATGGCTCTAAGAATGTCGCTGCATCATGAGAATGACCCATGTTCTGCATCTTGTCAAACCGGGCTTTTTGGGTTTTGCAGGCAGTGGTACCGCACAACTGGTCTGACCGAGCAGGTGTTTGCTTGTGCCAGGATGCTGTAATTTGCGCCAATTTCTTCACCGGTTTCTTCATCAGAGACTTTTTTTTTGTTTTGCATCTCTAGCTTCCATGGCTTCAATGTGAGGCCTCCACGTGAATCCAGTAATTTATTTGTTGCCAGTAAAGTTGGCCTGTCTGTCTTTGGTACTCGAAGGTCTCCAGTTTTGAGGTGACCTCTTCCCCGAGTTTGACAAGAGTGCTGAATGTGCAGACGATAGAAGCTTCAACGCAGCCCCTCAGTGTTAAGCATGCCTTAAATAAAAAGAATTACAATTAAATTGATGGGTCACATTGAAATTAATAAAATGATCACAAATGTTTATGCTCAATATGCATATTTTGTTAAGAAAACTGGCAACAAACATATTTAATCAGAGGAGCAATTGTTATGATCATTTTTCGTTCCTTTGCGTACAGGTAAAATGGGGGTAGGGCAGCAGATTCAGCCACTGTGGCCCCTAAATGCATCACAGCATCATAAAATCAGGTTGGGAGTAACTGTGGTACTCTTTCCTAAACAATAAAACCTAAAAAAAGACCTATCAGTTGTATACAAAATTTCTGAGGGCATCAGAAACAACGTACGTTTCCCAATTCGGCAATTTTAAATGGGAAAAAGCTATCATTCACCACGAACATACCGTAAAGGATGCCGACTTTTCTTATTTTCTTGCACTTTATGCTCACATTATTGAAACTTAATAGGTAAAGAGAGGTCAAAATAAAATGGAATAACTTAAGCAATTTTTTCTAATTAATTTTGTGTATTTTTACAACTTGGGGGTAGGGATACAAAATCAACCACTGTGGCACTCACAGTAATCACAGCATCACCTAGTCACGTTTATAATAATTGTGACATCCTGTTTTAATGATGTAAACCTGAAAATGGACTGTCAGTACTATAGAAAATGTCTGAAGCCATCTGACACATTATTTTTGTCTTTTTTTGCGATTTCGCGGAAATGGTCGTTTACTGGGTGCACAAATACCTTCACCGTGAGCCAGAGATTCAATATGTTTTCATTCTGTTTTTTGCAGAGGATGCAGAAGGTGTGCCTTGACATAATATTGCCTGATTTGGGTTTCTGGAATGAATTCTGATTTATTTAGAGGAAAATGTTTCTCAACCTCATTTTAGCACCTGCGAAGAGCGTGAATAGGGGTACCCATGCGCCATCGGCTATATCTCTGGTGTGTTCCTAAGGATTTTCGGGGAACATGGCTTAAACATCTCAGGACATACTAAGGAACACTTTGAAACCCATCTTATTGAGTACTGGGGGGGGGGGGGGGGTGCACGGTAGACCTTCCTAGCTTATGGACTAATACAATCTGTGGGGTCAGCCCGATCACAGTTATATGTGGTGCCCGAATGTTTTATGGACATGATGTAAGTCCGTGTTATTTTTGGCAGCTCGTGTGTGTGTGTGTGTGTGTGTGTGTGTGTGTGTGTGTGTGTGTGTGTGTGTGTGTGTGTGTGTGTGTGTGTGTGTGCGTGTGTGTGTGTGTGTGTGCGTGTGTGTAAATCGTCTGGATCAATTTAAACTTCTCGGCCTAGCTTTAATTTTACTCACTGACAGAGGCAAAATCTTCAACTCGGTTCAACGCTGCTTTCGTACAGGCTGATGAGGGCTGGCAGTTCAAGGGTGGTGCGATAATATGCTTAGCTGTCACATAATTAATACCCTTGAGCTTTCACGGGCCAGAATAAAACTCTCGAAATTAGCGTTGGATGTGACAGATTTAATAGTCCGGGGGACACCACAACAAAAGGTCAAACGGCCGCCATGGAGACTCATTATTCAAAGGTTTAACCACTTTTCTGCCAGTGAACGTAGACTCATTTCTGAAATATTTATTTGAACACCAGTCCCCGGCCGCCCAAACATGGATATAAAGTGGTGTCAGCAAGAGACATAGATCCACTTGAGCCCCCGCGATTGCGGGGGCTCATGAGGATCTATGTCTCTTGCAGTTGCATTGTGTTCGCTTTTTTCGGGAGTGAAGGGATTAAATCCGTTCGCCTCCACCATTTGAGCGTCGATTCCACGGGCGGATGTTGACAGGCACACAAAATTTGAATTGAATTGAAGACATTTTAGGTTTCGGTCCTTTCAGGTGGGGGGCTGATGAGGATCTACGCCTCTTGCAAACAGCGCGTTATGTCCATGTTCCTCGGTTGGACGGCTGGGGTTCTTTAGCGAGGAACTTAAAACGATTTCAAAAACACAGTCCGGCAGCGAGCAGTCTGTGGCAGCGAAGCCGAAAGGGTCAAATACACTGTGAACCGTTAGAAGGGATTTAAGTACCAAGGGAGACAATTTAAATTCAAAACACGTCAAAGGGACTCTACAGGCAGAGTGAATAAATCTCAGTTTTCATGGCCTGTGGCTAGGAATGATGGCTGTGAAATTAATTCGTGGCAGACTCAGTGGAGAGTTTGGACGGAGGTGAAGTGAAAAGGAGGAGACAAGGAAACATAGTTGTGTAGAAGTACACAGTTTATCTCCCCCAAGGCCGCATAGGACGATCTTTTCGTTACCGATCAGGCGATGGGAAATACTATTTAATACACTGACGAGCAAAACTTTATTAAAGTGTTTCCGATGATTAAAAAAAAATGTCGCATTTCTTTCGCTCGTCAGTATAGATTGTGTTGTTCTTGTCGGCCTTCCTAAGCGTGTTTTAGTCTCTAGTGGGTTGTGGGTTGTGTGTGTGTGTGTGTGTGTGTGTGTGTGTGTGTGTGTGTGTGTGTGTGTGTGTGTGTGTGCGTGCGTGAGTGCTAGTGTGTGTGCGCGCATGTGTACTGTGTACGCGCACGCGTGTGTGTGTGTGTGTGTGTGTGTTATGTGTGTGTGTGTGTGTGTGTGTGTGTGTGTGTGTGTGTGTGTGTGTGTGTGTGTGTGTGTGTGTGCGTGCGTGCGTGTGCGGTGCGTGTACATTCAAAAGTCTGCAATATGTTTTTGTGCAGTCATCTTTCCAACTGTTTTGCTCAGAGCTTCTGAAAGAAGTTAAAAGGTAACCATAGATCATATCAGATTGAGTTCCAGCCAGTCCCAGTCGCAGCAGGAACACAGACGTATAAGGTCAGCGGGATGTATTATATAGCATAGAAGTGAAGTGTTCGTATACTATTACAATTCATTTCTAGACAGACCAAACGGCTGACACTTCTGCAACTATTTGATCCATGCATAGTCACAGAAAGCAAAGCGGACCCTACATCCTGCAGGAGCTGGTTAAATTAACCCATTCAAAGCTAGTGGTCGCAGATTGTGTGCTGAAATCTGCGTTAATTCAACGGAAAAAAACACCATCATCCTGCAGGAGCTAGTTAAATTAACCCTTTAACTGCTAGTGAACGCAGATTGTGTGCTGAAATCTGCGCTAATTCAACGAAAACTAAACAAGCAACATTTGAAAAAAAAAAAAAAAAAAAAAAACTGTTCAAGGAACACAGACAAAAAGCGGGGGCTCATGAAGATCTATGCCTTTTGCTGTTGGATCGTCATCACTTTCTCGGAATCGTAAAGGTTAACATGAGATTGATGGCTGTCTCGGATGGGTCGCGTTCACTCCCGGAGCGGAATTGCAATGGTAAACAGAACAGTCAGACATCATGCGAAAGAACTTCAAAGACTCTAAGGACACTTTATTACGAAGTCTTCAATCGAACGCTCGGATGAAATCTAACGACTTTACAATTTACTGTGCCACGAGGCATAAATTCTCATGAGCACTCGCAGTTGCAGGGGCTTATGAGAATTTATGCCTCTCGCTAGCGTAGATGAGTTGTAAATGTTCCTCCATCTCAACGTTACGCGCGGGTCGTCTAAAGCAATGACATTGGCCAACAGATCCAAGTCACTTCTTCAAGAAGCATAGATTCTCATGAGCCCCTGCAGTTGCAGGGGCTCGTGAGAATCTATGCCTCTTGATGATGTCTGTCAGCTGTCTGTGTACCTCACACTCCCGAGACTCGCAAAACGCCCCCTTAAGAGGAATCTGGATTGGTCTGGAAACACAGCAAACTAAAAGCGAATGGTACATTTAAGAGTCCTTCAGACGGAATGACGAATGACTCAACTACTTTGTGGTATTTGTTCTTGCCCCGAGGGGTCTCCAGCTCAGACTGGATGCGTTGACGTACAACTTAACTCATTCTACCCCAGACACACCACTGGAAGATAAGGATCGACCATGACAGTTCAAGGGTGATGCCAGAATAGCTTGGCGCCTATGGGCGCCAAGCTATTCTGGCATCACCCTTGAACTGTCATGGTCGATCTTTGTCCTGCACTGCAACGCAGTCTTCAGAGGACAATGGCAAAAATTTAAGGATTTCGGTGTTGGGGTAGAATGAGTTAAATGTGAAAGACTTAAAGAAATAACTGTTTTTAACTAAGGGTCTTTTTCTGTAGCAAGAGATCCGGCCAATCAGCGGTCTTTAGCTATAGATGACGTTCTTTTCTTTTTCTTGCCAAGACTTGAAATTATGAAATTCTAGATGCCACTCCACTGCGTTTTTGACTTATTAACTTTGTAACTTTCGCTTGCATCTTAACATACGTTTTCATCGATGATGGGGTGTTGAAGGGTGATGAGGACGGGGAGGTAGCATATGTGGGTGGGTGGGTGAGCTAGCACTTGACACACAAGTCTGAAATTCCACAATATCCCATCACTTAACTTCACAATTAAACAAAGTTAAATTAGGCCATTTGTGCAGCATTATTGCAGCAAGACATGCTTAAAACAGAACATTTATAAAGGCGATATTGCGAATAACATTTATAAAGGCGATGTTGCGAACTATTGACTGTTTATTGCCGGGAGCCGGTCGCTATAAACTAACCTATGCGTCCGCGATGACCGTACACACCTGTTACATTGATTGATTTGATTTAGGCACGGACAGATGAATTAAGACACCTGACTGTCATACAGTCCCACAAAAGTCGTTATATCAGATCACCAGCTACTTTCTGTTTTGCTCGAGACCCTGGGGCCAGTTGTATGAGCGAACTTAGTCCTGCACCAGCCACTAAGGAAGGTGCGCCGCTATAGCGGCGCACCTTCCTTAGTAGCTGGTGCAGGACTAAGATCGCTCATGCAACTGACCCCTGGAGTTTGGAGCTATAAATAGCTCTTACCTCGGCCCTGACTCATGGTGGAGTTTTGCGGTGCATAGGCTTCAGCGGTAAAACGGACACAAAGTGATGTAATCACGCAGTTATGAACGAAACAACAACCGTAGCCACTCGTTAGGAGGCATTATAACACATTTTATATATATATGTGAAGATATTCGTCAAACAGTTTTATGCAATGTTGAGACTGCTCCGGGAGCTCTTAGGGCCTTTAACACGCTCTACCCTAGGACCGAAACCCCCCAATTGTAAAGTTGCCTCTAAAGGACTATATTACAATTCTAGAGACAGATCGAGCATGATAGTTCAAGGGTGGTGTCAGAATAGCTTGGCTCCTATGGGCGCCAAGCTAGTTTGGCACCACCCTTGAACTATCATGCTACATTCCATGTCTTGCTGTGGTGTGTCCGGGCTGAATGAGTTAAACAAAGCTAAGTTAGTCCTTTAGTGCAGCATTATCCAATTACACACCGAGGAAATTTATACAGGAGATATTGCGACCAGTTTACCATTTATTGCCTGGATGAGTTCGCCTTAGAGCTGTTCTTAATTGGACGAACTTCTGATCAGCAAACCTAGATCGGAGAAGATCGGCGATCTTTTGGTTTGTTTCTTAATTGAGGTTGCACGAACCTAGGCGAACTTCAGCAAACCAGGTTTGCCATGGTTCTCTTTCTTAACTGAAGTGCTTGATTCGGCGTACTTACTGGTTCAAAATGGCTGCTGCTATGCCGCTTCGCGATTTGAACGATGTTTGTTTTTGTACTCCTTGCAGTAGCGACCCCACAAACAGCGTTGCGCCTCCCACAAATCAATAACAATAGGTCTTGTTCTTCGCACGAGTGAAATATCGCCGTCCGCCATATTTGTTTGTATCGGTGACTGTCTTCTTATCTCCAACGCAGAAGAAGGTAAAAGTTTTGACCAATCAGAGAAAAGGTTCGCCTTGGTTTGCTCAACACGTTCAGCGAACCTTTTCCGACAGCGAACTATGGTTTGCCGAGGTTCGTGAACTACTTCGAACTAGGTTCGCCGTATCTTTAGATCGTCCAATTAAGAACCAACCTGGTTCGTCCAAGATCGGAACTGTAGTTCGTCAGAGTTCGCGAGCTAAAGTTCGTTTAATTAAGAACATGCTTTAAGTGACATTTGCTAATCTGTTTAGCACGGAATCAGGATAAAGCGTGCCTATGAATTACGTCAGTCCAATCGATTCGTTTCATGTCGCGATAATTCGTTCCTAATCAGGCACACCAGTCTATCAGCAAGGGAAAAGAGAGGAGGAAAATAATGGACGTCGGTAGAAGGACGCTTTCTTGAGAAAAACAAAATTTGCCCGACCAGACCTTCAAAATGGCTTCGTTATCTCGAAATATAACACCACAGTTGAAACCAGGAAAGTCAGTGTCACTTTTTCCGCCTTCACAGCAATAGCAACACCCACGTGCGAGTGGCATAGATCCTCATGAGCCCCCGCATTTTTAAAAGCTGGCTCATGAGGATCTGTATGGCTCTTTGCTGGCCTAATTTAACATCCCTTGGCGTCAGACGTTAGTGTCCTTAGCAAACCCATTAGTAAATCCGCATTAATTCAAGAGACTGGACTTGAAAAGGTTAAAGATAGGATTTATCCATATTAGGCCAGCAAAAGAGTATTGTGAAGGATCATACGGCCAAGCACAATAGTCAACTTCCTTGTCAAAGTGTAAACGGGCGAAAATAGATCAGTCAATGGCCGACTTTCTCTCTCTGATTTTTCCGGCGTAGCTTTGATAGAAAACTACAGGCTTTGCTATTGCATGGTTTGCAGCCTCACCTGTACACCATTGGTTTAATCCATTCAGCCCTGACATAAGGATCGACTATGATATTTCAAGGGTGGTGTCAGAATATCTTTGTCGACCAAGATATTTCAAGCGTGGTGTCAGAATAACTTGGCGCCTGTAGGTGCCAAGCAGTTCAGGCACCACAATTGAACTGTCATGGTCGATCTCTCTCCTGAACATTCAAGTAGTTTTCACAAGACAACGCGCAAATTAGAGACTTTCGACTTTTGCGTCCAGTGTGGAAACGTAAAGCGATCTGCACAAGGGTAGGCTTTGATTGTCCAAATTTGCTTATTCATTGTATTCATTGTATTTGCTGCCTCTGATGATGGAAATGGGGTTAATCTTCGCCATAGCAAGAGGCACAGATTCTCATGAGCCCCTGCGGCTGCAGGGGCTCATGAGAATCTGTGCCTCATGCATACGGACCGGTCTGCCCGGAAGTTTAATCTGTCGAACGCCATGGTGTTCGATTGTGTACACGAACTTTTAGTCTCCAAATGAAGCTTGAGATCTTGAAGTAAATTGTAAAGATAAACGTAATCTGTTACTCTGTTTGTTTAAACCTGTGAGAGTGGATTCCGAAGTCCAAAATCAAACAGTGATCAGTGGCAAGTGTACTTTAATCACTTAAGCACAGGCTGGGGTCGAGACACCCTGTTTGTAAAAGAGAGCGATAATGCAAGCATGGAAGCGTGTTTCTGGGTCCCAGCCTGTACGCTTAACGCTTTGAGTGTCGGTAGCGGTTTTAGTCGCGATGATTCTTACAGGAATCATCGCGACTAAAATCGCTACCAACACGCAAAGGGTTAATTATTTCATAACTGACTAGGACGGTGATTGGAAAGATATCCGTATAATGGGTTGAACGCGACATATTCCAGGTAGTTAAGGGTTAACAGTTGGCAATATCTCCTTTAACCCATTCAGCCCTGACGCACTACGGCAGGAGATGGGTCGACCATGATAATTCAAGGGTAGTGCCAGATTAGCTTGGCGCCTGTCGGCGCCAAGCTAATCTGGCACTGCCCTTGAATTATCATGGTCGACCCATCTCCTGCAAACTGGTGCATAGTCATTAGATGACGCCTCCCAAATTTGGGAAATACGGCCGTCGGGCTGAGTGAGTTATAAACATATGTGTTCTTAGTATGTCTTAAGGACGCGCGACAACAAGTGTGACTTTAAGTGAAGTTGGAGTGTGGTAAAATGAAAGACTTTTCTGTTCTCCTTCCCCTTTATACACATGAGAGCTCCTTCCCTTACGCTCAAAAGGCCGTGGAAAAACTCTGGTGCGTGCCCCTACTCACATCACTTGGTGGAAAAATCTTAGTTGAGGCAAGACAACTTTAATAACCCGTTGTTGGCGGATTTAAAGTAAGGGCACAGGAGGAATACTCGGAAGCCAACCGCGAGGTGAAGAGGAGTATCAGGGCAGACAAGAGGGCCTACACAGACAGCCTGGCAGCAGAGGCAGAAAAGGCAGCAGGCAGCGGCAATATGAAACAGCTCTACGACATTACCAGAAGATTGTCGGGTAAGTATGGCCATACAGAAAGACCAGTAAAAGACAAAGAAGGCAAGCCTATTGCAGACAGAGCAGACCAACTCGACAGATGGGCCGAGTATTTTGAAGAGTTACTGAACAGACCCAGCCCACCCGAACCCCCCGACATCCAGCCGACAGAGACCGACCTACCCATCAGCTGTGACAGACCCAGCCGGGAAGAGATCAGAAGAGCAGTGGCATTTTTGAAGAATGGCAAAGCAGCAGGGCCAGATGGCATCCCAGCGGAGTCTCTGAAAGCAGACCTAGAGACAACAGTGGAGATGCTGTACCCACTGTTTGGAAAGATCTGGGAAGAGGAGGTGATGCCAGCTGACTGGAAGGAAGGGTACCTAATCAAGCTTCCCAAGAAAGGCGACCTCAGCAAGTGTTCCAACTACAGAGGAATCACCTTGCTGTCAGTACCAGGAAAGGTCTTCAACAGGATCATCCTAGAGAGAATGAAGAGCTCCGTTGACCCCCAGCTGAGAGACCAGCAAGCAGGATTCAGGAAGAACCGATCATGTACAGACCAGATCGCCACTCTCCGCATCATCGTGGAACAGTCTCTGGAGTGGAGCTCCCCGCTGTACATCAACTTTGTGGATTATGAGAAAGCATTTGACAGCGTGGACCGAGAGACTCTGTGGAAACTCCTACGACACTACGGTGTACCCACAAAGCTCGTCCGCCTGATCAACAGCAGCTACGATGGCATGACATGTCGCGTGATCCACGAAGGGCAGTTCACCAGGGAGCTCCAGGTCAGAACTGGTGTCAGGCAGGGGTGTCTGCTGTCTCCGTTCCTCTTCCTACTGGCCATAGACTGGGTCATGAAGATAACCACAGAGCACAGACGAAGTGGAATACAGTGGACACTGTGGACACAGCTTGACGACCTCGATTTTGCAGACGACTTGGCATTACTGTCCCACACTCATCAACAAATGCAGGACAAGACTACGAGGCTTGCTGACATCTCGTCCCAAGTGGGCCTCACCATTCACAAACAGAAAACAAAGACAATGAGGCTGAACACAACCAGGGAAGAACCAATCTTGCTTGCTGGCACCCCGTTGGAGGAGGTGGAGTCCTTCACCTATCTCGGGAGCATCATAGACAAAAAAAGGCGGCACTGATGCAGATGTCAGAGCACGAATCGGTAAAGCCAGAGCAGCCTTTCTCCAGTTAAAAAAAGTGTGGAGTTCCAGAGAGCTGTCACAACACACCAAAGTCCGGATTTTCAACTCCAATGTAAAAGCAGTTCTCCTATATGGAGCAGAGACTTGGAGATTGACAAAAACCACAGTCAACAGAGTACAGACCTTCATGAACAGTTGCCTTAGAAGAATTTTGAAAATCCACTGGCCAGAGAAGATCAGCAACGTCAGACTCTGGGACAGAACAGAGCAGATAACAGCAGAGAATGAAATTGGGCGAAGAAGATGGGGATGGATCGGTCACAGCTTCCAGTATCACTAGGCAGGCATTGTCATGGAACCCCCAGGGAAAGAGGAAAAGAGGTAGGCCGAGAAATTCCTGGCGTCGAGACCTCCAAGCAGACATCAAGAGACTGGGAACCACCTGGAGTAGAATCGAAGGAGAAGCACAGGACAGGAGTTGCTGGAGGTCTCTCGTCGACGGCCTATACCCGGGTAGGGGTGACAGGCGTAAGTAAGTAAGTATGTGTTGGCGGATTTAAGCAGTGAAAGTCTGCCATGGAGCTGATCGCTATAACCCATTCATCCCGACGGCCATATTTTCCATATTTTGGAGGCGTCATCTAATGATTATGCACCAGTTGCAGGAGATGGATCGACCATGATAATTCAAGAGCAGTGCCAGATTAGCTTGGCGCCGACACTTGAATTATCAAGGTCGATACATCTCCGGTTTAGTGCGTCAGGATTGAATGGGTTAATACAGCTAATGACATGGAATACGATTAACCCCTTGACTGCTACTGGCAATACGGCGTAACTACGCGTCTATTCCGCCGAGCGTTATCGTCAGCAGCAGTTAAGGAGTTATGTAAGCAGCAGTTAATGAGTTGTAATCTGAAACAGAAATTTAACCAGTGCAGGCCACCGTGAAGATGTGTTTTATAATAACATTAAAATAGTCAACTATGTTTACTAAGATGTGTTTTATAACAACACTAAAATAGTCAACTATGTTTACTAAGATGTGTTTTATAACAACACTAAAATAGTCAACTATGTTTACTAAGATGTGTTTTATAATAACACTAAAAAAGTCGACTATGTTACTGTTTTATAATAACACTAAAATAGTCAACTATGTTTACCAAACGTTTTATAATAACATTAAAATAGTCAACTATGATTACTATTTTATAACAACACTAAAATAGTTAACTAAGTTTACTGAACGTTCTATAATAACACTAAAATAGTCAACTATGTTTACTAAACGTTTTATAATAACATTAAAATAGCCAACTATGTTTACTGGTTTATAACAACACTAAAATAGTAAACTAAGTTTACTAAACGTGTTATAATAACACTAAAATAGTCAACTATGTTTACTAAACGTTTTATAATAACACTAAAATAGTCAACTATGTTTACTGTTTTATAATAACATTAAAATAGTCAACTATGTTTACTAAATGTTTTATAACATTAAAATAGTCATAATATGTTTAGTAAACGTTTTATAACATTGAAATAGTCAACTATGTTTCCTAAACGTTTAATAACATTAAAATAGTCAACTATATTTACTAAACGTTTTATAACATTAAAATAGTCAACTATGTTTACTAAACGTTTTATAACATTAAAATAGTCAACTATGTTTACTAAACGTTTTATAACATTAAAATAGTCAACTATGTTTACTAAACGTTTTATAACATTAAAATAGTCAACTATGTTTGCTAAACGTTTTATAACATTAAAATAGTCAACTATGTTTACTAAACGTTTCATAACATTAAAATAGTCAGCTATGTTTGCTAAACGTTTTATAACATTAAAATAGTCAACTATGTTTACTATACATTCTATAACATTAAAATAGTCAACTATGTTGATTTTACCTTGAAGCGTCATGTTATGAAAAGCATTCGAATTGAGGAAACTGAATAAAAGAACTCTCACAAAGAGAAAGTTGAACATCGGGTTTCGCAGTGATTGCAGTTGCTTACAGGAACTACTGTTTCAGCTAGCAGGAACTACAGTTTCAGCTACTGTTTCAGTAGAGGCCATTCCTGTTTCAGAAACGGGCCAAAGACAGTAGGTTGCGCCCCGTTATAGTAAGGACTACAGGGACCGTTTCCCTTGATCACCCATATCACTGCGGTTTGGGTCCTCGCAGCAGTCGTACTGCGGATCCCGGTTAGAATACTAATAGAAATACTAGAAATACCCGGTTAGTATACTGGAGAAATGCGACATTTTGGATTTCAAAATTGTCGCATTTCTTTTGCTCGTCAGTATACATCAAACGGTGGATGTCAAGGAGGCGACTCATAGCAGGAGGCACATATTCTCATGAACCCACGCCAGCATCCGCGAGGGCTCATGAGGGTCTATACCTCCTGCAGCTGGAGGATGTTCAGTGTGCCTCGGCAGTCAAAGGGGGTGAATTTAGACCTACGTAATTTATGTACGCATTGCTCACGTATGATTCTTTTTCTTTCAATAAATGACAAAGACTACCAGCTAATACTGCCATTTAAGCAACAGCTGTTTCACAGCTGTTGCTTAAATGGCAGTATTAGCTGGTAGTCTGTGTCATATTTTGAAAGAAAAAGCATCTTGCTACGCGTATAAGTTTCACAGCTGTACATTTATTTCGCTCTTGCAAGTCATATGTGACCGAGCTACAGTGCAGGGTTCAGCTGTGTTTCCAAATGGCGACGCGACAAAAAAGTAGCTGGGCGGCAGGCAGGTGTGTTTCCGTATAGTGGCGCTACAAAGCGATTTCGCGCTTTAGTTTTGATTTGGAAAAAATGTCTGAAAATTTGCCACTTATTGAAAAACACGTCCCCATCACGAAATCGTCTCTGAGTCGCTCAGTGAGCGATACAATTGTGCCGCGCCGCTGTCGCTTGTCGCCCCGCTGTCGCTTGTCGCCCCGCTGTGGCGCCGCTTCCGCGTCGCGGTTATGGAAACACTCCTTTTGTTCTATGTTCTCAATTTTTGTCGCTGTCGCGTCGCAGTATGGAAACACAGCTTTCGCTTGGCGCCGCAGTATCTCAAGCGTGCGAAGGCAGAAGACAGTAAGTCCTTTTCTGTAAAAAGCGAGATTTCATTGACATAGGATGAAAATCTTGCTTAGCACCAAAAATGGACTTATTCATTTTTATGTATTTATTTATTTATTTATTTTTTGCTTCACAGGGCAGATCCTGCTCAGACGACTTAAACAACGTCGACCAAGACCCAAGTCAGTTTTTGACCTAAAGAACAAAGATGGTCTGGCGTGCCAGTGGTGTCCTTTAAAGACAGATAATTCGATTTGGCTGGCCGGCCGTTAACCCAGTGATCTCTAAGGCCAAAACGCGCAACTTCCGGAGTTGTCCTCAGAGGAATGTACCCCCCAGTTAAATTAGACAGATCAGCCGTGACAGTTCAAGGGTGGTGCCAGAATAGCTTGGCGCCTGGGGGCACCAAGCTATTCTGGCACCACCCTTGAACTGTCGAGGTCCATCGGTCTTCTGTTGCTGCGCGTCAGACCTGAAGGGGTTAAAGACGATCGATAGTGGACGTGCGCGTTGTCCGGCCTCTTGACACCAATGAGTGACCAAAGTCATTCGCCGCTAGGGATCAGCGTGTAGATCAAGTAACTTCTGCTGCAAGCTAAATTATCCGTCTGCGAGACGGTCCGACCATGATCGATCATGGGTAGTGCTTGATTTAACGTTGCGCATATAGGACAGTGGACCAAGACACCTCAAGGGTAATGCAAGTTATGCTAAATTAGTCGTCTGCTGAGCATTTCCATACATGTCCTTGAAATTATCAAGAATCGATAGTGCCTGGAAAATCGACCATGATTGCTCAAGGGTAGTGCCTGAGTAGCTTGGCGCCTTCCCAGGCGCCAAGCTAATCTGGCACTACGGCTTGGGCCAGCATTGTCGATCCGGCGGTTGTCGCTGAAATCTGAAGAGTTAAGGACATGAATGAGAGGTTTTATAAGCGGTAGGCTAATCTGGCACTACCCTTGGGCAATCATGGTCGATAAATACCTCGCGGTTGGCGCAGGAATTGAAGAGTTGAGTAGAGAAAAACGAATGACTGAAGTCTTTTAACTGGACACCAGCTATAATCACATGAAAATTAGTCGTGACTGCTGCCATCCTGGCCAACTGATGCCGAAAAACAAAAAGAAGTACCCAACGGAGAAAGGAACACGCTTAGAAAGACGGTTACAACACAATTTATTAATATTTCGGGTAAATACCCTTTTTCAAAATAGACAAACAAATAAATAGAGAGATCAGTCGCTACTTATCTTCCTTTATCGCAGAAGGAATGTGGCAACTGTAAAACGAAAGAACAATCCTCCAGCTGCCAAGCTAATCTGGCGCTACCGCTGAGTTGTCACGATCTATACATCTCCCACCATCCCCCGGTTAGCGCTGGAATCGGAAGAGTTAAGCGCAGGAAAACGAATGACAGAAGTACTGTCACTCGACACTGGATGTAACCACATTTAGTGATTGCTACTATCTTGGTGGACACCGAAATCCAAAGTACAAATTATTTACCCTGGAGACTGACCAGCCTAGTAAATTGAAGACCCCGTCGATGTCCGATCAATTTAACCCATCCACTGCCAACGGCCTAACCCTTTGGCTGTCGGTAACGGTTTTTGTAGCTGTGATTCCCGCAGGAACCACCACGACAAAAACAGCTACCGACAGCCAAAGGGTTAATTTCCACGACTGACTTTGCGGAAAGAAGGCCCCGTCGATGACCATTCAATGTACAGTAAATCCCAACACAGAAAGAAACACGCTTAAAAATGACAAGTAAAATGCAGTTTATTACATTTTCGGGTTTAAAAAAAAAACTGGACATAGACATACAATGCACTGTTTATCTTTCTTGGGCGAGAAGTGTAACCCCTTCACTCTCATTTAAGGCGACCCCAATGAATAGCTGCGAAGTGTCGTTTAGCGTTGCCGCCGGCTATTCGCAGCTATTGATGCGGGGCGCCTTGATTAAGCTAATTTCTCGTAGAAATTAACTCATTGTGCCCGAGGTACGAAATACCCACATTTTGGCGTTATCCTCTGAGGACTGCATTACAATTTACGAGACAGATCAACCATGATAGTTCAAGGGTGTTGGCAGAATAGCTTGGCGCCGGCCAAGCTATTCTGCCACCACCCTTGAACTATCATGGTCGAGTTGTCTCCTGCTGCGGTGTGTCGCGGGCGTAATGAGTTAAGGCCTCTGGACGTATCTGGAAGCATCACAGATTCTGTGCTTAGTAGCACGGGTGTTTCCTCCTGCCAGGCAACCGTAGTCAAGTCATCAAATCAAATCTGCCCTAGGAGACAAAAGACACTACTAAGTCAATTTTGGTGAGAAGGGAGTTTTTCATTGCGATTCGTGGCGCAGTGGTAAAGGCGCCTGCCACCAATGCTAAAGGTGCGAGGTTCGATACCGGGTTCCGGCGTCGAACTTTTCTCCTCCACTAAGTGTCACAGTAAATTCGGTGGTACCGTCGGTAGCTGAGCTGACCCTTCGCACCACCACCTCTACGCTGACGACTCACAACTACTAGACAAAGACAAACTCGACAACACTCAGTCACTACTGACTCGCACGGCTGACTGCTACGAAGACGTGAAAAACTGGATGACAGCAAACAAGCTTAAACTGAACGACGACAAAACGGAAGCCATGCTGGTAGGCACTCGCCAGAAACTTTCCCATCTCCCTCCCTCTCTCCACCTTCAACTCGACAGCACCCCCATCTCCCTCTCTGACTCGGCCAAAAACCTCGGCGTTGTACTCGATTCCTCTCTTTCCATGACCAGCTTCGTCTCCGCCACGGCCCAGGCATGCTATTTCCACCTCCGCCGCATCAGTCAGATCAGAAAATACCTCACTACCAAAGCTGCCACCAAACTTGCTGTCTCTCTCATCCTATCTCGCATCGACTACTGCAACTCTCTCCTTTCCGGCCTCCCTCACTCCACCACTTTCACTCTCCAATGCGTCCAGAACAATGCTGCCCGCCTCGTCCTCAGAAAGGAAAAAATCCGACCACATCACTCCCCTGCTCAAACTCCTTCACTGGCTCCCCATCCCCCAACGCATCCAATACAAGATTCTGTCTCTCTGCTACAAATCCCTGAACAACTACGCTCCTGCCTATCTCTCCAACTTACTTCACCCCTACACTCCTCCCCGCTCCCTCCGCTCCGCCTCCGACCCTCTCCGCCTCCACATCCCCCGCACCAAACTCAGCACTTTCGGCCCCCGCTTCTTCTCTGTATACGGTCCATCCACCTGGAACACTCTCCCACTCTCTCTCCGTCAGAAACACTCTCTCTCCTCCTTCCAGTCCGCCCTCAAAACTCACCGCTTTCAACAGTTCTAGCACTATATCGCCACACTCCCCACCCCAAGCTGACTGTCGTAATGTATTTCACTATTAACTGTCGTACGTGAATCGTTGTCTAAAGCGTGCGCATGCGTACGCGAGTTGCGAGTACGCGCTTAGAGTTATAATTATTATAAGATAAGCGCAGTATAAATACCGTAATTATTATTATTATTTACCACGGGAATGTCTTGTGTTTGTCTTTGCTATGTGTTTGTCTTCAGAGTGAATGAGTGTGTGTCACGTGAGCGTTCGTGTTGGGTTCAGTTCGAGGCGCTTTGAGCCGATTCGCAGAATTGGGTATAGCGCCCACGTAATAACCGTACGGTATTATTATTATTATTATTATTATTATTATTATTATTATTATTATTATTATTATTATTATTATCATGCAACTAAAATACTCGCTTTTACCAAACTTGGCTTACTGTAGGACATAATTGTATCATGTTACAATGAAAATTTCGCTTTTTACGAAAAGAACTCACTGTCTTTTTTCCTTCACAGGCCAGAAGTTGTCTGCAATCACATCAGTATTTCTGTGAGTTTCATCACTTTGGATTGCCCGTGTGATGTGCAATGCCTTTGGGTGATCAGTCGGTAATAGACACCATGATAATCTGACACGACCCTTGAAATATCATGGTCGATCCATCCCCAAATAGATGCAGAGAGGAAAAACGTTGTGTTAAGGCTTATTTGGTGGGTTTTTTTTTTTTTTTTTTTTTTTTTTTTTTGGGGGGGGGGGAGGAGGGATGGGGGGGGGGGGGGGGAGGTATTGTTTTCAATGTAAAGAGAGAAATACAAAAGTTTACATTTCCACGTATTTTATGAACACTTTTTTTCTTCACAATCATGAATGCCACTGACTGACCACCCAATGCGCAAAAGGCCAAAGGGCCGACGTCGGCCGCCGTTGGCCCGCGCACAGCATTTTGCGCATTGGGGAGGATGTATGTCTCTTGAAATGCTGAACTCTTCTCATTTGCCTTCGTCGCACATAGCGGGTCTTGGGGCGTTCATATAATGACAGTAGAATACTGAGGACTAACCTAATCAACTGGACATCCTCACGGCAATCTGAAGAGTGATTATAAAAAGTAACGTGCGTGCCAAGTTGGTGCCAGACTGATTCCGGTTTAGTGATTCTGATTCGGACGACGCTGTAACCTTTTGGATGTCGGTGGCACTTTTTGTCGAGGTGATTCCTGCAGGAATCACCTCAAGAAAAAGTGTCACCGACAGCCAAAGGGCTGCAGGAATCAACTCGACAAAAAGGGTCAACGACAGCTAAAAGGTTAAAATGTAGTCCGAATCAGAATCATTAACCGGAGTCAGTCTGGCGAGTCACCTCGCCCACAAAGCGGTATTGACAGCATGAACCCCCCTCCCCCCTCCCCCTCCACCTATGGACCACAAGTCCCACCCACACAGTCCCACGCACACACAAGCTGACACTACCCTCCACCCCCCACCCCCCTCCTCAACCAACCCCCCCCCCCCACACACACACACACACACACCACCACCACCACCACCACCACCACCACCACCTTACCCCTCCACGACTTTAGGACCATTTTGCAACGGAATGGCCAACAGACAAGAAACACGTTGCGGAATAGAAAAATATAAAACAGTAAAAACGTTTTTTTTTAAACCAGCGAAGTGTCTTGTCCTTGATATTCAGATGCTTGTTTTTGTTCGTCGCAATTCACAAGGTAGACATTTACTCTCTTCGTCTGGATTTCATTTCTACAAAGAAATCACTAAAGGGTTTGGGGAAAAACCGATTAGCATTTTTAAAAGATCCTGGTAAATACAAGTCGCACAGTAGCAGTACGCTTGAAATGATCAATGTTCAGGTCGTAGTTCGTAAGCAATCTCTGTCCCTGTAACTGTCTCTTAGGGCTGTCCATTATCACTCCTGTAGCGTGGACGTAAAACCCGAACTGCGAACGGACGAGCGAACGAAATGAACAAATGAAACGAACGAGCGAAAGAACGAACCAACAAATCAAGAACCAACCATCCAACCAAAGAACCAACCAACCAACCAACCAACCAACCAACCAACCAACCAACCAACCAACCAACCAACCAAAAATACAACAAACAAACAAACAACCCAAACAACCGACCAACCCAAACAACCAACCAACCCAATCTGCATTCCACAGACAAAATGGTAAGTTTGCGTTCATCTACGCTAGGAACGACCAAAGAGGTGACAAATACGTCTAGTAAGTTAGATCAGGACCAGTGTTACAAGGTGAAACACCCATTGACATTTCCCACAGTCTTAGAAAGATTATGTCTGGGTTTGATCCTTCTGATTAACCCTTTGGCTGTCGAGAGCGGTTTTTGTCGCGATGATTTCTGCAGGAATCATCGCGACAAAAACCACTACCGACGGCCACATGTTTAACTCATTCGCGCCGACGCACGTATTTCCCAAATTTTGGAGGCGTCATCTAATGACTGACTATGCACCTGTTGCAGGAGATGGATTGACCATGATAATTCAGGCGCCAAGCTAATCTGGCACTACCCTTGATATCATGGTCGACACATCTCCTGCTGTAGTGCGTCACGGCTAAATTGGTTAACTCATTCTACCCCAAAACCGAAATCCCCAGATGTTGCCGTTGTCCTCTGAAGACTGCATTGCAGTGCAGGACACAGATCGACCATGATAGTTCGAGGGTGATGCCAGAATAGCTTGGCGCCCATATCGCCAAGCTATTCTGGCATCACCCTTGAACTATCGTGGTCGATCCTTATCTTCCTCTGGTGTGTCTGGGGTAGAATGAGTTAAGAAAGCAAGTATTGTTATGAGCCATTGCAGCAGCCGTGGATTCTCGACAACTTATATCTCTGGCAGACGGCCGCGAAGACTAAAAGGTCAATGTATTTTACATGCAGGAGAGCCACATGTTAGTTTTTTGTCTTCTTCTTCTAATTCTTCTTTCTTTTTTCTAATTTGGCAACCATCAAGCTCAATTTGAATCTTCGACCTCCAGAGTATCGATGCCGGGAAAAATCGAACATCACGCAGCTGCAAGTGGCATAGAGCATCATGAGCCCCCGCAGATGCGTGGGGTTGTGAGGTGCTATTTCTCTTGCTGATTCTATTTTGTATCCGTTCTCCTCGAGCAGATGAAATTCCTTAGCATTACACCGCAAGCTTAGGCACGCCCCAACCAATGCACAAGAACCTTTCCGGTCTCGAGTAGTCTCGTAATGGCGTCATGCCCCTCGATGACTGGTTGATCATTTGGGGCGGCGCCATGTTCTCGCGAAAGCAAACATACAGGACGTTGCTGTTAATTGTTTAACAGCTGTGACGTTTAAACTTACAAGTGGTACACAATCAAGATTTTAGTGTGTGTTTTTGTGTGTTAACTCAAGTTAATTCACGGTAATTGTTTATAAGCAAAATTTTAAAAAAAAGTAGGTGACATAAGCTGCTCCATTCTTATTTTGTTTGAAAGCGTAAAAAAACAGAAGAGACTCTGAAAAACACAAGTAATCAGAATGAATATTAAAAACCCTACCTTTCAGTATTTGATGAATTAATAACAGAACACACCTATATTTAATTATTATTGATATTATCAATTTCATCAGACGTTCAGGTTCGTTTCGCTGTCGGCGACTTTAAGTCTGCACATCGTGACACCCAAAGTATTTTCACTGGTCACGTGATGAATTCGAGACGGGAAGACCTATGTTTGGGTTGGGGTGTGCCGTTGCTTGAGGTGTAACACATGGTGTTGAATTTATACATCTAAAACTCGCAAAACCACAGTTGATCGGAATATTGATCGGTGCATCCAAAGTGACTGAATGCATTAGCACCTGTTCAGTGCGTCGTGTAGGCGGGGTACTAAACTAGTGCACTGTGGAAACATAACCAGCAAAACACGATTTAAGCAAGAGGCATAGATCCTCATGAGCACCCGCTCATAAGGATCTACGCTTCTTGCCGGCTACACTCATCGTGAGCGTCTTACGCAGCGATAGTTACAGGAACAGTGTCGTCGATGGCATGGAATGGAAAGTCATACCACTGACGGAAACAACTTAACGTTGTGTAATTAACTTTTAAGGATATGACAGGAACTCTCGGTCTGCTAAGTCGGGACGTTAAGCAATGTACAATCAATCAATCTCGGTCTGCTAAGACCCGTCTGATGAACAGTTAGAAAGGTCAAGAAATGGTCATTTTCTCCGCCTCGTTGATGAGTCTGCAATTACCCCCTTCGCTGCTGCGGAGAAAATGTGAACAACACTAAACTTCAAGAAGCATAGATCTTCATGAGCCCCCGCAGTCGCGGGGCTCATGAGGATCTGTGCCTCTTGTTGACACCATTTTGTATCCAATTTCAAGCCTTAGACGGTTGGACTCTCGGCCGGGGTTCAATTAACAAAGATTCCAGAAACACAGTCTGCAGAGTCCATTGCTAGGGAAGGGGTTACTTTTACATTTAATTCCCTGGTGGATTTCTACAAGGCAGCTTTCTCTAAACTATGTTAGGTGGTTGTTGTAGTCTTTAACACGTTTATGTATAACCAACGACAGGGCTTCCGGTTTTGTCGTCATTGTCCACAAACTACAAGTAAACAGACGCCGAGCTGCTGTCCTAAGACCTGAGTGTAACAAAACATTAGTTTCCACAATATAGATTTCTAAAAAAAAAGGATATTTCTCTACACTACGTTAGGTGGTTGTTGCAGTGTTTAACATGTTTATTTACAATCAACGGCACGGCTTCTAGCTTTGTCATCATTGTCCAGAAACCACAACAGGCCCTGTTGCTGTCTTTAAAACCGCACTACACCAAAACTTCAGTTGCAACAATATGGAATTTTTCTTTCTTGTCTTCAAAGTTTTACCCACTCATGTCCCTTCCTCTACCTTTGGCCCTGTCGTAAAACCCCACCCAGTGAGCATTGTCTAAACCATGTTTGCCAGTTGTTATGGTGTTTATCTCATTCATCCCGACGCACGTATTTCCCAAATTTGGAGGCGTCATCTAACGACTATACACCTGTTGCAGGAAATGGATCGACCATGGTAATTCAAGGTGCAACGCTAATCTGGCACTACCCTTGAATTATCATGGTGGACCCATCTCCTGCTGTAGTGCGCCAGGGCTGAATAGGTTAACCCGTTTATTTACTGTCAGTGGCACGGCTTGCGGTTTTGGCATTACCCACAAACCACAACAAGTCGTGTGTTGCTGTCTAAAAACCGAACTACCCGAAACTATGGGTTCCAAAATATGTAATTTTTCTTTCTTGTCGTCAAAGGTTTACCCACTCATCTCCCTTCCTCTCCCGTGAGGCTCCTGAGGATCTATGCCTCATGAGCCCCGCGGAGCACATTGCTTAGTGGCTGGCGCAGGACTAAGCTTACTCATGCATCTCGCCTAGGGTTACAAATGGGATTAGGATGTGTTCCTCAATCGGGATCCGGTCAAAAGAGTAGGTTGAACTCCTTTAACCCTTTTGGTTCTGATACGCTATTGCTTGAAAATAATTTGACTATGATAGTTCAAGGGTGGTGCCAGAATAGCTTGGCGCCTGAGGCGCCAAGCTATTCTGGCACTACCCTTGAATTAAAATGGTTGATCTGTCTCCTAAACGGTAATGTAGCCGTCATAAGACAATAAGCAAATCTGTTTGTTTTTTTTAAAGCATCAGGATGTAATAGGTTAAGGTAAGGAACGACAGTAGGTTGCGCCTCTTTATGGTAAGGACTAACAGGACTAACGGGACCGTTTCGCTGGATGAGCCCGATCACTGCGACAGGCGCACTTGCAGCAGTCTTACTGTCAACACCGGACAGGTACCTCACACTGTGGATGTCCATGAGGCAACTTCGTGCGAACAATAGGCTTATAATTATTCTCATGAGTCCCTGCTGCAGCAGGGACCCATGAGAATATACGCCTCGTGCAGATGCAGCGGGCTGGATGAATCCACGGAACGTTTTGAACTCCGGGGAATTTTGGGGCACACTTCTGATTCAGGGATAACCTCTAGTCCACTCGGGCTCTTTTATCACTGCCGGTAAGTGGTCCCGTGTATCACCTTTACTGTGGCAGAAGACGTCTAAACAATGGCGGGCCACCCACGGGAATTCCATGCGAGCGCTGGCTTTGACCGGTAAGTGGTTGCCGGCCTCCCCGTGGCACATCCGGGCATCGATCTCAATCACCTCACGTGCTGAATGAAAGCGAGGCTGTGCACATGCATACTTAGTTTGACCGCTCTGCCCACGGACCTCTGCAGAAAACGGATCGACCACAACAGCTTCAATGAAGTCTCGAGGGCAGCTTTTGTTATAGATACTCCGTCTTGGAGACTATCTTCGTGGTGGTAATAAACGTTGGTCCTTAAACGTTTAACTTATAATTGTTTTTTAGCTTAGCCCCTTTACTGCCACAATCCAACTGCAAGACGCATAGATCCTCAGAAGCCCCCCGTAGTTGCGGGTTGCTCATGAGGATCTATGCCTCTTGTTGCTGAAACCACCTTGTGTCCCTAACCCAGCCTTATTCAGCTGGGGCTCCTTGGCACTACATTAACCAAGATTTCAGGAGCGCAATCTGGCATTGAAGGGGTTTACTGTTTTGTTCTGACTTAATTATCTCGTCACACGACCTTTCCAGAACACTGATCGACTACGACAACTCAGCTCCAGGGTAGTGCCTGATTAGCTTGGCGCCCGGACAGGCGCCAAGCTAATCGGGCACTACCATTGAGCTATCCCGTTCGATCCATTCCCCACAGTTTCAAGCAGGTTACTGACCTTCTTACTTTCCGACGTGAGAGGACATTCAAGGTTTGTATTTTTCCTGCGTTGGTGGATACGCTTTTTGCTGCAGTCGTTGGAAGTGATGCTATAAGTCCGCCTGCAGCATGCTGCTTGGCACAGTCGAAGGTTGACGCAATAATGATATGAAGTTTAATTTACCACCTATAATAGACCAGGAGGATATTGGAGGGAATACCCGCCGTGCGATGACCTTAGTCGCCTGCTCGGCGTTAAACCCAAATAACTAGCTAACTAACCTGGAGGGAATACATGAGTGTTGTAACCATGACCAGTTCCGATCGTCAACAGAATTCTCTATGACACTAGGAGACGGTCAGGGGCACATAACTCGTTCATTCCCTGCCCCTGCCCCCTCCTCCTCCTCCCTCCACCCACCCCCTCTCTCCCTCCCTCCTCCCTCCCCCCCCCCCCCCACCCCTCGCCTCCGTGACAATAGACCAATCCCTGTTGTACATGTGGTAATGCGAATGTCGAAAGATTCTCTTGCAGTGACCTAGCCCGGGTCTAGAGGGAGCTCTTCGCACAGCGTTGATCCCTTCACTGCCAGTGGACGCTAATTTTGTTTTTGAAGTCTTCGCTCGTTCAACATCAAAGAGCCAGAGGCGTCCAATAATAATTATAAAAAAATATACAAAGTATTGTCGGCAAGAGGCAAAGATCCTGATGAGCCTCGTGATCTATGACTCTTGAAGTTGGATCCTTTTCAGTTTTTCTCGGCAGTGACGAGGTTAACTCATTCAGCTCGGCGTATGTATTTCCCAAATTGTGGATGCGTCATTTAACGACTGTGCATCTGTTGTAGGAGATGGATCGACCATGATAATTCAAGGGTAGAGCCAGATTAGCTTGGCGCCGACAGGCGCCAAGCTAATCTGGCTCTACTCTTGAATTATCATGGTCGACCCATCTCCTGCTGTAGTGCGTCAGGACTAAATGGGTTAATTATAAATCAATCTATCTATCAATCTAACAATCTATCAAATCATTTCTGCATCAGTCTTTGCCTGTGCTGCTCGGGGCTTGGACGAAGAGAAGAACTGGGCGTTGAAATACATCTATCATCATTTTGGGCCACTGCTTCTACCTATAATTTGATATCGCTTTGAGATGGCCTTAGTAGACTGCTCGGTGTTAATAACTAACTAATTGACACCTTCTGTACATGAGCCAGATCACACCAAGGAAGATTTTCTTGCCAAGAAGATATCTTGCTGTGTGTAAAATGAATACCAGCCGCGTTACGCTTGGGACATGATAATCATTTGTTTACTGGTTTGTGCTGGACGTCACGTTCGGAGTAATTGATTTCTGAAAGACGGCAACAAGATTTTCCTGCCAAGAATGAGTTCAGATTGGTCGGTTGATTAGTTTCAGGGTTTAACTCCACGGCGCCGGACTAACAATAGACCTGTTATGGAAGACAGGGACGGCTTATGCCTATGGAGCATGACATGAACACTGACCAAATCAGGAGCACCGCGACTGTGCAACATTGATTCACCAGACCCTTTCAATGGACATGGTATGATAGAGCAGGCCTGTCTTGTTGCCTGGCCTGAGTTCTGATTCCTTTTGTCGTCTTTTTACCAGACCATTCGGCCCTGAAATATTACGCGTTGTGGATCTACCATGATAGTTCTTGAAGGGTAGTGCCAGAATAGCTTGGCACCTTCCCCATGCGCAAAAAGGCCATCGGGCCGACGTCGATCGCCGTTGGCCCGCGCACGACTGTGCGCGGGCCAACGGCGGTTGACGTCGGCCCGATGGCCTTGTGTTCATTGAGTTTTCGATTTGGAGCTCGAAAGGGTATGATAAAGAGACAATGACAGCATCAACACCCGAAGGCAGCAATATACAAACACGTACACGCATGGATCTCTGTAAGCAAGAGACATAGATTCTCATGAGCCCCTTGCAGCTGCTGGAGCTCAGGAAAATCTACGCCTCTTGCAGATGACAGGTTTATAGTCTGAGATCTGAGCAACTGTTTAATCATCAATCTATTCTCGGGATTTCAATTTTGGCCGTGCGTTCCGGGCAGGGGTTGAATGCGCGCATTGACGCCATCAGACCAGAATTCCAAATCAAGAGGCGGCTTAGCCGCATTATAGATCATTATACTTTGTCTCCATCACTTCACCCCTTCAATGTCAGTGGACAGCAGCTCGCGATTTATGAAATCATTATAAAATGAACGCCAACGAACCCCAGCCGTCAAAGGAATATTGACACAAAGTGCTTTCAGCAAGAGACATAGATCCTCGTGAGCCCCCGCAACTGCGGGGACTCACGAGAATCCGTGCCTCTGGCAGGTGGGAGGTGGGAGGTTTGTTTTCTCGGCACTGACGGGGTTAAAGGGTTTGACTTCGAAATCGTCAGTTGACTCTAACGTGCACCTTGCTAGACAGAGTATGATGAGAAAAACCCAACGGGGAAAGCAACACGCTTAGAAAAGGCATGTACAACCCAATAAATTGAGTTGCCACATTCCTTCTTCGACAAGATAAGTAGCGAGAGTTGCCATATTTCTTCTTCGATAAGATAAGTAGCCACTGATCTCTATACTTGTTTGTTTCTCTATTTTGAAGAAGGGTATTTACCCGAAATATTAATACAGTGTGTTGTAACTGTCTTTTCTAAGCGTGTTTCTTTCTCCGTTGGGTTCTTCTCTGCATTTTACACGCTTGGCAGTCACCTTTTTGGTCTGGATAGAGTACTGATTTATTTTTTTCATTTTATTTATTTATCTGTATTTATTGTATGCATGTTTTAGACCATTTTAGTTCCACTGTATAGCCGCCTTAATTCATTCATCCCAACGCACGTATTTTCCAAATTTTGGAGGCGTCATCTAACGACTATGCACCTGTTGCAGGGCTCATGATTCTCTCTGCCTCTTGATTAGGGTGTTGCTTGTTGCGTTCCGGCTGCGAAGGTGATAAAGTTTGCAGCTCGGAATGACCACTCCAAAACTATCATAGATTCACTGCCTGCGATAGACAGATATAAAAATAGGTCAGCAAGAGGCGTAGATCCTCATGAGCCCCCGCAACTGCGGGGGCTCATGAGGATTTATGCCTCTTGAATTTCGACCTTGCTCGCTTTGTTCAAGCGATGGGCTGGTTAGGCATTGACGCGAAAACACGTTCTGTAAACATATGTTTTCTGGTGAATAGTATCTGGTGATCTGATGAAAGGCGTTTTCGTTTATGGATCGATAAAGGTCAACGCAGAACGCTTTTCTTACCCCAGCGGCGGACAGCTGTGGGTTCCTGTGCCATGGTGTGCTGGTTTCTGATTATGGACCTTTGGCTAGGAGCCGAAAATCCCAAAATCCCGTACCAACACCAGCTTCTGTGTGTATAACGACAGATTTGTGTCCGTCGCGCATTACACGGCGACACCAGTTTTGTGCGAGCACCATAATGTAAGAACATGTGTCATTTACGCCTTCATCGCCGAAAAATAGCAAACACCGCCCAACTGCAAGAGGCATAGATCCTCATGGGCCCCCGCAACTGCGGGGGCCCATGAGGATCTATGCCTCTTATTAATACCACTTTGTATCCACGTTCCTTTCGCGGTTTGGACTCCTCGGCGTTGAATTTACATCGATTTCAGAAACACGATCTTCGCCCATTGGCAGTGAAGTTGTCAATGGCCATTATTCAGTTGACTAGTGCCACCTAAATGATGGTCTTTAATGATAGGTGACACTTTTTGCACTTCAAGAATTTTTGGGGCAAAATTACCTGTCTTTTAAGACCATTTTATTCTTGCAAAAATACTGCTCTTTAACGACTACTTTATCCTTGCAAAAGCGTGTCTTTTAAGACCAATTTATTCTTGCAAAAATACGGGTCTTTTAAGACCATTTTATTCTTGCAAAAACACCGGTCTTTAAAGACCATTTTATGTTTATTAAAACACTGGTCCTTTAAGACCACTTTATTCTTACATACAAAAATATGGTTGCTTAAAACAGATTCTGTACTGGACACCCGCAGATCCTCTCCACCAGAAGAACAAGACAAATATGACCCGCAAGAGGTATAGATCTTCTTGAGCCCAAGCAGAATGCGTGGGCTTATGAAGATCTATGCCTCTTGCAGATTGATCAAGTTCATCCAGTAACTGTTTTCACAGCGCCAGCAAATAGCGTATCACAGCTGTTGATGTTCTTTTTGTATTATGCAGACTTATTGCCGAGTTGAGGCAGCGGAAATGTTGTCCAAACATCTGTTTGTCAGACTCAAGTTGTTTGTCACACTGTGCAGGCATCGCTGGATGTTCTGACGATTTTTATGTATACAGTTTGTCATGTCCAGTGTCGATATATGTACGCTTGTCTGTGATACTGGACCTTACGGCTTAGATTAGATGACATACATCATCTACGTCCTTCAGATTTTTAATCGATGTTGTACATGCAAAATAATGATGACGATGAAGATGTTGATGATGATCTTCTTCTTCTTCTCGAACGCCGTCACACTTGGAGTTTGGTTCTCAAAATGAAATCTGCGGTCTTCTGTAGCGCCTCCTCAGGCCCGTACAGTTTCTCTTGAAGAGTGGCGGGCTTCGGCCATATCTCCTCCCTCAGCAGCTAGTGGTTCCCACAGTCCTGGAGGATGTGCTCTGTGGTTGATGATGATGATGATGATGATGATAATAATAATAATAATAATAATAATAATAATAATAACAATAATATACCGGTCATTATACAGGCGCTTTACCCAATGTTATGAATTGTCTCAAAGCGCCGCAAATTGACCCCAGGGCACGCACGCTCGCGTGAAACACACGCATTCACTCACACACTGATCGCAGACAAAGTACAAGACAAACACGTTATTGAGAAGAAATACAAACTATATAGTTGCAAGAAAATAAACCACAGTATATTTAAATCCAAGTACTTACAGTCAGTCAGCCATAACACTTTCGAGACTTGCAGCATTCGGATACGCGGCTTTTAAGCCGCGTATCCGAATGCTGCAAATCTCGAACACTACCTATCGGGCTGATGACCTTTCGCGTTCTGGATAATCGATTTTGTCACTGGATGACAACGTAACGCCCATCATTAACTCTCCTGTTGTCATTGAAAATTTAGAAAATAACAACAACAACAACAACGACTTAAACTGTAAATAGTCATCTTGGGTGATCACCCTGAAAATATTATGTGACTATTAATGGAGTCGTTTTGACATGAAATACCGTGACGTACATTACTGTTACTGACGAATGACGCTGACGAAAAATATTTCTGTAACCGCAGGATGTGCTCCAAAATAAATCTAGCAGACTATTGATATCAGAAGCCAAGCCGCTGGTACTGAAAATTAGAGTCCGAAATAGCTCAGGCGGTTAAGCGTTGGAGCAAGAGAGCGAAGGGAATCGCCAGGTCGTGGGTTCGAGTCCCCGTTCCGGCCCCGGTAGATGAACTCGCAATCCAGGAGAAAAAAAGACAGATTTGTTCCATAGCATGTCCGTTGAAAGGTCCTGGTAAATCAAAGCGGCACAGTTGCAGTGCGCCTGAATTGATTAGTGTTCAGGTCGTACTCCATAGTCAATAGATTTCCCTGTCCTCCATAACCCGCCCGTCCATTATCACTTCGGTGCCGTGGCCGTTAAACCCTGAACTAACCAACCTGGTACTGAACTCTCCAACCCTCAACTCAGCCTATCAGCAAGAGATACAGATCCTCATGAGACCCCGAGATACAGATCCTCATGAGCCCTCATGAGTCTCTTGCTGAAACCATTTTATCAACAGCTATGGGTTTGTTGTTGTTGTTGTTGAGGAAACTCCACAGTACGGGCGTTATGCTATTTTGAAGAAACAGTATGTACAAGAACCTGCGGAACCTGACGACGCAATGCGCAAAAGACCATGTGGCCGAAATCGTCTGTGCGCGGGCCGCCAACAGCGGGCGACGTCGGCCCGATCTCATTTGCGCGCTGGGGAGGTCCAATGCCTTTAACACTTCAGATGTCCAATAAAAACGAGTCGTATGGGTGCATGTGGGCCTCGTGATGGTTCGGTTAAACTCAGAGTCCCTCAAGCAGAGGAGATCATTTTACGTTCCATCTAAGATAGTCACGGCTCAGTCCCATCTAGACGTGACTTGGCGAGAGTTGAGTTTGGAATGCAAACAGCGACATTACGTCTTTATTGACGAGGCAAGGGTTTCTTCTTCTGTCAGTACCCAGACGCTGTTTTGACGGCTGACGAATGTGTGTGACTTCACTATACTATTTTTGTGACTTTACAGAACAAAGTTGATTTGATTATAGGACAATCTACCTCGTTTAGTCATTTACGCGTTGAGCACTAGAGTCGAAATTTCTGAAACTGGGAGGATAAGTGTTCTTCTGGTTTCCCTGCCATGGTCAACCAATTGACCATTAACTGTTGACCATCACAAATTTAGAGACAGGTCGACCATGACTATGATATTTCAAGGGTGGCGGAAGAATAGCTATTCTGGCGCCACCCTCGAAATATCATCACGTGGTCGAGTCACTTCTTGTTGTAATGTAGCAGGACCAAAAGGGTTAATATGACTGTGTTAGCTCAGCACTTTGTAGTGGCCAAAACGGCGCTACACCACAGACATCGACCGTCCATCTACTTACCCACTGCGCAAAGGTCATCGGGCCGAAGTCGGCCGCAGTGGGTCCGCGCACGGCTGTGTGAGTGTGTCTGTGCACGACTGTGCGTGGGCCCACTGCGGCTGATGTCGGCCCGATGATCTTTTGCTTAAAAAAATAGGAAGTACAATGCTTTGGAATGAGCAGGTGTCTTAATTATCGAAATAGACAAATGAAAAGACAGGGAACTATTTATCTTTTCTTAAGAAGCAATTAAAAAAAAATCACTGATAAAATAAGCACTGCTCTGTGAAAGCAGACGGCAGAAAAGCAAAGCACGAAAAGCAAGATGTACACTTTATGACAATAAAAATCTAGCTTTTCACAAAAGTGGACATACTGTCGATTGCAGTCCTTTTTGTGTGAATAGCAAGATTTGTAGTGTATGACAATGACAAATCTTGATTTGCAGACACAAAAAATGGATTTTCTGTCTTTTTGCTTTCACAGTGCAAAGCAGTGTATCAACAACTGTGGGGTTTTTTGTTTGTTTTGTTTTGTTTTGTTTTGTTTTTTTGGGGAGGGACAATCTACAGTACCCCATCAGCTATTGCTAAACTGCTCTGCTCTGTGAAAACAAAAAGACAGAAAATCCATTTTTGTTTGTGAAAATCGAGATTTTTCATTGTCATACAATGAAAATCTTGCTAGTCACACAAAGTCACACACATTCGTCATCCGTCAAAACAGCGTCTGGATACTGACAGAAGAAGGAGCCCTTGCGTCGCCAATAAAGACGTAATGTCGCTGTTTGTCTTCCAAACTCAACTTGGTGTCTGTTCATGAAAACATAGTAAATTGTTTTGTCCTTGTTATTCTGGCACACATCCGTTTCACCCGAGTGTCGTCATCAACTCCGTCACGCACACGTCGACCCTCGTTGTCACAGCACATGTTTACGCTGCTCCTCTTCAGTTTTTGCCTGTCACGCACAAGCGTTCATCTTTGGCTTCGTCAGTCTCTTGAGGAAACGATCATTTTCCTGCTGCTCGCAAACTGAAAGACAAAAAGTGTGCTGGACTGTGATTTTTGGACCTTACGGCCTGCGGCCGTAAGGTCCAAAATCACAGTCCGGCACACATTGATACAGGTCTATATGGGACGAAACCGGTCGTAGCACCACTAGTAATTCTGGAGGCGGCTCTAGTACCGGTCGTAGGCTTCAAAAATAAAAAAAATCTACCCAGCTGGTCCAAGATCTGTTTGAGAATATTCATGTACTACTCCCCTCTCGGGTGGAGGTCAGGATATTCTCCAGCTGATTGCGGGGCGCCTGGGGGTAGTCCCTATTGCTATATACAGTAGGTGTTCATTTTCCCACTACCCTTTCTTTCTAGATCTCGTGAGCGATGCAGTCACAAACATATATACGCAAATCTTCTTCTTGATGGTAAACGAACACGAACTGATTATGAACGAAACCCGTGAATTCTCCTGTTATGAATATCTGCGGACTAAGTGACTGCGGAAGTGTCATAAAGCGTTGCCGGAGGCAACGCTATACGGCACTTTCGCAGCGATTGACGCGGGCAGCCTTTAAAGGGGCACGCTTGACCATTTTTAATGCTTCACTTCGCAAAAAGCTTTTACTGGGATTTAGTATACATGCCCACTTAGACAGTAACCACCCTATTGTCCCACCAAATGCTCTTTTTCCTCCGTTCAAAGCGAAAAGAGGTCCACCTGAATCTTGTGACTGAACGCCATGAAAAGATTGCTTCTGATAGGCGATGGTAGCTGACGTCATACACTATTTTATACGACCTTAGGTCATCTGCATAATTATAACCAATCAGAGAAAAGATGGCGGATGAACCAGCGAAGAAAACAAGAAAGTATCATCGATTCGCGCCGACAATGACAGACTCGGAATTGAAGAGAAGAAAGAGGAAGAGAGACAAGATACCCCGAAGTAGAACTGACATCGGACAAGGGAATATAGACATGTAGCAACGCGTATAGCAAGAGCATGGCTTGACCGCCCATCTAGAATTTGTCCCTTTTCTGCTGAATCAGTGAGTAATCTACGGTCTTTGTCTATCTTCCTATAGTTCCTATAGTTCCGCGAGCGCTAGTGATTTTCTTAATTCATGATCTTCAGTAGAATTTAACTCTTCCTGATTTCGCAAGATTTTAAACCAGTTTTATCATATAGTTACGTGCAGAAAGTGGGTATAAATACCAATGTTCTGTTTCAATGATGGAACGCGTTGCGTGTTTTGGAGGGGTACAGGATCAAAGGTCAAACTAGGCCCGGCACTGTGGACGCAGGCTCGCCGGTTTCAGCTGCGAGTGACTAAAATAAGCCACGCCCTCGTCACGATCGTTACTAGTAAATACCAGCAGGTTAAGCGGAACCCTCATTGTGATTTTGACTGCATAGCGAATATGGAAGGTGTATTCTACTTTTCTCGTGAAAAATTACGTCAAAGGGATGCCGGAAAACATCAGTACACGTGTACACTGACACGTGTGTACACCACACCGATGACCTCTTGACCTGCAGTATTGCGGTACACCGATAGTCGGCCGGGTTCTGCCATGTGACGTAGGCTCATAAATACGCATATTAATTCAAAACAAGGCCGATGCAGACGATAAATCCGCGACTCGGGTACAAACACAATGCACCCTCCAAACGATAAATTTCTACATTTGGCATTGTACTTACACCATAAAGCTCTACGATAGTACACAAAGGACCCATACACATACTGTCAGCAGTATCTGTTGCAGACAGTTTTCTGTGTTGCTTGGGAAAATAACTTTAATGAGTGAAAGGATGTCCCAGTACATGTGTTGTGGTCTGTGATTTCGGACCTTACGACAAAGTCGATGTGTGTGCCGGTCTGTGATTTGAAACTTTACGGGTCTGCTGTCGTTAGTTCGAAAATGACAGACCAGCCGGCACACGCACAGTGCTAGCGTGTGTCTCCGATTCTTTGGGCGTGAATTGACATCTAGATTCCCGAAGCGTTTGTCAAGGTCATGAACTTGGCCTCAGCCAGACGATGTCGTGCCGACCCTGAATCAGCAGTCGCTGACCCCTGTGGAGTCCGTTCGATCCCGAGTTAACCCCGTGTCACGACGCACCCAGAAAAACAGCGGTCACCATGATCGGTTAGTAGTAGAGAATAAACGAATCCATCAATAGCCATAAGGATAACTTCTTCACTCGCACAGCTACCCGTGGGTGTGAATCGCTCATGCTGTCCTGTATCGGTGAAAAACTTTTAGAAAATCCCGAAGCTAAACATGAAGACTGTTGGTGACAGTTCTTTCACCTTTTTAGCCCCAAGTGTGTGGAACTCGCTGCCCGTCGAACTGCTCCAGTACCAAAAAGTCTTCGGGCCCACGACGGCCGCAGTGGGCCCGCGCACAGCCGTGCGCGGGCCCACTGCGGCCGTCGTGGGCCCGAGGTCCTTTGCGTACTGGGCGGGGAAACAGCCCACACTGTCCCAGTTCAAAATTAACTTGAAGACTGTTCTTTTTTATCAGGCCTTTAGCGCGTTGCTCATCGATTTTCCTAGCAAACTGCTAACTGGCTTTTTTCTTTCAGATTCTAGACTGTAGGGAAGTGGATGAAATGTGTTCGAAAGGCGTGAGGTGGTTTAAAGTAGTGTATGATTGTGCGTGTTTCAGAGAGGGAATGTGCTCTTGTGCATTGTGCATGCGCAGTGAGTCCAGTGTTTCTATTTTATTATTATTGTTATTGTTATTACTGTTATATTATTATTATTATTATTATTATTATTATTATTATTATTATTCCATTGTTTCTCTGGAGAACAGCGCTTTATAAGAGCTATTTTATTATTATTATTATTATTATTATATTATTATTATTATTATTGTTATTATTATTATTATTATTATTATTATTATTATTAGGGTAGTGCATTGGAAGTGCATTGGAAGGCTGTCTCGGGCTAACCCAGATTTCTCCCTTGCTGACCCCAAAAGGTTCCTCCGCCGTGAGATGTCCTTGGTTGCCTGCTCGGCGTTAAACCCAAATAACTATCTAACCAAAAGGTTCCTATCTGAATCGACTAAGTCACAACAGTCAAAGGTCAGTCACTTGTTTAGAAGAAATGTAGTTGTAACCCTGTGGCTGTCAGCAGCGCTGTTTGTCCGCGTGATTCCCACAGGAATCACTTCGACAAAAAGCGCTACAGACAACCAAAGGGTTAGCCCCTTTATTTCCAGTGACTAGAAATTATCGATCTGAAATTACCGCGCAGATATCGCTGCCTTGCGGCAAACGAGCATTAGAAAAAACAGCGAGAGACATTGATTTTCATGAGGGGGCCAAGAGTTCTTCTCAAAGGGAAAGGATCGAACGAGGTAACCTATGTAGCTCTGTGAAATGTATGCCATTAATGAGGTTTCGTTTGCAAACAAACGACTCCCATCAACGAACGAGAGCGAAGTCACGGCGGACAATCAGCTTGTGCCATAAACATAGACAACACTGCAAACATCTCCACGAGACATTGATCTCATGAGCCCGGAGATGTTGGAGATGTTTGGAGCGTTGTCTTTGCTTATGGCACCCACTGCGATTTTGCTCTCGTTCGTTGTTGCGAGTCGCTCGTCGCAAACGAAACCTCACTAGTTAGCCAACAATTCACCGTTCAACGTAGGTACTGGCATGATGCGGGCATAACCAGTGATGCAGCAGGGAGCTTGGTGGCTCAGATGGTAGGGCGTTCCACTCTCGTCCAAATGGTCGCATGTTCCAACCCAGTTGGAGTCAAAATTTGTTCATACACCATTCGGTGCCACGTCTTTGAAATCACTTTCGTGGCTGACAAAAGAAGCACAAATTTCTTTTTGGTTTTGTTGGTTTACATACTTCTGATCTACTTCTGAAATTGCAGATGCGAAAAAACTGGGTGTTGATCGTCGTTTTCCGGCTGTGAAGATATTAGAAATCTTAGCCCGTGCGTCTGGGAAAGGAAGCTTTACCCAAACTTTCCTATGTGGTCCTGCTTGATCAATATCTGTAGTGCAGATGGACGTGTCAATTATACCCAGTAAGCAAAGGTCCTAGCCCCACGACGGCCGCAGTGGGCCCGCGTGTGGCTGTGCGTGGGCCCACTGCGGCCGTCGTGAGCCCGAACAGTTTTTGCTACTGGGGTAGTAATGTACGTTTTTAATAGTTTTCCTGTTCAGTCGATGCACGTTTTTTCTTTCCATTATCCTTTTTGAATGGCTAGTTCAGATTTTGTTTACGTAACTTATTTATGACGCCCAGAAACAATAGCTGCGAAAGTGTGGTATGGCGTTGCCGGCGGCTTTTGCGATCGCCCTGAGCATCTGTGCTTCTTGGTGTAATAAACGGTTTCGCTGGGATGGTCAACTGTAATAATAATAATAATAATAATAATAATAATAATAATAATAATAATAATAATAATAATAATAATAATAATAATTTATTGTCCCATGAGGCAAATTCATCTTTTCCTCTCATGCGCTACAATGTCAAAAAGCGAAAGACTAAATACACAAATTGTACTAATACACCCAATAAATAAACCACATTCTCGTAATATATCCAGCCACTCAATAAACACAATAAAAGCAAGAAATGAGGATTAAAAAGCCGACTATAAGGCGTATACGATAACTGGCCGATCACAGTTACCATTGACGTCATACATTTGTGTGATGGTCTAATAATGACCGTTCCAGACAACGTAATGCAGCGTTGGTCCTTTGTGCGCTGGTCTGTGATTGTGGATCTTACGACTGAAAGCCGTACGGTCCACAATTACAGACCAGCACACTTTATGACGATTACCAATAACTTAATACAATTAACTGTAATTACCGAGTGTTTAGTTTTCTTTGCCAAGTGAAGTGGAACAATGTTTTTCCATTTGCCAGAAATAGCGCAACCTGGTTTCACTCAGTCAAACCTGTCGTTTTCTTTGGTCTGTCAAAGATTATGTTTTCCGCTGTGTTTGGCAGTCTACTTGTGTTTGTGGCCGAATATCGTTTTTGCCCTCTAGCGCCATCTGTAGGAGACGACAACTGTGGATTAGTCACTTATACATAGGCGACGCAATAATGCCGTCTGCTCCAGGGTGGGGTTTTGTGTAATCGACTTCGCCGACACTATTAGTTGTATTACGTAGTTAAGCTTTGCCAGTGGTTCTTGTCTCCTCGAGGGGCCGGTCAGGGAAGTCAGCGTCGGAGGTAAGAGTCTCGGGCTAAAGTCCTAACTCCTAATGCAACGATTTTGTCTTCAACTGTGAAAAGTATAACTGTGAAGTATACCCTTGAAAAGACCCCTAACTTTACGTGTGACGTAGAGATTCAGGGCACGTAAATCTCCATACTTCCGACTATCAGTCAACAACCTCGCGCGATGATCGGTTAGTACTAGAGAATAAACGAATCCATCAAAAGCCATAAGGACAACTTTTTCACTCGCACAGCGTGGGTGTGAATCGCTCATCCTGTCCTGTATCGGTGAAACACTTAGTTTAGAAAATCCCGAAGCTAAACATGAAGACTGTTGGTGACCGTTCTTCCACCTGTTTAGCCCGAAGTGTCTGGAACCTTACATTACCTTTGTAACATGTGACAAGGGGACCCTCGTTGCAATAATAATAATAATAATAATAATAATAATAATAATAATAATGGGAATTTCTATAGTGCCTAATCACCATAGGTGCTCTAGGCGCTTTACATGTTACACTAAAATATACTAAGACATATTTATAATACACTAAACAAAATGACAAAAATTACAACTTAAAACAACATATAATGCTACACACACACACACACACACACACACACACACACACACACACACACACACACACGCAGACACACACACGCACGCACGCACGCACGCGAACGCGCACACACACACACACGGTAGTAATACAGTCATGTGAAACAGGTGAAAAGTGTCCTTAGATATAAGCCAGGGAGAAAAAAATGAGTTAAGTTTTTTTTTTAAGTTTTGATTTAAAAACAGAAAGTGGTGGCACGTGGCGCACATCAGCGGGTAGAGAAATCCATGTAACAGGGCCCAAGTACGAAAAAGCACGATGGCCCTGAGTCTTCTTTTTAGGTCTTGGGATGCGGATGATGCGGGTATCTGAAGCAGAGCATAGTGAGCGTGACGGTGTGTAAAGCTGGATGAGATCAAATAGGTATGGCGGCGCACCATAATGTTGTAACAAATCACTCAGACTTTGTACTGGATTCTGTACATAACTGGCAGCCAGTGCAAATCAACTAAAAGACGCTTTGGTACCCGAAAAATCAGTCGCACAGTACAGTTCATACCTCCTTGGAGTTGGTCAAGAAGGTTTTGCGGAGTACCAGACAACAGAGCATTGCAGTAGTCCATGCAGGACAGCGCAAGGGAGGTAACAAGTGTCTTAGTCACTTGTACAGTCAACAGATGCCGAACAGTGCTGATCCTTCTGAGTTAACTTTCTTAACTTGTTCTTTCATTGGTTAGCCTGTTGTCAAAAATGTCGCCCACGTTAGCGCTAGTACTTCCCTTGGTATGTGCACCATTCTACCAGCGCTAGCCTCACGTGTGTGAGCGAGCTAGAAAAGTAGATGGTGCTCTCGCCCACCATCATTGAATCAGGAAGATCAGCACTGCGTGTAGAAGAGCATGTCATTCCGGCGGAGGGGCCTCAGTATTGTCACTGTTCAGCTGGAGCTTGTTCTGTGAGGTCCACTTGTGGACATCACTAATACAAACCTCCATAGACTGCACCATCCGATCAACATACTCACGTGGGGAGCGTTTGTACAATTCTGTGTCATCAGCATATAAATGATAAGAAAGAAAATGACGCTCAGTGACATGGGGCAGGGGCTGTGTATACAAAGTAAAAAGAACAGGCCCCAAAACCGACCCTTGTGGAACGCCACAAAGCAGATCCACAGGGCAGGACTCGGCGTATTCTGCCACTCAGACCATCTGCTTGCGGCCAACAAGGCAGGGCTGGACAATTTTCAGTGCAGTGCATTGAATGTCAAACACATTATGCAGGCGAGCAAGTAAACGGTCCTGATCTATAGTGTCTAAGGCCGCACTCAAGTGGAGCAATACTAAAATACAGACTTCATCAGAATCGTTAGCAGCAAGTAGGTCGTTCACAACATGCAGCGTGCTATGACCAGACCTATATGCTGACTGGAACACATGCCACAGACCATAGTTCTTGATATGGTCAAGCAGCTGTGTCAGCACTATCTTCACCAGGATCTTCGAAAGAAAAGGTAAGTAGGTCTGTAGTTTTTAAAAACTGTTCGGATCAACAGAAGGTTTCTTTAAGTGGTTTTACAATGGCGGTTTTGAAATAATAATAATAATAATAATAATAATAATAATAATAATAATAATAATAATAATAATAATAATAATAACAATACCACCACCACCACCACCACCAATAATAATAATAATAATAATAATAATAATAATAATAATAATAATAATAATAACAATAATAAAGAGGATTTATATGGCGCCTATACATGGTAAGATGCGCTAGGCGCCGTACATATGAACAAGAAAAATATTACACAAAAAGTGACAAAATCAAAACCACATGTACAATTACTCAAAAGTACAGAAAATTACTAAATACATGGACACTGATAATCAAGATGGGAAAAGATGGGTTTTAAAACTCTGTTTAAAACTGGCACTGGACTCACTGTGGCTCAAAGATTTAGGAAGATCATTCCAGACAGACTGATGGACCCTGGTAAGAAACAGATCTCTGCCCAAATCCTTTAGTCCTTACTGTAGGATTCCGAAACATTTTATTGTCAGATGAACTGCGCAACTGCCTAAAAGGGATATAACAGTGAAAGAGCTCTGAGAGATAAAGGGCAACATGACAAATAGACAAGACTTTGTGTTTGACTCTCTCCTTCACTGGCAACCAGTGAAGAGCGTGCAAGATGGGGAAGACATGGTCTGCATGACCAGACGTGCGGCTGAATGTTGGACTCTCTGGAGCCGATCAAATAGATACTGCGGGCATCCAGATAAGAGTGAGTTGGCATAGTCGATGCGAGACAGAACAAATGAACAAACCAGAGTTTGTGTAACCCCGGAGTAGAAATGGGCAGGTACAGTGCCATGCACGAAAGACTCATTTACAGTACAAACTAATCTTTACAATGAAACAGAAGAGATGAGGACACTGGGTATAGCTCACAGGTCTTGAGAGACATCTTGCTCATAGATTCCAACACAACCTTTTCAGTCACTGGACTGAAACATGTAAGAGGAGTCCCAGAAAAATACCTAGAATCAAATGAACTGGACACATGAGAATTATCACATTTCTGAATGTTGTCACGTATGCTTTTGACCTTTTAAGAGAAAAAGTCTGAGAACAGATCTGGGAGATAGCGATTGGGGTATATGATAGGCAATTGAACAGACTTTGTCTTTCCAAAAAGTCCATTCGTCACACGAAAAAGTTCTTTGCATGTACTTGCAGCAGCAACTTTTGAACAAATTAAAGCAGTTTTGGCATGATCAGTCAAACGTGTAATTTTATGCTTCAAACAGTTCAGAATCTGTTTATGAACAGTCAGCCCAGACTTGAACCAACGCCTCTCCGCCGGGCGAGAACGGGCGATCAAAGAAACAAATGGAATAGAGCCTGGCCAACGAAAAAAAACTGTAAAGAGACCGACAGAAGACAAAGCGGTTTATGTATGCTGTCTTTGCCTCGTCTACAACTTTTCTACCTTTTCTTTCACAATCCATGTAAGCACACATGACAAAGGTTTTCTAATGACCCTGCTATACTCCGGGGGAACGATTAGATGATCTAGATGTAAAATGTGCTCTGAGCCACCATGTTTGTGGGGATATTGCGATATAACAAAACTACTACTACTGCTACTACTACTACTGCTACTACTACTACTACTACTACTACTATTACTATATTATGATTATGATGATTATTATTGTTATTGTTTTTCTTCTTCTTCTTCTTCTTATTCTTCTTCTTATTATTATTAACACATTCTACCCCAGGACCGAAATCCCCAAATTTTGAAGTTGCCCTCTGAGTAACTGTATTACAATTCTAGAGACAGATCGAGCATGATAGTTCAAGGGTGGTGCCAGAATAGCTTGGCGCCTATGGGCGCCAAGCTATTCCGGCACCACCCTTGAACTATCATGCTCGATCCATGTCTTGCTGTGGTGTGTGGGGGCTGAATGAGTTAACTGTCCTGCGTACAGAAAAGAAGAGAAGCATAAAAGTGTTTCATTTTACGTCAATTAAGCTTGAGTCGAAGTTAACGTTAGTTCTCCGTATTTTAAGACATGCTAAAACATGTATAAAGGAGATATTTAGGACTATTAACCCTGCATTGTCTAGGTCACTGTAATCCTTTTGCTGCCTGAGGTCACAAATTGCGCGTCTTGAAACAACTAAACACTGACCGACAGTCGGCTGAAGGGCACAGATGTAAATACGACTAAACATGGGCATACAGAAGAACCGTAGATCCTCATGAGCCCTCAAATTCCCGGGGCTCATGCGGATCTAGGCTCTTGTTGACTAATTTGTGTATCCATGTTTCTTGGGACAGATGAGTTTTTTTTATTATTTTTTTTAATTTAAATTAATTTAATTTAATTTAATTTAATTTTACTTTTTAATTTTTTTTTGTTCACAAAGATAACAGAAACACAATCTACGGACACTGGCAGTGAACTGGTTAACCCTTTCCATGTCACTGGACGACCATTTTCCTTCTAAAATATTTTGGTCATTCAACGACCACAAGCCACAACCGTCTAATGGACATAGACACACTTTGGTTTAAGCAAAGAGGCATAGATCCTCATGAGACCCAGCAGTCGCGGGGCTCACGAGCATCTATGTCTCTTTCAGTTGAATCGTGTTGAGTTTTTAAAGGGGTTAAATGAACGCAATTACGATCATTGTAAAGCCATTGACGGATCCAGTGGGGGGGGGGCCTAGAGCCCCCCCCCCCCACCCCCCTCCCCGTCAGCCTTGGCAATTTTTTTTTTTTTTTTAGTGGTGGATGGTTGGTTAGGAATAGGAAGAGGATTTTTTGTACTGGTTGGTTGACCTAGATATGATACAAGCAAACATGACAGCCATGCTGTATCCGTGCGGGTTGATGGACTGCGGTGATGCAAACAGACACAGTGACAATGACCCATATTTGCAATGTGCTGAAAATGAGACTATGAAAAACGATATGACAGACAAACCCATGAATTCTATGCAAGAATACGTGTCTGGACTTACTGATAGGTCACTTCAGCGTCGTCTGCGGGACAACACTAGGAACCGAACATTCTGTAATTTGGTATGTGAACCTATAGCCCCTGACAAAACTTTTTCTGCGAAAGTTGTGACATTGTTGTCGTGACTGATTTCAGTGAGGGGAGACAGACCTGCACCAAGTTTTGGTTTTTCAAACAGGACCGCCGCCACATGCTTTAGAAAGAACTTATGTACCTTCAAAGCCTCAAGATGTGGAACGAGGTGGAAAGAGACAAGTACAAGGAGAAGTTGGAGTGGGCAGATACTGACATGCACAGGGTGATGGATCTTGTGCGATCTTACCTCGGGTGATGAGACGTTCATTTCATGGCAGATGTCGCACTTATATATGGTTGACGGACATTATTATTCCCAGTGACCTGTGCCACTGATGCTGAAATGACTATAACCAGACGAATGACTATCGGTCAAGTTATCCGTGTCATGTGTTTTTGTATTTGGGTTTGAATCGGCGATCGCTCGTGTATGTATGTCAAAATTCCTTACCCCCACCGCCCTTGTCTATGGGCCCAGATGCCTCCGACAATAAACCGCTTTTGTCTTTTTGTCTTTTGTCACGGTTTTTTTAATTTAGTTATTTATTTATTTATTTTTAAATATTGTTTTTACTGGGGGCTGGTTGTGAGATTTCTTTTCATCACGGTACGCAGTCTTCTTAACCGTTCTTGTCCTCTCTCACGTACTGAATCGGTGGGTGGGCCTAATGTGTCGAGACTACTGAGTGCTGTCATCAGCATCCTCACTCCGAGTCAGCCATCTGATGTAAGTCCTTGAGTGTTGGTTCACCCCAATTGTGGGTGAGAATTCAGTCCTTGCTGACAGAGAACTCCTCGGTAGAACCATAGAGTTTCATGCACCCCTGCAGGCAAAGGGGCTCCCGAAAAGCCATATGCTATACACATGTACCATCCTCTGACTGAGGCAGTCATTTGCGGGTATGCCTACGACTGATGACACGCCCGGCTGAGGCCAATCAGAATGCAAATGGTCGGCTTTGTGGATGCGGTAGACCATCTGGTGTCACCTGTTAATCGGATAATTGCCCCTGACGACTGATACAGCAGAGTACGGTTAAATGTCATTGAACTTCACCTGTCGTCTTTGTCCGCGGCGAGGATAAAGTAACGGATGCCTTACGCAACAATCTCACGTCTTTATGTCAGTTCCGGTTCAAGTTAGTTTAGCCTGTTGATGCCAACGTGAATCTTCTCTAGCTTTGACAATCACATTGTAACCCTATTATTGCAATGAATAGGCTCATAAGTAGTGACGATCGCTTTATCCGAAGAAATAAAACATACCTGTGTGCCCATTCAATCCCCGGCCATTGTTTCTTTACAACTTCGTCCGTCTGATTTCGCATACATCAGTTTACTACCTATCACCGCCGCATAGGTTTTCATGATTCTGTGCGTTATTATTGACAAAAGGCACTTGTTTGGATTTACCAGCCATGGTGTTTGTTGTCTTTCTCTACTAATGCGATATGCAAGGGACTTTGCGGCCAAGTAGCCCCGCAAGATTCTCCTCCCATCCTTTTTTGTTTGCGGAGGGAAACTTGAAAAGTAGATTGGCATACTTCTCTGACTGGCAACAGACTGTGACTGTGACCTGTCAGAAAAGACAAAATATTCACTGACGAGGTTGCATCATTGATGTGCGGACCCCGCCGTGTTTGCTCAGTTCTAAGTCACAGGTCTAGAAACATGTCGACTGTGATAATTCAAAGGTGATGTCGGGAGAGCTTAGCGCCTATGTGCGCCAAGCTATTCTTACACCGCCCTTAAATTGTCAAGGTCGATACACATCCTGTCATAGCATGTCTGACCTTTATAGGTTAAAAGGTGCTTTAGTGTTGTAGTCTCGTTTATTTCATCCCTTTTTGCATTAATAATTCATGGTTGTAAAACTATTGTGTTTGTGTGTTGCTATGCGTGTGTGTGTGCGCGCATGCATGCGCGCGCGCGTGTGTCCGGGTGGAGGGGTGGGAGGGGCGGGGGGGGGGGGGGGTCGGGTGGGTCGGGGGGTTCGCGGGGGGGGGGGGGAGTCGGCGGCTGGGGCGGGGGGAGCCCCCCCGTCCAGACACCCCCCCTGGATCCGCCCCTGAAAGCACTTGCATTTTTACGAACGAATACTTTTCCAGTACTTCTGAAAGGCGACCGACCTCTCAAAGAAGGTTTAGAGTGCGCATTACAATGACCGCTGCGTATTGCATGAATCTCTGGTGCAATTGTTTAATTTAATTGATTACTGGGATGCCAGTGTTTATGGGTCCTTGGGGACACATATTCGATTGAACAAGATGATTTGTAAATTTCAAGCTTCTCCGAGATTGCATTCGTGCAGCAGGCTTTTTGTTTGCACTGTTTCCATTTTTTAAGTCCCTTCTATTTATAGAAAGGACATTTTAGGACGGGTCGCGGTGGGGCGAATTTAATAGCATGTCCATGATGTCAAAGACGGGCAGGCCTAATCCTCTGACAACTGAAGGGTAACAAGATAAAAATTAAGTCATGTCTAGTTACGCCAACCTCACTGCTGAACGTACATTTGGCGCGAAGCGCCGTATGTGCGTATGTATGTAAACACGAGAATCTACAATATTGCTGTACGCACAAGCTTGAAACTTGGTGAAATATTTTCTCTAAGGGATGGCTAAGAGAGCCTTCGAGCATTTTGTAACGGGAAGACATAAAAGAGAGTTTATAGAAAGTTGGTTGACCCAGATTAGAGTCCGTAATTTTTGTTATATTTACTTGAAATTTTGGATATAGCTGGTATGGAGAAAGACATTGGATGAGTTTTGCCAGATTTGTATCTTTTCAACTTCTTCAGTAAAAATTAATTCTTTTCAGAAAAAAAATTAAAACAGTATAAAACCTTGACTTCTGGAGAAAGTCAGACAGTGGCGGTGACGTAAAAAAAAGCAACTCCGTCACCACGCAGACATTGACGCAATACTTTAAATAATACGTAATCTCTCTCTCTCTCTCTCTCTCTCTCTCTCTCTCTCTCTCTCTCTCTCTCTCTCTCTCTCTCTCTCTCTCTCTCTCTCACACACACACACACACACACACATACACATGCGCGCATCTCGAAGAGGCATAGATCCTCCTGCGCCCGGAGGGCGCATGATGATCTATGCCTCTTGGAGATGTTTGGAGCGCGCGCTCATGCACGCACACACACACACGCACACACACACACACACACACACACACACACACACACACACACACACACACACACACACACACACACACACACACACATCGACGCGCTTTTAAAAGAGCATGCAGGTGTACTTAGTGTATGATGTAGCTAGATAAAGTCAACCTGATTTCATACAAATTCTATCTATCATCTATCTATCTATCTATCTATCTATCTATCTATCTATCTGTCTGTCTGTCTGTCTGTCTGTCTAGTCTGTCTGTCTGTCTATCCATCTATCTATATCCCGTAGTCTTGCCGACCGTTGGGGCACAACTGATGACTTGACAACCAGCTCCCTCCATTCCTCTCTGTGTTCTGCCATTCTTAGTGTATCGCCTAGCTACAGTCCTGTCCATTATGAGATGTTGTCCTCCCATCTTTTCCTCTTACGGTCTTCCTCTCCTTTGTCCTCCTTGCACAGTGCCTTGCAGGATTGTTTTGGCAAGCCCTGCTGAACGCGTGACATGCCCATACCACTTTAGTTTGCGTTTTTTTCACAGTGGCTTCATAGGGCCCGATGGCTTGCCTGATTCTGCTTCCCACTTCCTCGTTCGTGATGTGATTTCTGTAGGAAATGCCAAGCAGCCTTCGAAAACATCTCATTTCAGTGGCATGTATCCTCCTTTCATGGTCTGCTGTGAGGGTCATCAGCTTGGTCTTCTCTGCACTGATTTCCATCCCATACGCAATGGCTGTACTGTCCAGCTTTTCCACCAGCTGAGCTAGCTCCTTCTCTGTTCCTGCAAGGCCATCAATGTCGTCAGCAAAGCGCAAGTTTGTGATTATTCTGCCTCCAATACTGACAGTTCCTTCATGATCTTTGTAACGTGGTGGAGTTGTAGTCGAAGTATGATAAACACACCAGACACACACGCACGTAGAGTTCTTTTAAATAGACCTCATTCAGCTGCAATCCGTCAACCGTGGCTTAAGGATGTAGACAAAACTGGAGTAACAGTTCCAACAATATTTAATTCAGCGATGCGATATCCTCACAGTAATGCTCTTTCAAATGCACAAACTACTGAATACAAAGTCTCTTCTGCTATGTCCATACTACGACTCAAAGTTTCTCATACACAGCGTCTCTCGCAATAAACTGCGTATCTCTACAACTGACAAAGCAAGACAATGTACTCACGGGCTTTCCCAGCACCCTCCTTATATACACTATCAAAAACTAGAATCTTCTACGGAAATCATGAACTCAAACAACCAGAACGAAACACGCAGCCGAAGCTCATTAACATAAACTTTCCAGAAACAATATATCAGGCTACAAAAACACGGCTGCTCACTTCAGCTCTAAATTCTAGCATATAATAAAGACACATAAAAGTATGGTATCCCTATCTATGATAGCTCAAAAAGGTACGAGAACATTCACCAAACAAAATAAAAGCTGCTCACTACACGCACACAGGAAAACAAAAAAGTAGCAAAAATGTTGCGATGTCACCTAACCGACGTGACACTTACGAGGCCACCAGACAGTGCGACCCTTCTACAACGTTCCGGACTAAACTTAACTAAACGAAATCGGCTCTACTCACGAACAAAAGAAAATCTTACTAAAAAGGCACGAAATCATAACCGTGATAGCTCAGATAAACAACATATCGTCACCTACGAATAACACATGTACGCTCTCACAGGAAAACACAACCACAATCGTAACAATCTTTCAGAGCGTCTGTCATGATTCTTCATATATCCAATCCAAACACCGAATGTGACATGTTTGCCGATGATTCAACTCTTCAAGCGGGCGGGAAAAACTGTACCTGAAATATCAAGCAATCAGCTTAGTCTTCAGGTCTCACTGTGGTGCAAAAATAATCAAATGCTTGTTAATCCATCTAAAACAAAAAGCAATACCAATCAAACCACGCCAACAGCATCAGCTCCGTCCCCATTCACTTAGCCTCTCTTTTGATTCAGTTCCCATTGAGCAAGTCAAGGAATATCGTCTCCTCGGGGTAATTGTTGACGAACACTGGTTGCCCCATTTAACACAACTAGGGAAAACATTATCAAAGAAGCTATTTTTACTGTCAATAGTAAAATCTATCATTGATACTAAGACACGTTAGCTATTTTTTAACTCCTACATAAACCTCACATTGACTACTCATCTACTATTTGGGACGGCTGTAGTGAGGTTAACTTTAAGCGGATTAATTCTCTATACAAGCGCGCAGTTAAACCGATCCTCCTAATTCCCTCTCTAACTTTGGAGGAAACGCTTCAGGCAACAGGGCTCCTTCTTTACATCAACACCTTACGTTAAATTATTGGGTACTTATGCACAAAGCACTGAACCGGAAAGCCCCCCTCTACCTGGCTAAGCTTTTCACTGAGGCCGAAAGGGTTTACAGCACTTCGAGAAACAGTCTCGTCATTGAACGGCCCCGCCGAATTGACTTGTTTAAATCCAGCCTTTCGTACGCGGGTACCTATTTATGGAACTCACTTCCTCCACATATGGACGTTTCCCGATTGTGTACTTTTCCGCGACCCCATTTCTGATGACGTAGTACGCTGGAGGGCAAAGCGGTGTGGAGACTCTACACGAATGTTCAGCAGAGTGGGGGCTGTAGCAAAAACAATGTCCAAACCTGGAGTTAAACCGTCTGAAAAGTATATAGATACTCTAGATTCAGTATCTAGAAACCGTTATGAGATGAAATTGCGAGCAGTTGGCGGGTTAGATCCCTAACGAAAACTGTCAGTGGAGTGACGATGTCGGACTTCTACCTCCGGTTGCTCAAGACGACATTTCAGAATATTTGGTTCATCGCACCAGCTACTACACAAGAAAAGCCTTCAAAGCAAACAAACAGCTTGGAGCACACAATCAACACACAGCCGGCCGATAAAAAAACAGGCCACTTCATCGGATAGTGTGCGATGTGATACGGCACTTTTTTACAAACGGTCCGCTGACGAAGAGGAGTACCGGCAATTTAAAGCAAAACTTCCTCGAAACACACATGAACTAGACATAAAAATTCAGACTGACTTGTGTCGCTCGAGTGTGTACGGCCGGCCGATAAAAAAAACAGGCCATTTCATCGGATAGTGTGCGATGTGATACACTTTTTTACAAACCATGGTTTCACTGTTTTGTCCGTGATCTTCTTTCGATTGATTTGGGCGATCCAAAGCCTTCTCCTCTTGGCTGTCAACTCGCGTATTTTGGAGCCCTTATTGAATATAACTGTCGGAATCAAGAGATCCCAAGATCCCTAGTACTTCGTTTCGAACAATGCTTGACACAGCAATCGTTCGTCATAGTGAGAAAATGCGAATAAATAGCTTACGTGACACGCTTTCAACCTTGCTAGAGTGGTGGAAATTGCATCACCCGCCAGCTTGCCCTCCAGGGGCGGCAACGCACAAAGTGATGACGTAGATCGGGATAGGTCGATACAGCAAACGAGACATCTTCTATTGTTTAGGACGAAAGCTTTTAAATACATCTCAGAGCAAACTTGAAAGAAACGAAGATAATGTGTCCAAAAGAGCCATGTCAATGATTTCCTTTTTTTAAGGCATTATTGTGCTTGTGAACTTATATCGGAATGTAACACAAGTGACCTGTGGGTGTAGCCGCTTGTTTGTGCTGTTAACATGTTGTTTTTAATGTTGTAGTTTAGCAAGGACAAACACGAAAAATGGCCTGTGCGCCTATTGTTTCCATCCTTGATAAATAAATTTTCATTGATTGATCCTCTCTCTATCTCTCTCTCTCTCTCTCTCTCTCTCTCTCTCTCTCTCTCTCTCTCTCTCTCTATCTCTCACTCTCTCTCTCTCTCTCTCTCTCTCTCTCTCTCTCTCTCTCTCTCTCTCTCTCTCTCTCTCTCTCTCTCTCTCTGCCTATAGTATTGAAGGGTTTGCGTTTCTTGTTAGTCCTGTGTGTTTTGTGCCTATGATTGGTCCCATTTCATTGGTGTTCTTCACGCGAAATATCGGTCAGTGTGTGTATTGGTTTCTGACGCGCTGACACGAAATCCACGTCCACCGGTAGTCAAGGGGTTAACATTTTGGTCAGAAACTGTGATCCGAGGATTTCCTCACAAGGCGGCTATGAGCTTTTCCTGTTGAGCTGCATGTTCTGAGATTTCGTCAGAAAATGGGGAAAACAATCATGGGAGACCAACTGCGTCAAAATCCCAGGCAAGATACATGCAAAGCTGTCACGAGTTTGGACGCGAACACCCTCAATGCGCTTTTTTACGTTCTGGTCATTCTTATTGCGTTTAGCAGGCTGTCTCATGGAAAAGCCCATATTTACTTACCCCTTTGGCTGTCGGTAGCGGTCTTTGGTGCGATGATTGAATTCCACCAGGAATCATCGAGACAAAACCCGCTGCCGACAGCCAAAGGATTAACATTATCGTGACTGACATCTGTGATTTTTGTTCTTACGAATCGTGGCCGTAAGGTCCAAAATCACAGGCCACCAGGGTCTGATTGCTCACAACCATAAAAGCGTCTTCCGCACAATATTTCATGTGAAGAGCTCGGGGCCTGATTGCTCACAACCATAAAAGTTTCTTCCGCACAATTTTTCATGTGAAAAGCTCGGGTTTTAATGTTTCTGTCATTGGCCCAGCACGACTGAAAACGAGAACGCGTTCCCGTTTCTTTTCGTGCATTTATGATTGGATATGCTGAAAACACGAGTCTTTTTGTTCCTAATGGAACTTCAATCCGCATTTCTGCTCAGAGGATTTCGTTTACGTTACAACATAAAATGCTGTGAAACATTCATTATTTGGCCGGTGTTCATGCTGCCGACAGGCCAAAATTAACCCCTTCCCTGCTGGTCTACAGTGACCAACAACCAACTGCAAGCGGCGTAGATCCTCATGAGGCCCCGCAGTTGCGGGGGCTTATGAGGATCAAAACCACTTGCTGGTCTTGCTTTGTATCTGTTTTTTGGACGGATGCTCTTGGGCGATGCATATACAGAGATTTAAGAACACATGCGATCACTGGCAGCGAAGGGGTTAACACATGAAGCCTAAAATCGAAGCTGCTTATTTCGGGAGCTCTTCTCTTAACCCTGCCAGTGCCATTTTTCCTTTTGAAAACATTGCAAATTCAACGTCAAATATCCCCTGCCGTCAAATGAACGTGGATACAAAGTGGTTGTCAGCAAGACGCATAGAGCTCATAAGCCCCCGCAATTGCGGGATTCATGAAGATCTATGCCTCTTGCAGTTTGGTGGAGTTTCACTTTTCTCGGCAATGAAGGAATAATACATAAGACTATTGCTCATTCCGGAGACAGATCGGCCATGATAGTTCCAACAATGGGGTCATAGCAGTTTTTCTGACACCACCATGAACTATCACGGTCAATGGTCGATCAGTCTAGCTCCTGTTTTTTTATGGTTAACACATTCGTTATGTGTCGCGTTCGGATGTGCGGCACGTCTCGAATTAGACAACACAGATCGTGGTCACTAACAAATGAACCTCACTTCAGAAGTTTCAGACCGACTTCCGGAGAGTAAAAGATCTGGGACAGTTACAGACAGAGCAACAAATGATCTCTTGCGATTGGGAGGCACAGACTTAAATGGCCCAACGAATGACTTTGGTAGCATTGCCTTAGATCCTTATATTCCCGTGTGCAGTCTGGAAAGGACGGAAAAGATCTGTGCAGTATACGTGTATTAGTCTACTGAGCTTCGCCAGTAGCCAAACGTCTTAGGGCCCACGACGGCCGCAGTGGGCCCGCGCACGGCTTACTGGGTTGCAGCTCTAGCGTGGACAGGCGACCTAATAAGGGGAGACAATCATCCATCTGCCTCAGTCCCAATTTCTGACTTCGTCCTAAAAGCATCGAGATGTGGGAAAATGGGGTCAGTTGCATGATTGAGCTGAATCCTGCGCAAGCCACTAAGTAAGGTCCTTTGCTTTAGTGTATATCCTGCGCAAGTCATTAAGCAAGGTGCTCCGATACAGCGGAACACCATGCTTAATGGCTTGCACAGGCTGTAAGCTCACACATGCAACTGAGCCCCGGAGCCCATCTTTACCAGCACGACTGAGACATAGACGCTCATGACCCCATACACCCACAGGGGCTCATGTAAAGCTATGCCGCTTGCACATGAACGTATAATAGTCCCTTACCGGTCCGTCGTCCGCTCAGCTAATGGAAGCACAGGGGCTGTGAAATTGTGAAGAGAGTTATCCGTCTTGCCCAAATTGCCACCATGCGGCAGCACCGCACAGACCGGAAGTGGGGAGAGGATGCGCCATGTTTGTCGATGAGCCGACTGCATAAACATAGCCATTGGCCAGAATTATACGAAACGACGGCTTGTGTTTTAGAGACTTCACTCAGAACTGATTTTCCGGTTATCCTGCCAAGTCTTTTACCCGCAGCTCCTCTCGTGGAGGTGGTATAGCTGTTATCTACAGACTCTCTCGGACCCTATCTGACATTCATCTTTTGGTTTAAATGGTTTATTACTTTGCAAAATACATAAAAGAATATACATCTTTTGAACTTGTCGAAGTGAAGTTCGGCCTCCCATGGAAACCCATCAATATATTTTGTTTATATCGCCCTCCACCAAATAGAAAGAATAAACTGACTGACAGTATGTTTATTGAACTATTTCCAGACTTGTTGGACATGTGCAACTCATGCAAGGGCGATGTGCTCATACTGGGCGATCTCAACTTTCATTACGATCGTCCTGACCACACTTACACAGCCAAGCTTTTTGGACGTTTTGCACATGTTCAACATATCTCAAGCTGTGAATGTGCCGACCCATAGACATGGTCATATACTAGATTGGGTCATTTTTAGGTGCGACGGCGAAATTTTGTGTTCAGCCCTGGTGACTGACGCTATTGCCTCTGACCATCTATGTGTCATTTCAGAACTGAATGTGTCAGCACCTCCCACTCCTTCTGCTACAAGAACTGTGCGTAACATCCGGGCCATTGATCGTTTATCCTTCACTGCAGATATTCAGCGTACCGTATCTGGGAGAACACCTTCCCCATGGTACAGTGCCATCACGAATGAACTGCGCTCTGCAAAACAGCGTCGTCGCCAGGCTGAGAGGCAGTGGCGTAAAACTCGTCTTACTGTACATAAGCAACTGTTTTGCTCTGCCAAGAATTTTGTTACTAAACTTGTTTGCAGTGCAAAAACCTCATGTGTCTCCCTTAAAATTGCTGCTTGCAACACCAGCAAAGAGTTTTATGCCATAACTAACCGCCTGTTTGGTAAGAGTAAGTCCACGCCACTCCCAAGTGCTCACCCAGTCTCAGAGCTGCCTGTTCTTTTCTCAAACATTTTCTTGAGTAAAGTGCAGTTAATTCATGAAGGTATTGATGCAAAACCATGCCAGGTTGAGCCTTTGTATGCTGACAGGTGTTTTGAGGGTCTTTGTATGCTGACAGGTGGGGCGGTCCGTGGAGCAGTGGTTAAGGCGCCTGCCACCAATGCCAAAGGTGCGAGGTTCGAAAACGGGTTCCGGCGTCGGACTTTTCTCCTCTGGTAAGTGTCACCGTTAATTCGGGCGGACCGTCGGGGGTTCTTTCTCCGGGTACTCCGGTTCTTCCACCCCCCCCCACCTCCCCCACCCCACACTTTGGTACCGGTTTCAGGCCACTTTACAAATTTTAAATACAAGCGATCAAAAATCTCTGTAACTTCAGTAGCTGAACTGGCCCTTCGTCTGTCTTGTACTGTGTTTGTCTTAAATGGCGTAAATCCGTGTCTGTTACGTGAGTGTGCGTGTTGGGTTTTAGTTCGCGGCGCTTTGAGTCGATTTGCCCAAAAATTGAGAAAAAGCGCCTATATAATAACGGTATTATTATTATTATATTCTCAAAATTTGAACCTGTGCGGACTGACGAAGAAGTGCGCGTGATTCTGAAGAAAACTGCCCCCAAGTCTTGGGAACTAGATCACATGCCCACTTCCCTCCTGTATAGATGTCATTCTTGCCCCACATTACCCATGTCATTAATCATTCTCTTCAAACTGGTTTTTTTCCCACCTTGTACAAAAATGCAGTTGTCACGCCGCTTTTGAATAAAGCATCTTTAGATCAGAATGACTTTAAGAACTACAGAACTGTGTCAAATCTTCCATTTTTATCAAAGGTCATTGAGAAAGTTGTGCTCTTTCAGACCCTGAAGTATCTCACCGTTAACAATCTTTTAAATCCCTTGCAATCAGCCTACCGTGCGAGTCATAGCACGGAAACAGCTTTACTGAGAATTATGAATGACCTGTTGCTTGCACTGGATGATAGTCAGGTTTCTGTTTTAGCTTTGCTGGACCTGTCTAGCGCATTTGATACGATTGACCATAGCACCCTGTTCCGTCGCATTGAACGTGTCTTTGGTATCCAGGGACAGGTTTTGATTAGTTCAAATCCTATTTGTCTGACCGGTCACAAGCTGTTTCTGTCTGTGATCATCTTTCAGTCGCAGCCCCTCTGTGTTTCGGAGTACCCCAAGGGTCAATCTTCGGGCCTGTGCTCTTCATTATGTATTTGCAGCCCTTGTCCGGTGTCATAGCTGCACATCCAATTTCTCACCAAGCGTACTCTGATGACACGCAGATGTATAAGTCAGGCCATGTTGAGCAGGTCGATGCCATCATCCAATGTGTGCAACAGTCAGTTTCTGATGTTAGAACATGGATGATAGCCAACAAACTATAACTGAATGAAGATAAAACAGAAGCCATGCTAGTTTCCTCTACCAGAATATCTTCTTCCTTACCGCAGTCCATCACAATCCTAGATACTGAATTTTCTGCTCAGGAGAGAAATCTTGGCGTCACCATTGATTGCAGTCTCTCACTAAAACGACACGTTTTGAATACCTGTAGATCTGCATTTATTAAACTGCGTCGCATTAGCTCCATCAGGCATCTTCTCACACCAGAAGCCACTAAACACTGGTCTGCTCCTTTGTCTTGTCCCGACTCGATTACGGCAATGCACTCCTGTGTGGCTGTCCTCAGTACCTTCTGGATCGGCTCTAGAGGGTGCAGAACTCAGCAGCACGGCTAGCTGTCAAGGCAAAGAAATCAGACCACATCACACCCATCCTTCGTTCACTTCATTGGTTACCTATCACATCTAAAATACAATACAAAGTTCTGTCCACCTGTCATACCTGTCTGTCTCCCTCTACTGGCCCTGTCTATCTTTCTGAGCTTTATCATTTGCACACACCTTCAAGACAGCTCCGTTCCTCAGCAGACATTAAACTATTACGCTTTCCGACCGTGAGAACTAAGTCTTTTGGCGAGAGGTTTTTCTCATACCAAGAACCATTTCTTTGGAATAAGCTCCCACAGCCCCTCAGTTATGTTGAATCAGCCAATAGTTTTCGGCAGTCTTTAAAGATGCATTTAGTCCTTTAAACGTGCATTCACCGTTATAATTCTTCTTTTTGTCAACATTTCATTGTCGGTGAGGGCTGTCTGGTGTGTCCGTTGTTGGTTTTATGGTACACGTGTGTCCTTTTGTATGTGAGTATATTTTGTTGGTGTGTTCTTTTTGTTATTCTTATGTTTCTTGTATATCTTGTTGCCTGAGTGTGTATGTTAGGGACTATATGTGTTGTAGGATGTAAGGTGTATGTATGTTAGTATGTCATTTGTACAGCTCACAAACCAGATAGGTGAGGCTAGCGCTGGCAGAATTGTATACAAACCAAGGGGAATCACAGCGCTGGACAGACAAACAGTTAGATCCCCTGCAACCGCCTATCAGGCACCCAATCGCCAGCCCACAGAGAAATACGCAGGTATAGCCCTTTCCCATTTGTAATAAGGAAGTTAAGCACGAGTATCCTCCCTTTGCTACACCGAGTTCCGGCAAGATGGAAGCAGACATAGAACGCATGAACGTGAAACAATTAAAAGATTTTCTTCGAAAACATGGACAACTTGTCAGTGGAAAAAAAGAAGAATTAGTGCGCAGAGCAAGAGGCACATTTCTGCTGCGAAAAGATGTTGAGGATGCTGTCGATGATGCTGTGGAAAGAAATGATGCAGGTCAGTAAACAGTTGACTCCACTGACCACTGCCATATGATATATTATAAATATTTCATATTTGTCAGCATGTGCTTCTTGTGCTTTGGACTCTGTTTATAAATTACATTATTGTCATATGTGTGTGTGTGTGTGTAAAATTTGATCTGCGAGTTAGTAGTTTTGTAATATAAGTAAAATCAATTATCCCTGATTTCTTATATAAATAAAGTATTCTACATGGCATAAAGTACATGAAATTGTTAATATTAAAAAAAAATTCATAAACTTTATAAAAAAACATCAATGTCTGTTTACTTGAGTACCTATGCATTTTTGTAGCGCTATCAAACGTACTTCGAGCAGTCCCCTTTATTATTATTTAATTTAATTTTTTTTTTTACAAAATGCTGAGTGCTAACTACTAGCATCTATTTCATTGTCATAGTCAGAGTTCCTTTCAAATAATGAGTATGAAGTTAAAAATGATGTAACATGAGATGATATGATTTAAAAAAAAAATAAAAAAATATATATAAAAATTAAAGAAAAAGAGAGAGCTATAGGCAACAAGTAGAGGTTTCTAGTAGTTGTTGCATTTTTCTTTAATCGCATATTCAAATTAAACTAATGCAGGCTGTAAAATAGATACCAACATAATCAATATTATATAATGTAATATTACTAATTATTTATTTGTTATAAGACTTCTAAAATTACAACTGAGTGTCATTATTATTAGTAATAACACCACAGATGTGTTGTTTAAAACATTTACTGTCAATTTTCATTCATACAGTATTTTTGCTTATTTTACGGATTGGCCACTATTTATCTTGAAAATGAAGTGGTGGTGTGGGTGACACCTTCTTTGTCCTGTTGCATCGGGGCGATGGCATTGCTGGACTACTACAGTACTAGTACTACTAATACTAATACTATAGACTAGAGGAAATCTCAAAGTGTGGTTAATAAATAAAGCTTCATTAAAGAAGACTAAATAAAGCTTCAGTAAATAAAAACACAAGTAATAATTCAAATAATTTACTAACCGTAGAGAGTTTAAAAGTTCGATTCGGGAAAACAGATGGGACATCATCACCAAATACAGGTCCACGTTTTCCAACAAAATGTTCCGAGCAAACAAGTGGATATTTGACCGTGTTATAATCTTGTCGGATCAAACGTAAGCGCTGCTCCCAAGCTCTTTTAAGTTGCTTGTTTGCTGGACAGCTATGTAGCTTGACAACTCTTCCGTCAATAATTTTTCCTCGGTGGTTATGGCAAATAACACAGTAATGTTTTCCACCTCCACATACTTTTGCCGATCTAGCCTTTAATGCTGACGCCATTGTCGAAACAGCAGCCGGAACTCAGTGAGCGTTCTCCTACGCTAAAGAGCAGCGAAAGATAACCCGTACTTGATGAGAAGTGAGACTGTCCTATAGAACAAGACGATCATTTCCATCCTTATTTCCATCCTTAAAGACATAAGGATGGAAATGATCGTCTTGTTCTATACCTGCGTATTTCTCTGTGGGCTGGCGATTGGGTGCCTGATAGGCGCGGGCAGGGGATCTAACTGTTTGTCTGTCCAGCGCTGTGATTCCCCTTGGTTTGTATACATTTGTACAGCGCCTAGAGCTTTTCTATCGAAAGTATAGGTGCCTTAAAAAAATACATTATTATTATTATTATTATTATTATTATTATTATTATTATTATTATTATTATTATTATTATTATTATTATTATTAATTTCGTCCTGTGTCGCCAGGCGTGTGCCATCTCAGACAGCAAACGGTTGCAAAT
>BTPG01000004.1:115418513-115473513 GCA_036245525.1 Semisulcospira habei | reverse complement strand
TAGAGTAGAAGGAGATGGATTCCTTTCGCTACACGAGCCCACAGAGCGTACTAATGACGGGAAGCGCCGTGTTACCGTCTTTTTTTGTGTGTGTGCGCCGACGTATGTGTTGATCAGAGGTTGGCTTAGAGAGGAGAGAAATAGATCAACATTATAAGCATAAAAATATGAACAACTCTGAATGTTCCTAAAAGATAAACGCATCTGAGCTTCAAACAATACGGTAGACTTTGGGATGAAATCCTTATCTTGTTGTTATTTTATATCCGATGTTTACTGTAAATTAGTACCTCGGCGTCCTATGTCGGATAGGCCTCCTATGTCGTGTCAAGGCCAAAGTCAGCAAGTCCATTTTTTGTGAAAATCGAGATTTTCAGTGTAATACACTGTAAACGGACTTACTGCCTTTTGCCTTCACATGGCAGTCTTGAGTTCGGGAGAATTCCAGCTTTTTGAAGACGACTGAAATGGGCTGACTCAAGGACACGTACCCCCGTGAGCAAACGATTCTCGGGACCACTTCGCCCACGGTTGGTCCGAGGAACTTTTGCCTGCTGGGACTAAATGGGCAGGAAACGGAAGAACGTCGGCTGTCTCCCTCGATCCTTCGCGTTACGCGTCAGCGTGGCGAACCAAGGGAGACAACCAGCGAGGAAACGGAAGTTGTCTGGTGGCATTCATGCTAATTATGCGGCCTTTGCCCTTGGTCTCTTTTTGTACATTAGAATTTATTTTTAAGACGATACCTTCTGAGCAACGACCCTTTTGTGATAGAAAAAAATGGTCTTGAAAGACAGGTGCTCCCTCAAGAGACGCCTTGAAGGGCAAACAGTGTCACCTGTCATTAAAGACCATCATTTAGGTGGCTACAGCCACAGTCACAGCTACAGCCACCTAAATGATGGTCTTTGATGACAGGTGATCTCGCACAGGAGTGGTCGCTCAAAACAAGTTCTGCTGTAGGCACCTTTTTACTTCCATTACCAAGGGCGCGTGCCGGCAGAACGTGTACTAACACAGCTAGTCTTCTGGGCACTTTGTACTGAACAGGTCGCGGGAAATCCGTAGACCCTGATACCCGTGGCCTTGCACTATCACAGCAGAGCTGATAAAACTATCAGGTGTTCGTAATTCAAGACCAGCGAATGATAATTTGAATTTAGATCTCATCTGGAAAAACGTTTCATGTAGAGTATTACGCCGGTAGTCCATCCGTATCTTGTGCAACGCGCATAGGTCTCTGGCTCCCCGGTGAGCAAAAGGTCCTCGGGCCTACGTCAGCCTTAGCTGGCCCGCGCACGGCTAAGGCTGACGTTTGGCCCGAGGAGGACCTTTTGCTCACCAAGTGGCTTTTTCTTCACGGGCCAATGCAAACTCACCACCACAAGAACTCTATCGCCAGTAACCGGATCTGACTGTATGTATGGCTCCGGCGCGCAGCGATACACTGAGGTTGACATGTATTGCTTCGTGACCAGCCTACAAGATGAGTCATTCTGTTATAAAAGTTATATATATATATAAGGTTACGGCCTTGATTTGCTGCTGCCTAGCACAATACAGCTCACTGAGTCTTGGTAATATCAATAATTTCCGCATGAATTTGTAACAATCCCTCAGGATAAAATGTGTTGTATGAATGGATAACAATACACGTCATTCATCCGCTCTCTGGACAAAACTCAATAGCCAGTTTCGTAAATCGTACAATTCCATCGTTGTAAATAAAACTAAATGTTCAATTCGTAAATGCAGTAACCTTTGATGCATGAAACCTTTGCATCCGCCACACACAATGTCCTTGACCCTTTTAGAACACACTGTTTATTTAACTCATTACGTCCTGAGGCTGATTTAAAAAAAATAAAATGCCTATTGTCCACTGAAGGCTACATTACAGATTAAGAGACAGATCAAGCATTTTAGTTCAAGGGTGTTGCAAGAATAGCTTGGCGCCTCAGGAGCCAAGCTATTCTGGCACCACCCTTAAACCATCATAGTCAAATGAATTCTTGCAATAGTGTATCAAGACGAAAAGGGTTAATGGACCGTTTGTTTGTTACAAAAGTGAGCTTCGACATGAGGGTGTCTTGTGGATCAAATGGCTGTCTTTCTGAGGGCATAAAATGAAGACAAATACGCCCCAAAGAGCTACGATTGCAGGGGCTCATGAGAGCCTATGCCCCTCTTTGTCAGCTGAGGCTGACGTCGGTCCGAGGATCTTTTGCTCACTGGGGATCTGCAACGTGAGCACTTATAAACGTGCCTGTTGAATGCAGGTTTCTTTTAGACGTGCCCAATTCTTATCGACCGAAGGAATAGTCGATTTTACGTTGTGCTGAAGAAAGGAAAAAAACCAAACGCTGACGAGCAAAATATATGTGACGTTTAGGAAACCATCGAAAACACTATAGTGTTTCGATGATTCCAGAAAGGTCACATTTCTTTTGCAAATCGGTATTAATATAAATCTAAAAAAAGGAAACAACCTTGAACAGCATAAGCGGATTATGACGTGAAGTTGGAGAGAGGCCTTCAACAGCCTTGACATTTGTTCACTGCATGGATTTTTTTAATTTTATTTTTAAGATGATACCGAAAGATGCAGGCAGAAACAAAGCAAATTTATAAAACACAAAATTGGTGATGTTTATTTAAACGTTAGCAGCTTATCTATGAGGTTTCAGGTGACAAAATAAGCCGCCCTTTTTTTATGAAATGTTATTACAAACGACTTCATCATGACAAAGCGGGACAACTCCTCCCCCACCTCCTTCTCCAAACGAAAGAAATTTAAAAAAAAAGAAATAATGAAGAAACAAACGAACGAATGAACGATAGGATGAACGAAAGGACGCACAAAACAAAACAAAACAAAAAACACAAAACAAAACATAAAACAAAACAAAAACAAAACCACCCCCCAAAAACAACAACAAACAAACAAACATAAAAACAGACAAGCAAACAAACAATTTTTTTAAAGAGCATCTAGGGAATGAAAAACAAAAAGAAGAAACCAAACAAATCAACAAACAAACAAATAATATTACTAATAAGAATATTACATCGCCTAGCATACGACCACTTCCTCTCAGAGATGTCTAATCAAATCATTATTTGGAGACATTATTGCGCAAAAAAAGTAGTTCAACAGAAGAATAGCTTGCAAACGTACTACACCTAACCATCTCGCGCTGTATTTTTTATTTTTTTTTATTTTTGGGACATGTAAAGGCCAGTGTGGGACAAAATTACTGGACGACAGCTTCTCACAATAGGCGCCTGAAAAGCGTGTATGGATACAGGCCTGTCTCAGTCCTTCACAGCCGAGAAAAAGTGAACTCCAACTGCAAGAGGCATAGATCTTCATGAGCCCCCGCGACTGCGGGGGTTTCTTCTTCTTCTCGAACGCCGTCACACTTGGAGTTTGGCTCTCAAAATGAAATCTGTGGTCTTCTGTAGTGCCTCCACAGGCCCGTACAGTTTCTCTTGTAGAGTGGCGGGCTTCGGCCATATCTCCTCCCTCAGCGGCTGGTGGTTCCCACAGTCCTGGAGGATGTGCTCTGTGGTCTACTGCGGGGGTTCATGAGGATCTATTTCTTTTGCTGAGACCACTTTGTGTTCATGTTCTTTGGACAGTTTGTGGCTTTTGGTCGTTCAGTGAACACAGATTTTGGAAAGAAAATGTACGTCCGTTGGCATGGACCCGGGAGCCATACAATCAGACAGTGTTATTCGAGATCGCGCTATTTTAGCATATGCTGAATTCACATAGACTTGTGCACACTCCACGCAGCGATTCTCGTCTCCAGCCCTCAATCTTTGTGTTACGTGGTAGTGGTCGTAGTATCATGCAATCACACCAGACACACTCACGTAGGGTTCTTGTAGAAAAACCTCACTCAGTGGTAATTAATTGAATGCGTTGTACTTGTCCTTTCTAAGGGTGTTTCTTTACTTATTGGTTGTTTCTTTGCAGTTTCCACGCTTGAGAGTCACATTTTTTTGTATGGATGTCTGTTACGTGTTAGTTGTGGTCGTAGTATGATGCAATCACACCAGACACACTCACGTAGGGTTCTTGTAGAAACACCTCTCAGCAGCAACTCGTCACACGTGGCACAAGGTTGTAGACCACACTGGAGTAACAGTTCCAACAGTACTTTATCCTCACGATGCACTCTCATCACAATGCATCCACACTTCGATGCACTATCTCGCACATATGCATTCTCATTTTGATACACTGACTCTTACAATGCACGCACATACTTTCTAACACTCTCTTTAACACTATCACAAATGTTCAGAACAATCCCGCAGATTACACAACTCAATCAATCAGAAGAGAAAACGTAACCAAAATCATTAATATTCATTAAAAGGAACACTCTAGATTTTTCTACAATTTTCCACTAAAATCTAGTTGCATTACGTAAACGTCATTAAATGTAACCAACGTGTGTACTACAAAACTTTGACGTCATGTTTGAGGTCACTAGAACAATCGCGCTTTTTCCAGAACCTTCCAGCTATATCTAGGTTGCTCACAAACCAGAGAGGTGAGGCTAGTGCTGGAAGAACAGTACACATACCAAGGGAAATTACTCAGCGCTGGACATACACACAGTTAGATCCCCTGCCACCTCCTATCAGGCACCCAGTCGCCAGGCCACAGTAATGCACCTTATTGTTTGTGTATGTGTGTTTCTCCTGCCTACTTCCTAAGTTCCAGAAAAAACACGTGGTTAAAGACTTGACCTTTTGCATCCTTTTAGGGATGTATATGATCGTCTTGTTCTTTACCTGTGTATTTTTCTGTGGGCTGGCGATTGGGTGCTGATAGGAGGGGGAAGCGGATCTAACTGTGTGTATGTCCAGCGCTAAGTAATCCCCCTTGGTATGTGTATTTATCTTTGTCGGATTTTGCTACAAGTTAGCGAAATGTTGAACATTCTAGTGAAACACACAAAAAAATCGATCGCAATTCTCCATGTACAAGAAAACGAAAAAGGTACGTGATTCTAATATAAGATAACTCAACTGAACATCGGATCTTTTCCTGTGATCAACACACGCATGCCCTAAAAAAGAATAACACAACCACAAACGTAACACTTTGCCCAAGTTTGTTGTTCCTACTCAAAATAGTGCTGCGCTTTTCTTCCTCCTTACGGGAAATGGACTAAATAGTGGCCACAGTTGCGGTGCTTTGCGGCTCGCAGACGTTTTAGCTGAACGAAAATGGGCGCAGGCGATTCTAAAAGTTGTTAAATTCGTGCCTAAAGCCTAGACAAGGAGAAGTGTTCTTAGACTTGCCAGTCAGCTACGTAAAGACGTCAGCAGCCAAGCACTCTCACCGGCGTCGCCATTACTGTATACCGAAGCACTACTGAATTGGAACGCGGACCGCAATATCAGCGGTTGCACAACACGTTGCTCCTGAATTTATACCATCGACGCTACTTGTGAACAGCGTTAACGTTATATGTGTGACCATACAAGCCTAACAATGCATAAAAATGTACTACCACTGACGTAAAATTATTGACGCGAATGTTTTGACGCAAAATCAGTCAGCAATTCTCACTGCACTAACAGTGACTGAGACTGAAGGATAACCCATAGTCGAAGCGCACTGTTTCAGACTTGTAAAGATGAAAAAAATAAACCACTAGGCGAGCAAAAGGTCCTCGGGCTGACGTCAGCCTTATATAGCACTAGCACAACCGTGCTCCGGCCAGCTAAGGCTGACGTCGGCCCGAGGACCTTTTGCTCTCATAGCCTGCATTCCCGTGGGAGCCGCTGCGCCGAGAGACCCGTGCGCGCGTTGATCAGAAATTGAGGTGTACTGGTTTTTTTTAATATGAGGGCTGACTGGCAGAAACCGCGTTCCTAATACATTCAAACGTGTGTAAGACGACCGTGATAAACAGCGGTCTCCTTAGAAAGCGGTCTACTTACAAAGGGGTCTCCTTACAAAGGGTCATCAAAGTCACGCAGAAAACAGACCATGATCCGACCTAAAATGGGTGGTCTGCCAAGACAGGTGGTTGCCTTATGAAGGAGGTCGCTCTGGCAGGACATGTATCAACACGCACTCGTCATGCGCCTGTGGACATCTCGTTTTCTCGGCTGAATCAAGTCTTTATTCATAGAAGATTTTTTTTTTTTAGAATGGGTCACGAATTATGTCCATGACGACAAAGGCGGGCAGATTTAAAATCTGACAACTACAGTAACCAGATAACAATTATGGCATGTCTATAGTTTCCTCCTGTTGTCAGTTCTTTCGTTTCTTGTCATTGGCTGGGAGTATACAGCCCCAAATCCCAGCCACGACCACCAGCAAGAAACACAGAGTCACATTAGCGGCAGGGGCCCACGAGAATCGATGCCCTGTTTCTGACGAACTCCTTTTTTGTTATCCGTTGCCACGGCCTGTCTTTCGATTTTTGTCAAGGACTGAAGAGTCCGCGATGAAACCCCTTCACTGCCCGAGGGATAGCACATACAATCCGACTGCAAGAGGCATAGATCCGCATGAGCCCGCGCGACCGTAGGGGCTCATGAGGATCTATGCCTCTTGCTGGGACCACTTTGTGTCCATGTTCCTCGGGCGGTTGTGGCTTTTGGTCGTTGAATGAACAAAGATTTCAAGAAACGAAAATGTGGTGAGTGGCAGACACGTCTAAAGGCGGGAGGCAGACATTATAATGAGCCTGGGCAGTAGCAAGGACTCGGTATGATCCATGAATCTGGCTCACGAGGCGGAAACGTGTCTGTAAAAATATATTTGTCATTGTTAGTTCCACTGACGTCATGACCTTTATCCTTCGTTTCTTGTTGTCAGCTGCCCGCGCAGTCCCCCTTTCAATAACAAGATACATAGATTTTCATTAAAAAAAAAACTGCCAAGTGAGTACGAAAAAGCACTGTCAAGGGAGAGAAGTGTGCATGATTGTCCAATGATCATAGATCTACTTTGGTCCAAGCACACACACACAAAAAAAAAGATAGGAAAAAGGGGGCGCTAAGTAAGAGACTGAAAGCAATGCATATGGAAGCCCCCCCCCCTCCCCCCTCCGAAGGGGGCGTATCACATATCCACTGTTCCAGCCCCTAGGTGCATGGAAATTTAAATCTATTGCCGATGGTGTGCTGAAGAGGTCGCCAAGACCGAAACAGCTGTCCACATCGGCTCAATATCTGGACCCCCCACTTGGGGGACCTAGATTTAAATTTCCAATGCACCTAGGTGCTGGAACAGTGGATATGTGATACGCCCCCTTCGGGGGGGGGGGGGCTTCCATATGCATTGCTTTCAGTCTCTTACTTAGCGCCCCCTTTTTCCTATCTTTTTTTTTGTGTGTGTGTGCTTGGACCAAAGTAGATCTATGATCATTGGACAATCATGCACACTTCTCTCCCTTGACAGTGCTTTTTCGTACTCACTTGGTAGTTTTTTTCTAAATTACAAGCACTGGCAGTCAACCCTTTCGGTCTAGTTTTTTACATAGATTTTCATGAGCCATACATGTACAGCGGCTCATGAGAATATACCCTTGATGACCCTCCTCACATCACCGCCGCCCCCCCCCCCCCTTTTTTTCTAACCGATGGTGTTATTTCGGTTTGAGGTTTGACTGCGGTAATTAGGTCAGGAAAAGATCAGTATGAAGTCTTCGTTATTCTGGTTCGTTGGGTAAGGATTCTGCAGCCAACGTGCCGTCATTCAAAGTCCTTGTGAAATAGTTTATTTGGTTTTGATGCTTTGTTTTAGCCCCTCACTGCCGAGAAAATGTGAGCACGACCCAAGTGCAAGAGACGCAGATTCTCATGAGCACCTGCATTTGCGGGAGTTCATGAGTATCTGTGCCTCTTGCTGACAGCACATTGTGGTTCCATTTTCCTTAGAGGGCTAAGTCGTCTCTTGGTGTCACATTAACCAAGATTTCAGAAAAAAAAAATATCCAGGCGGTCTGCGACCGCTACTCGCAGTGAAAAGGTTAATCTCTTTGCCCTCTTTGATCTGTTGAAGAGTGTGACAATCAATATTGGCACCATTCAGTGGAGTAGGAACCCAGAGAGAGAGAGAGAGAGAGAGAGAGAGAGAGAGAGAGAGAGAGAGAGAGGTGGTGGTGGTGTTGGTTTGGGGGGGGGGGGGGGGGTGCGGGTATTAGCTCGTACAGCAAAAGTATGTTTGGGCCATGTCTCGTTTTCTTGCCTGTGGGCCATTCCTCACATCGGCCGCGCCCAAGCAAACATTAACCCATTTAACCCCACGACCGCATTTCCCAAATTTTGGAGGTGTCACCTAACGACCATGAACCAGATGGAGAAGATGGATCAACCATGATAATTCAAGGGTAGTGCCAGATTAGCTTGGCACCTGACGGCGCCATGCTAATCTGGCACTACCCTTGAATTATCATGTTCGATCCATCTCCTGCTGTAGTGAGTCGGGGTAAATGGGTCAAATCATACTTTTATATAATGCCTGTTAAAGTAACACCTGAATTTTGCAAGGTACGTGTGCCTTCTGACATGATATCCCTTCTCATTCCTCGTCGTCTGATTTCAAGATAGTTTGCCAAACCTGTCCTAAAGTAAATCCCTTCTTCTGGTCTGACCTTTTCATTTGCTGGTGTACTTTTAACCTTTGGCTGTCGGTAGCGCTTTTTGTCCAGGTGATTTCCACAGAATCACCTGGACAAAACGCGCTAACGACAGCCAAAGGGTTAAATGTATCAAGTAAACTGAATGTTTATCAAGTCATGCTTTCCCAAATCTTTCCATGACGGGGCAAATTCCAGGGCACACCCATTGCACGTAACACACACACACACACACACACACACACACACACACACACACACACACACACACACACACACACACACACACACACACACATGGGAAAACCAAAATCAAAAAGCATTATCGCTCAGTACGATGTATGCCCATAATTGTTCTTCCTTGTTCCTGGTTCAGTTACTTCTCTTTTTTCTTCTTTGGGTTATTTTTGTGAATATTGCAGGCATCTACTTAAAGTCGTATCAATTTCAAAACCCCTTCGCCCCCCCCCCCCCTTCCTCCCTCTTTTTTTCTCTCTGTCTCTGTCTTCTGTCTCCTCTGTCTCTCTCTCTCTCTCTCTCTCTCTCTCTCTCTCTCTCTCTCTCTCTCTCTGACTCTGTCTGCCTCTGTTTGTCTATCTGTGTTTGTCTCTCTGACTGTCTCTGTCTCACTGACACTGCCTTAGATGTGTATCAGATTAATGCTATGCACCAATTTATTTCCTTTGCTTTTGTATCGGTGGCAGTTACAAATTCTCCATCTCCAGTTTGTTTTAAATGTTTATATTTTTTTTAAATTCATCTATTGTGTTCGTTAATTTTTTTCATTGATTTTTGGGGGGCGTATGCTGCGCTTGCTTAGCTGTTGTGTTCTGTTTTGTTTACAGGACAGCTTGTAAGACAGGCATTGAGTTTATCCTGCAATAAAAGATTCATTATCATCATCATCTCTCCCTCTCTCTCTCTCTGTCTCTCTCTCTCTGTCTCTCTGTCTCTGTCTCTCTCTGTCTCTGTCTCTGTCTCTCTCTCTCTCTCTCTCTCTCTCTCTCTCTCTCTCTCTCTCTCTCTCTCTCTCTCTCTCTCTCTCTCTCTCTCTCTCTCTCTCTCTCTCCAAGCCAGAGTCTGTTTATAATGTGTCTGTCGGTAAAAGTATCAGCGACCACTTTCCCATCAGCTGTACGTGATCTACTAAACTCCCTAAAGCAAAGAGAGGGTGTCATGCGTATATCACATATCGCTCCTTTAACGGTTTTAATGAAAGTGAGTTTCTGTTTGATTTTAACAACGCACCTTTTGGTAAAGTATTTAGTAAATCTGACCCTTATAGAGCCCTGTCTTTCTTAAGATCTTGAATAAACATACGCGTCAAACACGCATAATCCTAGCCGTGGCTTATACAAGACATCATTCAGGCCATCAGGTTAAGAGATGCCCTGAGAGAATAGAAGCGCTTCACTGAATTTAACGTGAGCGGAATCGCTTGAAATCTCTATAGCGGCAGGCTAAATCTCGTTCATTGATCGCCTGATTAAACAAGACAAAGACATCATAGTGTCCATACTCTGGCGCGTTATGGCCGTAGTGACTGGAGGCAAATGTAACAAATCTCCTTAATCGCTTCTGACCTGACTGCCGACATCTTTAACGACCATTTCCTCTCAGTTGCCGAGTCTCGTGTCCCTTCAGAAGCAAATTCTCTGCCCTACCCCTGCCCAGACAGACTAGTTGACTTTTGTAGAACGCGGACTGCAGGATCTGACCCTTTTGTGATTCCACCACTGGCAGTGCACGAAGTCGGCAAGACAGTCAGTTCAATGAAGAATAAGAAGTCGTCTTGGCCAGATGAAATCAGTCCCAAAATATTCAAGTTATCTATTCCCTATGTTGTTGAAACAATAACCTATATTTATAACCTGTGCATTCCATTTAATGTTTTCCCAAAAGAACTTTAAAAAGCAAAGGTTATACCCCTCCTGAAAACAAGAGATAAGACTGATGTAAATAACTATCGTCCCATCCCACTATTGTCCATCCTTAAAAAAACACTTGAACGGCATATCCATAAACATCTTTCGGAATATCTAAAAGAGCATAAATTAATCCACCCCCTTCAGTCGGGATTCAGACCGAAGCACAGCTGTCACACGGCCCTAGCACGATAAACGTTCAATAAACCAGGGCGAATTTAAAGGCGCTGTGTTTATTGACTTACGAAAGCTTTTGATCTTGTTGACCATAAACTTCTACTTTTCATGCTAAATGTGTACTTCGGTAGTTCTTTTGGCAATGAACGCGTTTCTTCCTCAAATAACTGCAGGAAGATATCTCTTTACCACCATGGCGCAACTCCACTTTTCGCCTCCTATCTTATCGACAGACAGCAGCGCCATGGTCAATGGATCATACTCCTCAAGCGGATTAGTAACACGGGCCTCCCCTCTTTTGCCTCTTTATAAATGACCTGCCACTACATAATTTTATGACCAGCGACAAAATTTCGTGTGATCTATTCGCTGACTGATGACTCCACAAGAGTATTCTTTAAATGGCCGTTTGCAGCAGAGTTTGAGCGAAATTTCCACTTGGTGCTCAAACAATGAAATGATTCTAAATCCTCTCAAAACGGAATGCATGACGATAGCAACCCGACAGAAGCACCAGCTCAAGCAACTTACACTCAGCCTGACTATCCATAAGACACCGTTACACAGGTCACGGAACACAGATTACGTGGTGTAATTGTTGATGACCAGATGACGTGGCAATCGCACACAACTGCTGTATGTAAAACTGTTGCCAGAAATGTTTTTATGCTTTCAAAATTGATGTACATTATCGATGTTCATGCCCGCAAGTTATTTTACAATGCACATGTCAAATCCCACATCGATTTTGCATTCACAGCTGTCATGCCAAGGCAAGTTCAGGTTATTCTACATCAAGACGAAACTTTATTACACGGTGCCCAATGATAGATCTATTTAAAACCAGTGTATCTTTCCCAGGCGCATCTTTCTGGAACAAACTGTCTACATGTAGAAAACAAGCTAGCTCCCTCTCCTGTTTCAAGGAGTGCCTCATCAAGTACTTGTTGTCCGCCGACACATAATCTACCAATAGTATCCGTATCGAATATGTGGTTATCTTAACACATTCAGTCCCGACACACCATAGCCAGATATGGCTCGACCATGATAGTTCAAGGGTGGTGCCAGAACGGCTTGGCGCCTATAGGCTATTCTGGCACCACCCGTAAACTATCATGATCGATCTGTCTCCTGAATTATAATGCAGTCCTCAGAGGACAACCCCAAAATGTGGGGATTTGGTACCTGGGACACAATGACTTAATCAGTGCATGCTGCCGTATGGTTTGTCCATACTAATTAATAATCGCCTAATTACATAATTCATGTTTTTCTTATAACCTGCATAATTTTTGCTGTCTTAAGTAAAATTTTCACTATGATTTGAATGATTTGCTTAGTATATAGGTTATCACTTGCGCGTGCCTATGTCTCTCTCTCTCTCTCTCTCCCCCACCCGGGTCTGCCCTGGGGGACTTGGGTGGGGTAACTACTTTTTAGTTCCCAGGGTCACCCTGGTCAGCCTCACAGGGTGGGTTTTCTTCTGTATTCTGGGGCATGTGTTTCTGTCTACCCTTGGTCCATTCACCTGTATTTTCTTTTTTTTAACTCTCCCTACTGTCTGCGCTGCCTGTAGCTCTTGATATTGGATGTGTGTTGCTAAATGGTCTTAGCGTTATTTAGGTCCCATGTCGCAGGTTTATTTAACGTATTGGACCGGCTGGCGACATACATTCAATATTCTGTTGTTTTTTTTGTTTTTTTTTTCACACGCAGTGCAGGCACGTCCTGAGAAAGCCTTGTTGTTGTCGGGACGTTAAGTAATGTACAATCAATCTCTCTCTCTCTCTCTCTCTCTCTCTCTCTCTCTCTCTCTCTCTCTCTCTCTTTCTCTCTCTCTCTCTCCCCCCCCCCCCCCCCCCGTAAGTCTGAGTACAAGATCGGAAACATCAGAAAGCTTTTCATAGTCCCAAAACCAAGGATCGATCTATATAAAACTAGCTTATCCTTCTCAGGGACACTTATCTGGACTGTGCTTCCCGACCATGTAAAATCCGCCTCCTCGCTAGCCTGTTTTAAAAAGGGTCTCTGCAAGTATTTTGTGGATCACTCGTACGGATGCCTTAACCACTTGTAACCACTTGTATTATATGTCTCTTTCTATGCTGGGTCCAATTTATTCCAAATTAAGCAGGCTGTTATCCTTTTCATTTATCATTTGGACTACTTAGCTCTATGTGTGGAGGGAGGCGGGGGGCGGGAGGCGGGGGGGGGGGGAGGTGTCTGTGAGTCTATGAGTATGTCTATGTGAACAGTGTTGTCAATTGTTTGCAAGTATTATGTTTTACTTATATGTATGTATATTTGTAGTTAGTCTTGTACTTGTTAGCAACGGCAGATTTGTAAAATGGCTGTGTCGATGACGATGTCAATGCCTAAACCGTTATAAAATAAAGTTTCATTGATTGATTCTCTCTCTCTCTCTCTCTCTCCTCCTCTCTCTCCACTCTCTCTCTCTCATCTCTCTCCTCTCTCTCTCTCTCTCTCTCTCTCTCTCTCTCTCTCTCTCTCTCATTCTCTCTCTCTCTCATATAAACTGTGAAATGTTTGTTTAAAATATTATTTTAAAATATCAGCGCAACTCTTCAAAAAGAGAATAACACTGCTGTCGTGTTGTTTTCATAATTAACAAGGTTCTGCGTCATACGAGAACAATTAGCCAGGGCACTGTATCCGAGTGACAGTGTGACACAAAATCAATATATTATAACCAAATCACGCGACCATTAAAGTTAGTTTAATATCAGGCATAGCATATTAATATGTTGTGATATTTAACGTCAAACTGTTATTGACTGAATAAATAACATTTGTCAGGGAAGTGCTTCCACCTACCGGTGAAATCGCACTGAGAGGGGTGGGGGTTAATTTTCTCGGGTGTTGTGGAGGTTGATGTCGGTCTGCATCTCGTGTTTACGTCTGTGTCCCTCAGGGTCATCCTGCGTTCAGACTACAGCAGAATCTTTTTTGTTGTTGTTGTTTGTTGAGCGACCACCCTTATGACATAATATATCACCCGTCATTAAAGTCAATCAATTAGGTGTCTGTAGCCACCTAAATGATGGACATTAATGACAGGTGACACTTTTTGTCCTTCAAGGTCTTCAAGGTATTATTATAAGTTATTGGTCGGAGGGGTTCGCTACACGGACCTTTGTAGGCCTGATGGAGGTCAAAGGAATCATTGTACCCCGAAGGCTGAAGGTTTTGTTCTGTAAAAGATCGTCAAACGTTCTAAAGTACAAAGTTACTGAGTGTTGTTCGAAACAACAAGCACACTCAGTACTGGAGACGGCAACGTCATGACATATTTTTACATTACCTCATAAGTCTATTATGTAAAAAGGTATATTCCTTTGACGTCAATCATGTCTGGCGTGATCCAGGTCGCAAGATGTCTTCTTGATTTCTTTTACGAAAATAGTGGAGGAATGAAAACAAATACGTTATTGGTCGGAGGGGTTCGCTGCACGGACCCTTGTAGGCCTTCGGGAGGTCAAATGAAGCATTGTACCGTACCCCTCAGGCCTTCGGCCTTTGGGGTACAATGTTTCCTTTGACTTCCCTCAGGCCTACAAACTTCTCCGACCGATAACAAATCATATATATATATATATATATATATATATATATATATATATATATATATATATATATATATATATATATATATATATAATATATATATATATATATATATATATATATATATATATATATATATATATATTTTTTTTTTTTTAAATATAGTGCCACACTTGTTGTCTGTCGAGATTCCCAACTCTCTAATCACCGGCCGCAAATCGAGGGAGAAACCAGTGTGATGTAATGCTTTTCAATATTGACAGCTTTGGTCTGTTCATGAGGTTACCGACCGCATCGGAGTCAGTAGGCTTGGATACTGCAGCGGGAGTACAGTTCGTTCTTGAACGTAACTAAGCACTGACATCGGGTTGCTGCCCGTCGAAGACATAGCTAAATGCACTGTACTGTAATGTCTTTAATTCATTTAGCCCCGACGCACTACAGTAGGAGATGGATTGACCTTGATACTTCAAGGGTAGTGCCAGATTAGCTTGGCGTCTGAAGGTGCCACGCTGGTCTGGTACTACCCTTGTCATATCATGATCGTTTCACTTACTGCAACTGGTACATAGTCTTTAGGTGACACCTCACAATTTAGGACCTGTGGCCTTGGGTTAAAGCATGCAATTAAAGCTCAAATAAGATCCAATATCACAACGCTCCAATCATGATTAATAAATAAACACATGAACATGAAAATCTCTAGACAGCACTGCGGTAATTGTGTAATCAATGTGTCCGTGTGTTCGTTCGTTCTTTGTTTGTTCGTTCGTTGGTTGACTGGTTGATTAATTGTCTTTTTGGCTGGTTTGTGTGTTAATTTGTTTGGACATCTGGCTGATTTGTTGTTTGTTTGTTTGTGTATTTGTGTGTTTGTTTTTGTATTGTTTGTTTGTTTGTCATATAACTGAAAGTCGGCACATGTTGGTACACAGATAGCACAGGTCTACGCTACTTCTGTTAACCGTTTCAGTCCTAAAACATCAAATCAAGATTTGCGTCGACCATGATATTTCAAGGGTTGTGCCAGAATAGCTTGGCGCCTTGAGGCTCTAAGCTATTCTGGCACCACCCTTGAATCATCCCGATTAATCTTTCTAGAGCTTCATGACAGTCTACACCCTGAGAGGACAACTCCCATATATAGAAATTTCTGCTTCAGTGCTTATTCTCAAAAGTTGCTGACAGTCTATTAAAAAAAAACAAGCACGGCTTGATTTGTTATAGTTTGCGCCAGGGAAAGCCGCAAACTGCCACCCGATACAAAGCCAAACAGTCTGGGCAGACTAGTATGATCAGAAGTCCAGAGTTTCTGGCGCCCAATTCGGAAGCTGTTGGCGCTCTCCCGTCCTTTTAAGCTAACCTCGTCCATCTGCATGATGCATAGATTTCCAGGAACTTTTGCAAATCACAGTCGGTGTAGTGCATCCATTTACTTACTTACGTCAGTTTTACTCTGTTCTTCTCAGGCAGAAGCATATTTATTCGGGGCTTTAAGGCTCGATTTTCGAGGCCAGCAGAATTCTACTGCAAGAGGCATAGATTTTCATGGGCCCTGCTAGCAGTGGTTCATAAAAAAATCTATGCATCCTGCTGATCCGCGACCGCATTGACTTTTCGTCTATGTTCCACAGACGAAGAGGACCACGGCGACTGCCAGCGTCTAGAATTAGAAATGATGTCTCTGGGACCGCTACAGATTCACTGCTGAAAAATCTCGCCCACCTAAGGCATACCGTCCAAGATATGAAGAGGGCATGCAGCAAGAGGCATAGATCTTCATGGGCCCCGCTGTTGCGGGGGCCCATGAGGATCTATTCCTCTTGCATTTCGCTGAGTCGACGCTCTGCATTGAAGGAGTCAAAGAGACTGTCTTCTTCCTCTTCTCCTCCCACGGGAGCTCAGACCTTCGGGCCGGGGCGGGATCAAGGGTGCAAATTGGATTTGCCGAAGCGTATTCCAGCGACAGTTTCCTGATCCTTACTAGTACAGATCTGGTCACAAATGGTACAAGGGCAGCGAACACCTCCAAATGTGCACGAGACATAGATCCTCATGATTCCCAGCTACTTGCAGGGACTCATGAGGATCCATGCCTCATGTTGTCAATGAATCCTGTACTCGAAACGTTTACCGGATGGTGGTTTGTTTTTTCGGCTTTTTTTGTTGTTGTTTTTTTCTTTTTGTTGTAGCTGAGCCATCATACGTTTCATCAATCATTGTTCAACCTTGATATCCTGCTACAGGAGAAAGGATGACCGTGAGATATCCTGCTACAGGAGAAAGGATGACCGTGATATTCCAAGGGTGGTGCAGAATTAACTTGACCCTTATCATGACCTTTTATGTCTCTACATGATACGTTTCTTAACCCGTTTAGTGCCCGTTGACGGAAACTGTGCTTCTCCAGTTTTCTTCAGTTCGGCATCAACAAGTTCTAGTTGTCCTAGGAACATGGATTCAAAGCGTTGTCAGCAAGAGGCATAGATCGGGGGCTCATGAGGATCTACACCTATTGCAGTTGGGTGTCTTCACGTTTTCTGGGCACTGAACGTGTTAAGAGGGAACGTCACAAACACAGGATTTTCCACCTGAGAGTTCAACGTGTTAATGGCGACAGTTTCCTGTGACGAGTTAAGACCAGTCTCGTCTAGGAAAATCCAGACCAGGCCAAGCATGTAAACTACAAAGAGTTGCACTTCTCGCTTTACAGAGACGAGTAGCCCATTATGTTTCTGTGAGTATGTTTTGTTTTTGTTTTTATTAAAGAAAAAGAAGAAAGGTTTTAACCCGAAAATGTAATACACTTCGTTGTGCTTAGTCCTTTCTAAGCGTGTTTCTTTATTTTTGTTGGGTTTTATCTCAGCCTGCAATAACTTTCTGTGAGGTCTGTGAGGCATTAACCCCGTAACTGCCAAGAAAAGGTGAACACGATGCAGGTGCAAGAGGTATAGATCCTCATGAGCCCCCGCAGTAGCGGGGGCTCATGAGGATCTATGCCTCTTGCTGACACCACTTTTGTATGCATGTTTCTTGGGAAGGCACGGCTCTTTTGGCGTTGAATTATAAAAGGTTTCAGAAATACAGTTTGCTTCCACTGACAGCGAAGGGGACAAGATAGCTCTCTGGTAGTCCCGAGGAAAGTGCGGGGGATGGGGGGGGGGGGGTGTAAGCCTAATCAACTCGAGACCAGGGAGTGATTTAGGCCCGAGGGATACTGGCTTGTGGAAAGGGGCAGAGATGAATAGGAAGGGGTGGGGGTTGGGTGGGGTGTGGGGGGGGGGGGTGTGAAGATGATGGCTCTTATTGCCCCCTCAAGGGAGAATAGTCCGTCAACACGCTTCTGATGGGCTTACTGTCGTTCAAGGTTCGTATCGTGTACCCGTTCGGCGCCGAGAAAATTTGAACAGTCACAAACTGCAAGAGGTCCGCATATATCCGCATGAGGATCTATGCCTCTTGCTGAATACCACTTTGAATATATGTTTTTTGGACAGCTAGGGCTTGTTGGTGTTAACTCATTCAGCCCGACGGCCGTATTTCCCGAATTTTGGAGGCGTCATCTAATGACTATGCACCAGTTGCAGGAGATGGATCGACCATGATAATTCAAGGGCAGTGCCAGATTAGCTTGGCGCCGACAGGCGCCAAGCTAATCTCGCACTACCCTTGAATTATCACGGTCGTCCCATCTCCTGCTATAGGGCGTCGGAGCTGAATGGGTTAAAGTGACGAAGACTGCAGAAGCACTGTTTCCGTCAACGGTCACTGAACGGGTGAACCCCCTTTTGCGTGAAGGCACAGGTACAGTAAACTGGATGGTGTTCGGCGTGTCCGGGCAGTTGAAAGATTGACCGAAAGGAGGAATCTTCTTGGCCGAAAGGAGGAATCTTCTTTTAAACTTAGATTTTTTTTAAAGTTATTCTCAAAACGGATTAATATAATTTAAATTAGTACGATCTTCGCCTTTCTCGAAGTCTGCTGGATCGCTAGTTTGTTTGTTTGGTTTTTTTGTTTGTTTGTTTATTTGTATGTTTTTTGGGGGTTTTTTCTTCGTAAATACATTGCAAAAGTATAGCGATCTTAAGTTTCGAAAATGTGCTTGTAAATATCATGAAAACAGCAGAATGATGTGACAGTTTGTGCAAACGCCGGGGCGGATTTGTTTTTTTGGGGGGCGATGGGGTGGTAAGGGGGTGGGGGTGGTGTGGGGAGGGAATGGGAAGCTAGTGGAGGGGGGGGGGGGTGAAAGAGAGAAAAGAAAAAGAAAGAGATGGCACACAAATCTGTTCATGAAAAGAATGACTAACGTGACAACTGAATGGACCTTTTAGGCTTACTTTCTCACGTATGAAATTAGTCCTCGGAGCCCTATAGACCTAGAGGTCTGGCACGAGGCATCCATCAGCTGTCGTCTCGTCAATTGTTTGGCCATTATACCGACAGCTCCACAAGAGCTCCTTATGAGTCCCCCATGATTGCCGCGTCTCTCTTTTCCCCTCAGACTAGAAGTGATCGAATCATTATTGCACCTCGACTCGTTACATTTATCATTCCTTAGAACTCTGAGCGGTTATGATAACAACTCACAAACCAGATAGGTGAGGCTAGCGCTGGCAGAATTGTACACAAACCAAGGGGTATCACTCAGCGCTGGACAGACAAACAGTTAGATCCCCTGCACCCACCTATCAGGCACCCAATCGCCAGCCCACAGAGAAATACGCAGGTATAGAACAAGACGATCATCTGCATCCTCAAAAAGATGCATCAGGTCTCGCTTATAACCCATGTCTTTTTCCGGAACTTAGTATCTATAACTCGAGGCAAATTTGTATCGTTACATTGTTGTGTAATGTTCTGTGCATCTACTGTGGGAAATCAGGGTATTTACCCGACCACATAAATTATAGTAGTGCACCTTCGTGTATGTGTATGTATGTATGTTTCTCCTGCCTACTTCCTAAGTTCCGGAGAAAGACATGGGTTATAAGCGAGACCTGATGCATCTTTTTGAGGATGCAGATGATCGTCTTGTTCTATACCTGCGTATTTCTCTGTGGGCTGGCGATTGGGTGCCTGATAGGTGGGTGCAGGGGATCTAACTGTTTGTCTGTCCAGCGCTGAGTGATTCCCCTTGGTTTGTGTACAATTCTGCCAGCGCTAGCCTCACCTATCTGGTTTGTGAGTATCTATAACTCGAGGCAAATTTGTATCGTTACATTGTTGAGTAATGTTCTGTGCATCTACTGTGGGAAATCAGGGTATTTACCCGACCACATATATAGTAATGCACCTTCGTGTTTGTGTATGTATGTTTCTCCTGCCTACTTCCTAAGTTCCGGAGAAAGACATGGGTTATAAGCTAGACCTGATGCATCTTTTTGAGGATGCAGATGATCGTCTTGTTCTATACCTGCGTATTTCTCTGTGGGCTGGCGATTGGGTGCCTGATAGGTGGGGGCAGGGGATCTAACTGTTTGTCTGTCCAGCGCTGAGTGATTCCCCTTGGTTTGTGTACGGTTATGATAACAGAGCATACCGCACTTTAGTCGTGGTTTTGGAGCGCAAAAATAAAAAGACTATCACGCCAGATCGACACCGGGTCACTTTGGCGTATGCCAAAGTGACCCGGTGTCGATCTGGCATGAGAGTTATTTCGGTGCGTAACTTCCTTGACATGCCAAGGTGACCCTAAGGACTATCAGCTGCTTATGAGTTCTTTATTCCCATGTCTTCGTTTTCGCCTCAGACTAAATGTGATCGAGTCATTACTGCACTTGTTTCCTACATGTATACAACTCGCACGCTTATCCACACCACGTGTTACAATGCCTGTCTCAGTTTACATGTGGTGATACGGGTTGTGCCGTCTCCACTGCGCTTTTGCCTGTTTTCGTCGCAATGCCATATGACGACCCAGCTGCACTGAGAAGCGGGCACAGGAAGAGCGACCCATCTGTGGCACATTTAAACAACTTGCACGCTCATCCCAACCACGTGTTACAAGGCTGTCTCAGTTTACATGTGGTGATACGGGTTGTGCGGTCTCCACCGCTCTTTTGACTGTTTTCGTCACAATGCCACAAAACGATCAGCTGCGGAAGCGGGGTAAAGGAAGAGCCACCAACTGTGGCACCGTACCAATTGGAAGAGAAAATAATATGTCGATGCAGAGATTAAAACCTTTTCAAAAGTTGCTGTGTAAACAAATTAAATTATGCTGACCCCTATATGCAAAATATATCATTTTTTTAACAAAAATGTGTTTAGCATATTTGCAATACAATACAATACAATACAATGGACAGAATGGAATCCCAAACAGACAACCAAAGCGACCATCATTATTACAGTTCGCCTCCATCAAACTTCCTCGCACTTTATCGGTCCAACTGAGCACGAGTGATTTATTTTACCTTACGGCAGAGCAAGCATAATTAAATCTCTGAACTAGCTCTTTCCTACGTTTTCGGCCAAAGTGCTGTCGTCACCGGTAGAACTCTGAGTTTTTATGAGAACGCTTGCCCAAAGACATCCCACGCGTCCAAATCCGTATAAAGCGGCTGTCACAAGTGAATTTACTAAATATTTCTATAGCCCCACTCAATAAAGACACGTGAGATGCATTGAACGGAGTCGTCATCACTTCATAGCCAGCGTCCATCAGACGACGTTGCACGTCACACACGTGCCTTATGATAAATAGTGATTAAGTTAAGCACAACCTACCGTCACGCAAAATAAATCACGAGTGCTCAATTCGACCGATAAAAAGCTCGCATTTTAGCGGTCGAACTGAGCGTTCGTTATTTATTCTGCATAACGGAGGGTCAGGCATAATTTAATTTATTTATACAACCAATTTTAAATGGGTTTTAACCTCAGACTCGACATATTCGAAGTAGTACTGTGCACCAGTTCGATCGCTCTGACTTTACTCCGCCGGAGAGTCTGATCGTTGTGTGGCATTGCAACAAAACGGTCAGAGGTGCGGTGGAGTTTGCACAACCCGTACACGTCACTCAGCCTTGTAACATATGGCCGGGAAAATCGTGCGCGCTGTATAAAACATTATAACCAAGAAATACAGGAATGTAAGAGCCATCTATCTTTGTGGCAGAGTTTGACGCAATTCGCATCATTAAAGTAAGGGAAGTCACTCGTGTTTACGTGTTTTCCTGAACAAGGAAGTACTTAGAAAGGACAAGTACAACATCGTTTATTTTTTAATATTTTCGGGTTAGAACTTTTTTTTTCTCCAAAACATACATACAGGGAACCATTTTCCGATGTGTATAACTATAACGATCCCAATGTAGCGCTGTCCCACTGGTATAAGTTGTTCCTCGGTGTTCTAGACAGACATGCCCCGAGGCGCACTAAGCGTGTTAAACACCCCACTGTGCCTGAGTGGCTGACGGATGAGATTAAAACTGCGATGGAACTAAGAGATCTATTGAAACAACAAAAGAAATTTGACGAGTACAAACACCAGCGAAACATGGTTAAATCATTAGTACGTAAAGCACAGAGGCAGTATGATGAAAAGATTATTGCGGGCGGCAAAGACATACGTAGCGTGTGGCAGGTGATTAACACATTTACTAAAGGACAATCTAGCAAATCAACGAGTGTCCCCCCACCTTACAGCTGATGTATTTAATGAACACTTTCTTAACATTGCTAAAACCCTGTCACAGACGAACACCAGTGAGCCAGGTGAATACGTATGTTCAGAACAATTGAAGCAGCACAGTCAGATAAACGCTGGCAATACTTTCTCAGTTCCCCTAATGACCGTCCTTGATGTAGGAAAATTTATAATCAACATGAAAAGTAAAACATCTTGTGGTGTTGACGGTATTAGCAGTAAAATCCTGAAAATTGCGCTCCCTTATATTGTTGAATCATTAACCTTTATATATAATCTTTCGATTCAAAAGAGCATGTTTCCCGATGAATTGAAAATAGCAAAAGTTACTCCTCTACCAAAAAGCAAAGATATGAGCGACCCAAGTGAGTACAGACCTATTTCAATCTTATCAGCAATGTCCAAACCACTTGAAAAGCATATACATAACCATTTACTTCAATTCCTGGAGGAAAACCGCCTTATTAGTACAGCACAATCAGTTTTTCGGCCTAAACATTCGTGTCAGACAACCTTAACTCTCATAACCCACAAATGGCTTACTGCCATAAATCAGTCCAAACTTTCAGGTGTAGTATTTCTAGATCTTAAAAAAGCCTTCGATCTCATTAACCACTCAATCTTACTAAAGAAGTTACATTTATATCACATTGATTCAAATGGAGTCTCTTTTCTCCCCCCCCCCCCCACCCGGGTCTGCCCTGGAGGACTTGCGTGGGGTAACTACTTTTTAGTTCCCAGGGTCACCCTGGTCAGCCCCACAGGGTGGGTTTTCTTCTGTATTCTGGGGCATGTGTTTCTGTCTACCCTTGGTCCATTTACCTGTATTTTCCTTTTTTTCAACTCTCCCTACTGTCTGCGCTGCCTGTAGCTCTTGATATTGGATGTGTGTTGCTAAATGGTCTTAGCTTTATTTAGGGCCCATGTCGTAGGTTTATTTAACGTATTGGACCGGCTGGCGACATACATTCAATATTCTGTTTATTTTTTTCCCCACGCAGTGCAGGCACGCCCTGAGAAAGCCTTGTTGCTGTCGGGACGTTAAGCAATGTACAATCAATCAATCAAGCTTTTCTCTCGTCCTATCTCTTAGACAGAACGCAGAAAGTGTTCTTGAATGGTGGAAGGACTGGTGACCCATGGTGTTCTTCAGGGATCCACCCTAGGACCGTTATTATTCAACATCTTTATAAATGACCTTCCACTGTCAATATCACACCCCGACACAAACTGTGAACTATTTGCTGATGATACATCATTACATGTATCTGATAAAAATGTTTCAACCGTGAGCGCTGTCCTCCAACATAGTTTAGATGAAGTGTCAACTTGGTGTGAAGAAAATCATATGATTATTAGTATTCCTAAAACCAAAAGTATGTTGGTGACGACACGCCAAAAGCATCAACGTGATTTGCACCCCCTTGAGCTGTCCCTTCACTCTCAGCCCATAGAGCAAGTGTCAAAACATCGTTTGTTAGGAGTGACTGTCGACGAACAGCTTAGCTGGGAGCCTCACATAGAAACTGCCTGTAAAACTATTTCGAAGAATCTCTTTTTATTATCCAAATTAAGTCGTATAGTTGACATTGATGCTCGAAAACTATTCTTTAACGCACACATCAAGACACATTGTAATTATGCTTCCAATATGTGGGGCGGCTGTGCAGACATTCATTTGAAAAAAATTCCCTTTAATTTAATTCCCTTTACCGGCGAGGTATTAAGCTTAGTCTAACTGGTTCGTCCCCTACTGAAGAAAGACTGAAGGCCCTTAATACCCTACCACTTAGTAAACAATTGGAATTTAATAGATGCTTACTTGTGCAAAAAAAAATTAAGCGATGCCCCCCCCCCCCCCCCTTCCTATCTCCGTGAGCTGTTTTCCCATACGAATAAAGAGAACACGAGGAACAGCTTACTCCATCTCCCAAAACCGAGAATCGACATCTTCAAATCTAGCATATCATTTTCCGATGCATGGAATAACTTGCCCTCTCATTTAAAGTCTATTTCAAAGTTATCTATCTTCAGAGCTCGCGTCCATAAATATTTGCTGTCGATGTGAATGTTCTATCTTTCTGCATAGTATGCTGCTCCAGCACAGCAGATTGCTGCAGATTATGTAATAATTCGACTGTCTGCATTAACATGCAGGTTCATACCAGTACATATATTGTTTTAATTATTTTTGTTTTTTTTTCTGATGATGGGGGAGGGGGGATAGGTCTTTTTACTTATATTATTATATGTTTAATCTTTTGCTGTATCGTCTGATGTGTTTTTATATGTGTAGAGTAGCAGGACAGTTTGGAAGATAGGCATTGCTATACCTAAAACTTGTTATCCTGAATAAAAACGTTTCATCATCATCATCATCATCTCTCATCTCTCTCTCTCTCTCTCTCTCTCTCTCTCTCTCTCTCTCTCTCTCTCTCTCTCTCTCTCTCTCTCTCTCTCTCTCTCTCTCGCTCTCGCTCTCGCACACACACACACACACACACACACACTCACGCACGCACGCACACACACACACACACACACACACACACACACACACACACACATATACACACGCACGCAAGCATGCATGCACGCGATTCTTCCATAATGCATCAAAGCATTTTTCTTCGGTTTTTTTTTTCTTTCCAGGCTTTCTCGTAAATCTCGTTCTTTTTAGTTCAATACAAGCCCGCAATTGAATCAAGTGCAACAATCGACAGCAGTCTCGCTGTGTTAATTCATCTTTGATTGATTAACATCCTTTGTGCGTGCGAGGGATTAACCCTTTCTATGCGGAAAAAAGAAAACCAACCGACTGCAAAAGGTATAGATCTTCATGATCCCCCGCGACAGCGGGGGATCATGAAAATCTATGCCTCTTGCATGGCAAACTTCTGGCCGGATAGGGTCCTGTGCCGCTGAATTTACAATACATTCAAGGATAACGCTTGTGAGCACCGGCAACGAACGGGGTTTTAAGGGATTGATTTAAAATTGCACGCGTAGACTGGATTCAGTCAAGAGGAGAAGAGTTTACCGTGTACAAATTTTGCCACTCTGAAATTGAACGAGTTTTTTAATCGACCCTGTCTGGCATTTTGTGCGGCGGGGGCAATCACAGTCGTAGACTTTAAACCCACCTAGCTCCCTATAAACGAGGATTGAAGTGGGGGTACATCTGCGATGGCGAGAGGAACAGATTCGCATGAGCCCAAGAGGGGCTGAACGGGCTCATTAAAACATATGCATCTTGTAGATAAAAATGAAAAAGATATGTGGAAAATAGATCGAGAATCTATACTTTTTTGAGACAGAGAGGACATGTAGATGAGATATTATTGTGCCTGCAAAAAGCAGAGATAGACTGGCATGGGGCCTGCAGCCGCAGCAAGAGTCATAGATGCTCATGAGTCCCTGCGTCCGCAGGGGCTCATGAGCATCTGTGTCTCTTGCAGATGGAAGTAGCATACGGCAATCAAGTCAAACTGAGAGGTTGTTTCAGGAGGCAAAGTTTGTATGGTGCAAACGAGATCAGAATGATCGAGTGAAGAAAATAATCATTGGAAATACCAAAGCAAAAGCTAACTAGACGTACAGACAACCACTGGGTTACATTTTCTACGTTTCCGAGACCAGCATGGAAAAAGTAGATCAACAAAAGGAAATATATGCCAGTACAGCGGATCTGGGGGTGGGTGGAGAGAGGAGATGGGGTGGGGGGGTGGGGTTCCAGTGATTCTGGAATTAATTAAATGCTATAATGAAGTCCCTGTCTGGAGAATTTCGACCCCCCCCCCCGCCCCCTGCTCCCTGTTTGATATTTTGACGAGTTTTGACACACACACGGCTTCCCCCTACATCCCTCCCCCTCCCTACCGCCCCCATCCGGTTTGATTTTTCGGCCGCTAGAAGCAAGGCCTAGCGTCGGGGAGGCCTTGTGTGTCAGGTTGAAGGTCCCAAACAAAAATGTGGACCCCACCTCGAGGTAAGTGATCCGCCCCTGCCAGTGACTCCGGAATTATTTTAAATGCTATGATGAGGTCTGGAGAATTTGCCCCCCCCCCCCCTGCTCCCTGGTTGATATTTTGACGAGTTTTGACACACACACACACACACACACGCTTACCCCCTACCCCCCCCCCCCCTCTCCCTGCCCCCCTCCGGTTCAATTTTTCGGCCACTAGAAGCAAGGTCTAGCGTCGGGGAGGCCTTTTGTGTCAGGATGAAGGTCCAAAATAAAAATTTGGACCCTCCCCCCTCCCCTCGAGGTAACTGATCCGCCCCTGGCAATAGTTCACAAACATAGATCCGTCAGCCGTGTTTTTCTGGACAGAAACTATATATAACGTATACATTTTGGCTGCATTCGCTGTTGCTCGCCGTTAATAATATGCTTTTTGCGGGTGGGGATGGGCGCATTTTACTTCGTATCTTTGCTCCACAGACATGCGATTCAAACTAGCCTGGGCTTAGTATTTGACTGTAGAACCAACATCCGAAACATGGTACGGAGAAAAGACCATCATCGTTGGTTGCTGTTTGTGTTATTTGTTTAATCCACTGTGCCACAGAGTCGAAATCCCCACAGTTTTGGCGGAGTTGCCCTCTGAAGAATTATAACAATTCAGGAGACAGATCGACCATGACAGTTCAAGGGTGGTGCCAGAATAGCTTAGCTCATACGGTCGCCAAGCTCAGTACTCTGGTACCACCCTTGAAGTTTCGTGGTGGTCCCATATCTTAGGGTGGTGCGTCTGGGTAGAATGAATTAACGCTGCATCGCCTAGGGAGAGCAACAAATTCCCAGTGCGCGAAGGCCATCGGGCCGATGTCGGCCGCCGTTGGCCCGCGCACAGCCGTGCGCGGGCCTTCGGCGGCCGACGTCGGCCCGATGGCCTTTTGCGCATTGGGTTTCCTTTTTACTTTCCGAGTAAACTGTACATTTGTTTGAGTCGTCTGTCTAGCCCAGCATGCAGATCTGAGACGATTAAAAGACTTTGATAGTCTAAGGGGGAGTGACTGATTAGCTTTTTTGGCACCTGGATCAACCTTGACAGCCTGAGGGTGGTGTCTTATTATATTGGCTTCTTTACAGGTAATCAGACAACACAGTTAGGCTGTCATAGCCTGCCTCCCTGGTTGGTACTGCAAATGACAAACATAGTGGACGATTTATGAGGGTTCATGGCTAATTCTCCAACGAAATTCCCTCAGTCGAAATTGGCATAGATATAGATCATCATGAGAGACCACAGGTTGCAAAGAAATCACGAGGATGTAGATGATTGACATTACGCAGGTTGACCCACAGATCCAGACTGAGGAACGTCTTATAATATACTGACGAGCTAAAGAAAGGCAACATTTTTGGAAGCATCGGAAACACTTTAATGTCGTCTTTATTTTGCGCGTCAGTATACAATGCTGTGCGATGAAATGCAACTCAGTGCAATGCAATGCAATATAACACAGTCAAACACAACGCAACGCAATACAACAAAGTTCAAATATAGTATATATTTTTAAAAGTGAACAGAGGACGTCAACACAATGCAACGCAGAACAGCACAGCAATGCAAAGCAACGCAACACAACACAACACAACTGACACAACACAACACAACACAACACAATACAACACAACACAACACATCACATCACTTGACAACACAACACAACACAACACAACACAACACAACACAGTACAAACATAATACAGGTGTGTTTTTTTTTAATATAATGAACAGAGGAAAATCAATCGTGTATATTGAAACACATGATGAAAACACTTTTCTCGACTCGAGCCTGTTTGTTGGCCTTGCCAAAGTCCGTGGCCGAGGGCGTTAAACAAAAGTCGACGAAGTGCGTAGAGGGCAGCGGGACTAACAGACAAGTAAGACCGCACGCACGTCTGTCTGCCTCTGACGAAGGAGACCCGCGAAGTTTTACAGTATAGCCTGGCCCCGGAAGTGTCGCTTCAATCAATAATTCATATCGCTTGCCACCCATAAAAAAATCCGCTTCCTAGTCAACAGTAGGTTCTAGGGGTGGCGTCGGGCTTAGTTTGCCCTTGCATGCCTTCAGACAGTCACTTTTACTGAGTGACGGTAGGTGATGAAATTGTTATTTCAATGATGAAGATTCTGTTTCAGCTTTTACTTCATGACGCTTGACACCTACACACTTCTTAGTGAGCAAAAGGTCCTCGGGCCAACGTCGGCCTTAGCTGTCCCGCGCACGGCCGTGCGCGGGACAGCTAAGGCCGACGTTGGCCCGAGGACCTTCAGTTTGCCTATTGTGTCCTTTTTTGTGTGAACGCTGCTGCTTTCGCAAAATGTCATCCATGCGGTATGTGTAATAAGAGACGAAGAGACATTTATATTATTAGATCCTTGCCATAACAATTCCGGTATCGAGCAGCACGATATCGAAGGCTGTCATATACGCTGATGGCTTCCACAGCACATTACCGTAAATTTCGGATTATAAGCCGCGACTATTTTCCCCAGCTTTAAACCCTGCGGCTTAAACAGCAATGCTTCTTGTTTGCGGATTTTCCGATTCCAGGAGCATCACACCCTCGTCTATTCTTAGCTTCTCTTTAACTCAAAATATTGTGTTTACTGTTCACTAATTTTTCGATGAGCTCCATGTTAAAGCGTTAACTGTTCACGTTGTTACAGTGTTAACTGTTCGCCGGCACATTTTTAAATCAAAGCCGCACACAATTGAAGCATTCAGAACATTTGCTCGAGGCTGAAGTCAGTGACAAGATGGCGGAGGAAGCGATGCTACTTCTCATGTTCAACTCCGACACCGAAGAAGAAGACTTCAGCGGATTCAGTGAACATGACGATGACGACACTTAATAAATGTGATTATCCTAATATTATGAACTTTATTTTTGTTGTATATATTTGCGGCTTATAAACCGCCAGTGCGGCTTATTTGTGAATAAAGTAGAGGTTTTTTTCAATTTAGTGGGTGCGGCTTATATACAGGTGCGCTCAATAGACCGAAATTTACGGTAGCTTTATCGTCTATCCTATCCAAATTATCTCAATAGGGCATCGGTGTTCTAGATAGGACCACATGAGGCGGATCTGGGGTGGGATGGGTGGGGGTTGGCGTCACGTTCAGGGGTTCGGGTACCTCCCCCCACCCCTAGTCCCCCCTCTCTCCCCGGCCAAACATTCTTTAAAATGCTATATTAAAATCTTTTGGGGAGGTTCGGACACCCCCCCCCCCCCCACCGTCCCCCCGACCACTTCTCTCACTCACCCTTACCCCACCGCCCGCTTTTCGATGATATTTCGGCTGGTGGCGAGAAGGTGCCAGAGCGGCGTTTCCCTCGCACATGCCTCAGGCGCCAAAACTGATCAGGCACTACTGCCGTGAAGCTATCACGATGGACCCATCTCTTGCAGCTAGGGCTGTATCGGACTAGAAATCACAACTGGAAATTCATTACACTAAAAAGCTTATCAGAAATAACCACCCGTGAACTACCGTGGTCGATCGACGTATCTTATGCTGGGTTCAGGGTGAGTGGGCTGCTGATACCCTGCGCGCAAAAGGTCACCGAGCCGGCGTCGGCCGCAGTTGTCCCGCGAACGCCCGTGCACCGGACAACTGCGGCCGACGTCGGCCCGATGACCTTTTGCGAGGCAGGGGCACGGGCTACAATTCCAGATGGCAATTCATTGACCTTTCGCTAACACATGAGCGTCTCTGTGCAGGCCGGAATATTCCCCCTTGGAACATTTACGGTGCATATAAATCATGCGGTTTTGGAATTGCCGGGCTCCGTCTGCAAGAGACATATTTCACGCCAAGGAAATTTTCTCGCAAATTGTCCTAATGCCGCCACCATCATGGGAGACAAATACATGTGCGGTACAGGAATAGAAATCATGATGAACGAGATTCATTCAAGACATATTCTGTGTACATGTATTTTCTATGTCATCGTTTCCGCCTACTTATTATGCACATGCGGGACTCGTCAGTTGCCGTTCACATGCACGTCATGGGGGATGCATTCATCGAGACAGGTTTAAGGGTTGTGACTCCCACAAGTGGCTTATGTGCGTGTCGGTAGCGGTTTTAGTCGCGATGATTCCTGTTGGATGATTCCTGTAGGAATCATCTAGACTAAAACCGCTGCCGACACGCAATGGAGTAACGGATGGTTCCAGTGGAAACGATAGCGCAGCCTCAGGGTATGTAGGCAGGACTACGCATGTGCACGTAGCGGAAGAAAGGACTACGTCCAGAACGACCCACTAGGCTGCAATTTATGCTTGAATCATGCTGCAAATAGAGCGGCGCACATGTAGCTAATTGCAGAGGTAAAAATATGTGGCTGCAAACTGTCATAATTTGACGAAATCGGCGAGATTTAAGTGTGCAAAATTTGATCATTTGATCGATCGCGTGCCCGATTCGTCAGGCCGGATTCTGCTGCTGAGCTGCGTCTGCCTACACTAAATACACGTGTCAACATTCTTGTGGGTTGTACAAATGACAATAACAGTTTTAAGCATGGAGACAGAGCGGGCATTGAAAACAGCAGCACAGAGATCACCTCTCTTTTGGGGGGAATAATCGAGGCATGTGAGAAATGTCAGTGGAAACACGGATGAGGTTACTTATGTCAAGAGATCTGTGGGCCCGTGTATTGTGTCGCCTAACAGACAATGGTAAAACAGGGATATTTCCATTCTTGTCAGTTTCAATATTTGCGCTGGGAGGCTGTATGCCAGTTGAAGACATTGTGGTTTTGAATGTTCTGGGTGAAGATGATCCCAAACCAGTTGTGGACATTATGCTGGGATGATCCCGGGCAGCAACATCACATCTGGGAGCAATCCAGGCATCGACACAGTGTCAGGGAGGATCCCGGGCGACGATGCGGTGCCAGGGTGGGACCCGGGTGACGATACACTGCCAGGGTGGATCCCGGGCGACGACACAGTGCCAGGGAGGATTCCGGGCGACGATACAGTGCCAGGGTGCATCCAGGGCGACGATACAGTGCCAGGGTGGGACCCGGGCGACGATACATTGCCAGAGTGGGACCCGGGCGACGATACAGTGCCAGGGAGGATCCCGGGCGACGATACAGTGCCAGGGTGGCACCCGGGCGACGATACAGTGCCAAGGTGGGACCCGGGCGACGATACGGTGCCAGGGTAGGACCCTGGCGACGATACAGTGCCAGGGTGGGATCCGGGCAACGATACAGTGCCAGGGTGGCACCCGGGCGACGATACAGTGCCAAGGTGGGACCCGGGCGACGATACGGTGCCAGGGTAGGACCCTGGCGACGATACAGTGCCAGGGTGGGATCCGGGCGACGATACAGTGCCAGGGTGGCACCCGGGCGACGATACAGTGCCAGAGAGGATCTCGGACGTTGATGTAGTGCCGGAGTGAGTCCCGGGTGACGATACAGTGCCAGCGAGGACCTCAGGTGATATTGCAATGCCAGAGAGGATCCCGGGCGACGTAACAGTGTCAGGGTGGAACCCGGGCGACGACATCTTTCCAGAGCAGATCCCGGGCGATGACACCATGCCAAGGAGGACCGCGATCAAAGACAAAGTGTCAGCGATGATCCTGGGTGATGACACGATGCCAGGGGGCACTCCAGGCGACACCATGCTAGAGAGAAACGCTGGTGTGGACACCATACGAGGGGGATCCCAGGTGATGACACCATGCCAAGGAGAATCCCAGGCAACGACGCCATGTCGAGAAGAGCTCCTGATGGTGGTAATGCCCTGGGTTGCACCAGTATTGGAGAAGTGGTTGACTGAAAATCTGTCCTAGGGTGCTCTGTTGCACTAGTTGACAGGACACTGTAACAGTACTTCAACTTGCAAAAGACACACTCTGGCCGCCTGAACGAGCATTTTGCAGACGCTGTCTATATAAGACACCAGCTCGTGTACCACGTTTACGTCCTGGTTTTTCTAGAATCCCAAGATGACTCGGTCTGACATATTGCCATATTAAGCTGTCAGCTTATATCCATGTGAATGTGGTAGAAATCCTCGAATTAGCACGCAACATTTGTCCGTAACAGGCATTTTGATAGAAGGCATGGAGAAATTACTAATAACACTAAGTGGAAGAAGGTAGCACAGTCACTGCTTCAGGGACAACAGTTAATATGCAGGCTAGTACTACAGCACTGTTGGCATAGGCACACTTGGCTGCACACACTACTGTGTTTTCTGAAGTACTGAAACAGTCACCTGAGTACAGTTCATAGGTGCTATCACCAAGCAAACACAAGGTAAGCCTTATTTCCAAAAGAGCCAAACTGTTTCTCAAATGAATTTCATCAAAAATGTTTGTAAAATCTCGAAACAAATACCACCACTGCGATCAGAGCATCAGGAGGAAGAAGTTGATATTAAAAGTTTTGATGCAATCCCAGGAATAACTAACAAATACACCAAACATGCAGGAGAGCACAAAAACATGCAGCCAGCTGGAGCAAGAGCCATTAGTCGCAACAAGGGTTTTTGTAGCTCGGTCATGTGGTACAGTTTGCGCTAAAGGGATTGATCCTGTGACTTAGGAATGAAAACAAGCGCATTTAGTGTAGTGTGGGCGCTGTTTTGCAGCAGAATCTGTTCCAACGAATCGGACGCGTTATCGCTCAAATTTTGCACACCAAAAGGTCATCGATTTTTTTCAAATTATGACAATTTTTCTCCAGCTTTCGAAATTCCGCAAAGAACTGCAGGTGTGCCAATCTATTTTCAGCTAGCAGATGTTTGAAATGAACAACGTCGACTTATATTTTGTCAGATACAAGCATAAATTGCAGCCTAGTGGGTCTTTGGGGACGTAGTCCCGCCTTCCACACCGTAGTCCTGTCTACATACCCTGACCCTGTAAAACCTGCATCAAGAGGATATCACTTCTTTCGTGCCACATTATATTGGTACTTTGTTTTTTTAGATGGATGGATGGATGAATGGATGGATGCGTGGGTGGCTGGGTGGGTGGGTGAGTGCGTGGGTGGATGGATGGATGGATGGGTTGATGGATGGATGGATGGATGGATGGATGGATGGATGGATGGATGGATGGATGGATGGATGGATGGGTAGGTGGGAGTGGGTAGGTGCGTGTGTGGATGCGTTGATGGATGGGTCGATGGATGGATGGATGGATGGATGGATGGATGGATGGATGGATGGATGGATGGATGGACCGATTGATTGGTTAGGCATTATTACTTTTCAGTTAGGTCGCAATTAGTTCTTTATTTCGTTAGTCAGTAGATTGGTTGGTATGTTGGTTCCGTAGCTGGGTAGTTGATTTAATTGAGAAAACAGATATAAGATAAGTGTCCCACCCATCTGTTGGTTTCTTATTTTTTTAACCTTTTAACCTTAAGCCGTAAGGTCTAAAATTAACAGGTCAGGACACTTAATTGGTAAGGTTCATAATCACAGAACAGCACACATAATAAATGACGCGTATAGCTCTAGCGAACAGCACCTCTCAACATCTACAGCGCACCCATCACTACATCATCAGCAAATCACAAATACATATTGACAGGCACTAATGCCTGTGACTAGTTGGAGGAGTAGCCATTCACTAAACAGGAACAGTATTACAATGGTCCATCTGCAAAAGGCATAGATGCTCATGAGCCCTTACATTCGCAGGGGCTCATGAGAACTATACCTTTTGCTTAGCGATATTGGCTCCAGCTGTGAGGGTGTTAATTCTGACTGACCGCGCGTCACGGGAGACGGAGACTGACAAGACATGAACTCGTAGGCTAGGTCGTGAGAGACTGTACTTGGCACGTCAACCTGATCTGTAAAAAGAAGCTCGGTCGAGCATTTTCAGGCAAAGTGGTAATGTAAGTAAGATACAATTTTACTGAAACGCCCGCTTTTCAGACGCGACTTGATGGTTTATCTTCATTCAAGAAGCTCTTCCTAACGGAGTCCGACAGTCTACCTTAACCCGACGGCAGCCGCCGTGAGGAGATTGTCCTTGCTCGGCTCCACTTCGGCCACACGTACAAGTTACGCACTCTTATTTACGAAAACAAGAGGAGTACATCAGACTTTTACCCATCACACCGTGACATGGCCTTAGTCGCCTGCTCGGCATTAAACCCAAATAGCTAACTAACAAATTCTTTCAAAATGTCGGGAAAAGAAACAACCTGCTCATAGATGTCGATACCTCTTGCTAGGCCAAATCGGCTCGACCTTTGTCATAACCCCTTCACTGTCAGTGATCGCGAATTTCTCTTTCGAAGCGAATGCACGCTGACTGAAATTCGCGTGAAGAACACAGATGTTAATGGGACCAAAAGGCAAAAAGAACAGAGAACGCACAAGAGACATAAATCCTCATGAGCCCCCGCGAATGTGGGGGCTCATGAGGATTTATGCCTCTTGATGGAGCTGGGTAGCTCTCGCCTTGCCCCGGCAGTTAAAGGGTTAAGCTGAGGGTGTAATCATACGCGTTCAGCGTACGACCCAGTGGACTGGGCGTGGCCTGGAGGATTAAAGCGGCCTGCTCCGGTCGACTAAGGGGTTAAACGTTTGCCAAGTCTCTTTTATTAACGTTCTCAGTATGTCTTATGGTAATTCCGCGAAAAGTTCTAACTACGGTAATAAAGCTTGAATGTCGTGAAATGGAAGACTATTCGGCCCGATTGCCTTTGCGCACTGGGCGTTCTCCTTTGAGAGTCCCACTGACGAGCACTATGGGCTGTAGAAAACCTTTGTGCGTGCTCACATGGCGGATTGTAATGGAAGGGTAGAAAAAATCTGAGTTGTGGCGAGAGACAACATTGAAGACGCGCTCTATCGGCAAATTTTAGGAATCAGAGCCTGCCCTGGATGCACATCGCTTTAACCCCTTCACCGTCAGTGGACGCAGATTTTTATGTTTCTGAAGACTTTTGTCAATTCAGCATCGACGAGTCCCAGCTGTCGAAGGAACATGATAGTTACAAAGAAAGTGTCAGCAAGGGGCATAGATCTTCATGAGCCCCCGCAAACTGCGGGGGCTCATGAGGATCTATGTCTCTTGCGGTCGGATCGTGTCCCGTTTTTCTCGGCACTGAAGGGGTTACGGCTAAATGGACTGGACATGGTATTGAGGATTTTTTTTTTTTGTAAGAGCCGTTTGGATCAAGACAATCAAGTATTCAGTTTGGTTGGTTCTTGTTTTTTTTTAAAACTTATTCCATAATACATATAATATATGTGTGGCAGTGGTACTCACACAAAGATCCAAATCTCAATGGCGAGCTTAAATCTTGTGCGTGGCTGATGGCCTGAGATTTGGGACATTGCAACTGTAGCGCGTTAGGCCATCACACGTGTTTTCTTGGATTTGGCCAGCGAGTGTTTGCGACAAAGTCTGCATCTCAGACTGCCCTAGACTGTCCTGCCAAGCCTGATGACACTTCACACTGAAGGCTTAATGACAAGGGTGCTTCCCCAAAATGCGCAGAAGGTCATCGGGCGGGCGTCGGCCGCCGTTGGCCCGCGCACGGCCATGCGCGGGCCAAAGGTGACTGATGTCCGCCTGATGACCTTCTGCGCACTGTGTTCGCAACAATCTGAAGTGCGCTCCATGATGGTTGTAGTAGTGCGTTTTCGGTCGCTTGCACGACGTTTCGAAAAAGGCATTAGGAATCCTTAAAGGGTCATTTCCGGTAAGAGCAGGAAGTGGAACAAAGTTGACAATTTTTGGTTAGACGTCCACACTTGACACTTATATTTTGAATTTTAGAACTGCACCGTCGTTATTTACATCAACGTGACTTGTTAGAAAACTTATAAGAAAACTGAAATCTGGAATTTTCTATAGGGTATTACTAGGCGGAGAAGTAGCGAAAGATGTTCTTTGAAATACTTAATAACGACTGAGAACCGAATTTAAAAACAAAATGTATGATACGGATTTGAAGGAAGCTTTTACCGGTTATATGAGTAGGCTAAATAAACATGATAATTAAATTTTCTAATTTGACTTGGGATCGCGATAAAAACAGTTTTGTGTTTTATTGACTTGACGACATGAAATCTGCTCTGTTAAAATCTGTTTTTGTGAAAAGTGAGATTTTCATTTTAATGTGATTATTTTTTAAATCTTGCTTTAAACCCAAATGGACTCATTGTCTGTCGCCTTTAGAGATCAAAGTGAGTGAACTTAGTCCTGCGCAAGCGACTAAGCAAGACCTCGCTTAGCCATCCGCCAAAAATATGGGTCAGTTGCATGAGTGGGCTTAATATCCTGCGCACGCCACTAAGCAAGGTGCTTCTTCACAGGAGAAGCACCTTGCTTTGTGGCGTGCGCAGGATATAAACCCACTCATGCACCTGGCCCCAGGTTGTCTTGAAGTGCTGCAGGTGCATGAGGAATGTTATGCCTCTCGCAGGCAATCCTGTTCGGGTTCTTTTCGGCCCCGCGAAGACAAAAAAGACGTTATGTCCAATTTCGCTAAAAAGCGAGGTTTACATTGTATTACAGTGAAAATCTCGCGCATCACCAAACTGCAGTTACTGTCTTTTGCTTCCACAGTGCAGATCTGTTTTTGCATTATTAACATACATCGTCCTGACATGCTCGTGTCGCTGAAAGTAGACACTGAGCAAAGTAAACAGAAGGAAAAAAAAAAAACGTGGAAATGTGGAGGCGGAAAAAGAAAGACAGTTACGAAAGTAATAGCTATGGTAATCAGAAAAACTGGCCTAAAAAAAAATAATAATAAAACACACACACGCACCCCTGGCTGTCATCTTGTATTTTTCAGACATGAGTTCGTGATGAGTTGTCAATATGAAAGACATTTCAGAATTGTACAAAAACTGAGTGTCAACTTTGAGGAAACCACAACAAAGATAGTTCAAGGGTAGTGCCGGATTAGCTTGGCGCCTGGAGAGGTGCCAAGCTAATCCGGCACTACCCTTGAGTTATCATGATTGTGTCATCTTCGGTGGCTTGAGGCGTAGTGCTCAGCAGGCGATAGTAGAATGCAAGCCATTTTTATGCTCTGGATAAAGAAACTGAGGGAAAAGTTCCATGACCACAGAGCATAGATGAACAAAAACGCTTCCACAGCCTCAAAATTTATTGTTAATTCAAAGGTAGCGCCAGATTAGCTTGGCGCCATGGACGCCAAGCTGCCAAATTAGCTTGGCGCCATCGGGCTCCAAGCTAATCTGGCACTACTACTTATCACGGTCGATCCATCTCCTTCTGTAGTGCGTTGGGGCTTAATGGGTTTACCCAAAAATCTTTTTCTGATATCTACAGCGGAACCTGTTTTCAACGACCACCCTTATAAAAGATCATCCGTAATTTAAGACCACCATTTATGTGGCTATAGCTACCTAAATGATGGTCTTTAATAACAGGTGACACTTTTGTTTGCACTTCAAGACTTCTCTTAAGAGAGCACGTGTCTTCTACGACCATTTTACTTGCCAAAAAACGATCGTGGCTCAACAAAAAAAAAAAAGCTCTACGGTATAAACGAGTAACCTCTCCGGACAGCGAAGCGGACAAAACCCACATGTAAGAGACATAGATCTTCATGGTCCCCCGCATATGCGGGGGCTCATGAAGATCTATGCCTCTTCTAAGACTATTTTTCTTCCAAAAAATTAAATGATTGCTCGCAACAGGTTCACTACAATTTCACTCCCAGGTAATCCTGTCTTTGTGGTTTATAGAAATATGAACGAGGCAATTTTGATTGCGAAAGGTTGGTTGCTCGAAATAGTTTCTACTCTAGTGCTTTACTTTATATTGACACATGTAAACGCCACTGGCCACACGTCGTGTTCTGAAATGTTGCTATTAATAATAATAATAATAATAATGATAATAATAATAATAATAATAATAATAATAATAATAATAATTATTATTATTATTATTATTATTATTATTATTATTATTATTATTATTATTATTATTATTATTATTATTATTATTATTAATTATTAATAATTTGTTTTTAAAAACCTACTACTACTACAACTACTAAAGACACCTTAATAAATCAACGTGTTTAAGGAGCAGGAATAGAAACAGTACCCGCACCTACAGCTGATCACGAGGATCTATGCCTCTTGCAGTTGTCAGCAGTTCATGTACGTACATTCTCCTGGCGCCGGTTGCGTGGGAGAGCTTAGTCCTGCGCCAGCCGCTAAGCATGGTGCTCCGCTGTCTTAGTCGCTGGTGTTGGACTATGCTGGCTCGTGCAGCTGAGCCATGACGCTGTGGAGGCTGGGTTCGCGCGCCAAGACGACTGATTAATCAAAAAGCGTTGGTACGCAACCCGCACAATTTTCTACCCTGTTAGGTCCGTTTCTTTGTACAATATTAGCAGTGCTTCAAATTATGTTAACTCATTCGAGACGTGCAGCCTCCGGATACGTGGCTTATGCATAAACCGAGTATCCGGAGGCGGCACGTCTCGAATAAGTTAACCGCCTCACAGCCGGCCGGCCAGGTATCACAAAAAAAATCGTTCTGAAGTCGTAAATTCAACGTGAAAAAATAACACCCCAACAATCCATGGGTACCCCGCAATTGCGGGGGCTGATGAATGCCAAGAGAAGATAACTGAATCTAAAGTTTTCACACCGTCATTCCGCAGGATTTTCTACCATCTTAGTCTCGTTTCCTGTTCCTCGGGATTAATCTCCACTCAAGCATGTTGTAAAAATACTAGGGTTCCTAAACTGGTGTGTGTGGCATGTGTGTGTGTGTGTGTGTGTGTGTATGTGGGGGAGGGGGGGTGCGTGCGTGCGTGCGTGTGTGCGCATGCGTAGGAGCGTGCGTGCGGGAGTGTGCCCATTAATCCTACATAATATTCTTCTATCTCTCGGATGTATTCACCATCGGATTTTCTTTCTTCAGCGAAATGCTCTCAAATGACCGCGCCAAGAAAAAGAAAACACCCTCGGGTGAAAAAAAAATCCACCCATATTGCCGAAGCATTATACACAAGACTGATATAAATGTACGTGCACATCGAATCAATTGTACTAGAACCATGAAACATTTGAGAGAAAGAAATGAAAGGAAATAAAAATTCATTTCCCAAGGATAAATGATTAGGTACACAGACCTTTTTTCAATCTCGTGTCCTTGCACACAAACTCACGTAACACACACACGCGCGTAATATATAAGAACTAATTAAGAGAGAGAGAGAGAGAGAGAGAGGAGAGAGAGAGAGAGAGAGAGAGAGAGAGAGAGAGAGAGAGAGAGAGAGAGAGAGAGAGAGAGAGAGAGAGAGAGAGAGAGAGAGACGCAGGCCTAGTTCACAAGTGATCAGTTGCATGAGTGGCTGGCGCAGTATCGCGGAGCACCTCGCTTAGTGGCCGGCGCAGGACTAAGCTCACTCATGCAACTGGCCCCTGGGACCATGTTTGTCGACGTAAAACTTTCATGGTGGGTTTTGTGTCTTGGTTACGCCGAGGCAAACTAGAAATGAGAGTCCCAGCAAAGCAGCGGGAGAGTCATTACCACGCATGATGGCTCAGTGTCCATCGTGAATTTTTCATGTGGGCCACATGCGGTACATTCCACCGTTTTCCGGTGTCAAACTCCAGGATGAGCTCCGCACCAGATCCATATTTAAGGGGTCCTTTTGACGTGGAAAACTGCTACGCCAGATCGACCCGGGGTCAATACTGCAACGCCAGACCAGAACCGTGGTCATTAACCCTTCGGCTATCGGGTAGCGGTTGTCTAGTGATGAAGACATATTGAAGCCTATTTTAAAGACATCTCTGTTGGTTGTTACTTTGGACATTTATGGTGGTTGTTACTTTTGGTACACACGACCTTTTGTCACAGACTCACATGCAAGTGAACGTTTTTGAAATGGTAGAGACATGTACGTCGAGAAGATAGACGGACAATGCTCAAGGGCAGTGCCTGACTGGCTTGGCGCCCGTGTGTGGCAAAACAGTCCGGTTAGCTCTAAGGAACTGCCCATAGTTCCGCCTCACTAAGTTGACATCAGAAGCGAAAATGAACGATACGATGGAGTTTTATTAAATCTGACAATAATTCTTTTTAAAAAAGGCCTGTTTATATAATATTCATTTATAAGTTTTAAACAACCTTTAAACGGTTAATGGATCGCAAGCTGAAATTTGAAGATTTCATATTCGATTTCAAGAAAGCGTTATTTGTATTATTGTTGCTTACGTTTTTGAAAGCAAAAAAAAAAAAAAAAAAAGTAAATGTGTTTACGACAAATGGCAAAGTAGATACGCTCTTTGTTTGAAATGTCACTGAACTTTTTTTTCTCAATCACATAATTAAATTGGGGCTCAAATATCAAAACTGAAATAGCATCATGATACAAAATACACGGTCCCGTAGATTCACTGTAGAGCAAGAAGCCATGATGCGCGGAGTTTCCACTCGCTGTGTTTTCTAACTGTAAACAAGTTAGTTTCCTTGATCCCTTATAAGAGGGGATCAAGGGAACTAACTATTTGTTTTTCAGCGTTGAGTGATTCCCCTTCGTAGGCATACTTTGTCTACCCACGCTTCTAATATGTAGTTCTAAAATGGTTCTAAAGGATTCCGCCTGAACAAACGTCTTCACCGCCTGTACCGTTTGACACGGGTGCACTCCACGAGTACACTTCTATTTAAATGAGTTGTTTTGCATCACTCGAAGACTACGCCGCAAGTACACTTATATTCATTTTGAATAGAAGTGTACTTGCTTGCGGCGTACTCCCCGAGTACGGCTAGGCCTCTCATTTGAATAGAATTGTACTTGTGGCATACTCCCCGAGTTGAGCTGGGGAGTTCGCCCGCAAACGTCACGAACGGCCAGGCACCAACGTTTCGTACAGTGCAGCTCGTTGCTGAAATGTAAAATCTGTGCAGAAATGTTTCCTGAACAGTAGGAAAGAGTGTTGAAACCTGACTGAGTCAGGACATCACACGTCCTGTATGTTTTGCACCTCTTCACTGGCCACTCTGTCAATGTCTTCATGTGATCCGATGCCCTCAATTAGAAATCGTCTATACGGTGGAACTGTGTGTGTTTTATGAATAATTTGATTGTTTGATTTATTGACTGACTGACTGACTGACTGACTGACAGACTGAATGATTGGTTGGTTGTTTGGTTGGTTGTTCGGTTGGTTGGTTGGTTGGTTGGTGGATGGCTGGATGATTGATTGATTGATTGATTGAGCGAGTAAGCGAGTGAGTGAGTGAGTGAGTGAGTGAGTGAGTGAGTGAGTGAGTGAGTGAGTGAGTGAGTGAGTGAGTGAGTGAGTGAGTGAGTGAGTGAGTGAGTGAGTGAGTGAGTGAGTGAGTGAGTGAGTGAACGAGTGAATAAGTGAGTGAGTGACTGATTTTAATTCGAGCGTCGGTCAGGACTACTATGAAGCCTGTTTTCTACGCACATTCGATGATAATTGTTGAACACGTTACACACGTGACAACTAGTCATCCGCATGGTTTAAAGTGCTAAGTGGTCTCTTCCAGTCACTCAATACCGTGCTTCTTAAACCTTCACTGACCCACTGTCTTCCAGAGGTTTCAAATGTACGCCAGCATGAGGCATATATCCTCATGTGGCCCCGCGTCTGCCAATGCCATTGAGGATCTGTGTTTCTTACATTTGGATTGTGTTCAGCCTGACCCGACAGTGAAAGGCTATTAACCCATTCACTGCTGAGAAAAAAATGAACCGACCACCCAAATGCAAGAGGTATAATTATATCCTCATGAGCCCCCCCCCCCCCCCCCCCACCTCGCAACTGCAAGGGGCTCATGTGCCTCTTGCTATAAATAATAATAAAAATTACAAAAATATTAAAACATATATAAAAAAAACCACTTTGTGTCCACGTTCCTTGACGTCTTCGGATGTTTGGCGTTGAATTTTCCAAAATAAGTTCCAAAACACCGTCTGCGTCCACTGTCAGTGAAGATGATTAAGGTACGCATGCATTCTGTATTCTAGTAAAGCGTACTGAACGCGTGTGTACTGCATCCTCGACAACCCGACATATTTCTTTTTTATGCACTATCAGTAGTCTATTATAGCAAACTAGGAAACTAGGAATATGACTATGGAAATATAAAACATGAATAGGAAATCCATTTAGCCCGTCGGTATCGTTTTTTGTCGCGATGATTCCTGTCGGAATCATCGCGTCAAAAAACGCTACCGACAGCCAAAGGGTTGGTCCTGGTTTATTTTGTATCTGTTAGGACATGCCCTACACTGGGAACACACCATCGTTCTCCATAGCTCAACGCTATAAAATACCAGAGTCGTCAGAAGAAAAGGCCGCAAAGTACACAGCTCTCTGGGGGAAAATCTCATAAATAATATGACACTTCACTTCCACATGGACCTTCCTACACAGTTCCGCGCTAAAACCCCAGCTGGGTTTTTAAAAGATAAGAAATCCAGACCAAAATTGGTGACTGCCACGCGTGTAAAATGCAGAGAATAACCCAACGGAGAAATAAAAAACACGCTCAGAAAAGAGAGTTGTAACACGATTTATTAATATTTCGAAGCTAAGTTTGCTTCTTCACATTGACAAGATAAGTAGCGAATTGTATACTTGTTTATTTATTTTGATATTTTTTTTCCCTTTTTAACTGAAATTTAATAAATTGTGTCGAAACTGCCCTCGCTACGCTTGTTTCCTTCATCGCTTGCTAGTTGTTGTTGTTGTTGTTGTTGTCACTTACTCGGTTACCGATGACAGTGTGCTGCTGGTCTGTGATTTTGGTTCTTATAGTTCGAAGTTTGTCCAAAATCACAGTCCCTCTCACACACTTGTGGATTGGCCTGTTCAAGATCTAAACTCACAGGTGAACGCAGAGTGTTCGGGCGGCAAGAGGAATATACTGCTCTATGAGCGCAAAACACTTTAACCGGCCTTTGACTGTCGGTAGCGGGGTTTGTCCTTGCAGGAATCATCGCGACATACACCGATGCCGACAGCCATATCTGTGAAAAGCAAGGTGTGCATGTCAGGCCTACTACACTGACGAGCAAAAGAAATGCGACATTTTTGGAATCATCGGAAACACTGAAGTGTTTCCGATGATTCCATAAATGTCACATTTCTTTTGATCGTCAGTATTGCCATGAAAATCTCCCTCTGGACAAACATGGACTCACTCGATCTACTACTGCCTCCGCTAGGCAGATTAAAAATTAATGTCGCTGGACTCGGGCTGCAGAGGAGTCTGTTCAGTCTTAACACAGGTCTCAGTGTGCAAAAGATCCTAGGAACAACGTCGGCTGCCCCGCGCACGGCTGTTGAGTGTGGCCGACCTGGGCCCGAGGACCTTTTGCCATAATGGCTGAGAGAGCGTGAATTGTTTAGTAGCGCATCGTCCACGGAGTCACTTTCACTGTCAGATAGCACTGATCTTTTTTATTTCCCTCACAAATGTCACAGCAGTGCATAATACAAAACGAGGGGAAAAGAGATGAAACGACCAAGTTATCTTGTAGAGCTGAATGCTTAGGGAGTCTCATCCTCCGGCGTACTGATTCTCGTCATGCACTGTATCTGCTAAAACTATCTGTCGATATGTAAACAGTCAAGCTCCCTCGTCGGGTGACACTCAGTGGGTCACCTCATCAAGTGCAGTGTCATATTAGTTTGGCGCCTTGAAAGGTGCCAAGCTAATATGGCACTCCACTTGAACAGTCTCGGTTGTTACATTTTTCTGTGGTACATAATTGTCAGGGCGTAACATGGCATTGCCTTTGAACTGTCACGGTCACTTCGTTTTCGGCCTTTTCTGGATTGCCCGTGATTGGTCAAGGTCATAATTGGTTCTTGATCCTCAAACCTACATGACCTTGCCCTAACCTTGAACCCATGTCCCACCCCTCTTCAATCACTGAAAGAAGCGATGTGCGTTGAGCTCAGTTTGTTCAAGATGGTATTCGCGCTCTTTGAAAGCACCCCTCTGTCTCATCGCCTCAGCAGTCGGCCTTTACATAGTTCCTTTCAAAGTCGGACCTGAAATGATCTCGTTCACTACGAGTGTACGCTTTCAAGTCTGAGCAGCGTTGGTAGTTTCCTGGAGCAATCGAGTGTGTGTATCTCTTGGCTCTGTTCACGTACGGTAATGATATCTCAGTTTCTCACCACGTCTAATTTGCCAGTGCGTGCTCTGTGGAGGCAAAAGACAGTAAGTCCATTTTTGCGAAAAGCGAGATTTTCATTGTATTACAATGAAAAATATCGCTATCACAAAATTGGACTTAATGTCTATTTGCTTTCACGGGGCAGACCAGTCCTTGGAAATGAAAGAAATGAAAGGCAAGTACCGAGGCAAACAAGGAGGAGACTGGTGCTGATTGAGACAACTGGGACTTTGAATAAATGATGAAGTGATCTTTCGTGGTCGGTATTCCCTGGAGTATCTCGGAAAATCGTGAGGAAAGAAATATCCACCGATCAGTTATCTAACCAGCATCAGTCGTAATCCCCCGATTTACTCTTGTAGACAACCCTAAACATCTGCAAGAGATATAGACCCGCATGAGGCCTGGCGGGCATGCCGGGGCTCAGGAGGTTCTATGTCTTTTGCTTATTCCATTCATGTTTGCTTTGGGTTTTATTTCTGATGTGGAGACGTACCCTAGACACCTGCAAGAGGTATAGACCCTCATGAGCCCCGGCAGGCTTGTCAGGGGTCGTCAGGGTCCCCGCCTCTTGCTGATTCTATTGATGTTTGTCTTTCTGACCTGGAGCTGTACTGGATCCTTCAGTGTGTGCTTGATTGAATCTGTGCTCGCAGCCACCACCTCGTAATCGACTCCAGTCACTTAAGTCCTTCAGTATCATGATTGTCGCGAGCGGTACTAACATTTCCTTCGGCAATTTCACCCCTTATGCCGCGTATCCGGAGGCGGCACGTCTCGAATGAGTTAACCTCTTCACTGCTGAGGAAAAGTAAACAGAACAAAGCTGCAAGACGCAAAGATTCTCACGAACTCCCGTAGCTGTTTAATTTTCCATTGTATCAGCGCTTAGAGCTGTCCTTAGAATCAAGCGCTTTATAAATGATCTCCTTTATTATTAAAGCTCCTAAAATGCTTCTGGTAGACAGTTTCTACGTCTTCATAAGTTTCGACCTCTTCATACTGCTCGGGCGTAATTGCGGGCTAAAAAATCCCAGTGAGTAAAAAGCCATCGGGCCGACGTCGAACCGATGGCCTTTTGCGCATTGTGTTCTTTAACAGGCCCATGGCACTTGTTGAGAGTGGACTATAAACTTTATAATTCACTGTGCCACTGGGACATCACCGATAGGAATTCTGTTTTACAGGTGAACTGCTCTTCGCATGGAGTGGAAAATATATTGCCGCCTCGGCAGTGGGCCTCCCTTTCTAGTACTGCACGATTGTCAGGTCATGCCGCGCAGGTGGCGCCGTATAAAGAGATATTTTTGATGGTGACTGATCCCCGTTGCACTTCACTGTACCCGTAAACATGTCGCAGTTACGCTCCATGCAGTGCACGCACGTCCTAACGCAGTGAGTGAGTCATTCGATGTCGTTGTCGAGACGTTAAACCACAGGCCAGCAGGTCAGTGAATCGCTGCACTCTCATACTATACACCTAGAATGTATAGTATGAGAGTGCCGAGATCGACCTGTCTGCCTTATAGTCAAACGCGGGCGTTGGTACTGTTTGAAATACCGGACCAGCATGTGGAAGGGCGGGGGTTAACCCTGTCACTGCCGAGAAAAGCTGAACAGCATCCAACTGCAAGAGGTATAGATCCTCATGAGCCCCCGCAACTGCGGGGGCTCATGAGGATCTATGCCTCTCGCTGAAACCACTTTGTATCCATGTTCCTTTAACGGCTGGAGTTCCTTGACGTTTGATTTACGATAATCTTAAAAACGCAGTCTGAGCCCACTAGCAGTAAAGGGGTTGAGCAAAGTACAAACTAGAAGACCCCAGTGACACTTCATTGCAACCGCACATCTGCACACAAACACACAACGTCCCGTTCGACGGTAATCACCAGTGAGCTTAGTCCTGCGCCAGCCGCTAAGGAAGGTGCCCCTCTATAGTGACTCGAGCTTAAACGCATTCTGCCCCTGGACCGAAATCCCCAAATTTTGAAGTTGCCCTCTGAAGGACTGTGTTACAATTCTAGGGACAGATCGAGCATGATAGTTCAGGGGTGGTGCCAGAATAGCTTGGCGCCTAGGGGCGCCAAGCTATCCTGGCACCATCCTTGAACTCTCATACTCGATCCATGTCTTGCTGTGGTGTGTCGGGGCTGAATTTTGCCCTGTGGCTGGACTCAGGACTAAAGCTCAATCATGTAACCGGCCCCAGTGAGCAAAATGTCCTCGGGCCGATGTCGGCCATACCTGGCCCGCTTACGCCTGTGCATGTGACATCTGGTTACGGCAGTAGATCTGTCCAGAATCAAACTGTGTACAGAAAACGTTTGAACTCAACGTCTTTTGTTCACCACGAAGGTGACTTCAAAAATGGGACACCGGGTAAGGTCTGAAAACATTTCTACCCCAGGTGGAATCCAATCAGCAGCCTTTCGAACGAGAATCAAAATCTCTGGCACCGGAGTCCCCCCCCCCCCCGCCCCCATCCCCATCCCCCAACCCCCCCCCCCCACCCACCCACCCACCCCCACTCCCCCCCAAAAAAAAAAAAATGTACCGATTCTGTCGGGTATTGTGCAATTATCACTCGTATTCATTTCAGCATCGACTTTTCTCTTTGACTGTCGGAAGCGGTTTTCCTCGAAGTGATTCTCGACAAAACTCGTTACTGACAGCCAAGGGCTTAAGGGCTTAAGGATCTTGGCACGATAAGAAGTCACTTTATGCGTTCCAAGAATGTGAATGTATTCACTTGGCTCGAAATATGCTCAGCCATGGTCCTTTTGAAGATGACATGTTGAATGGCTTTATGTATGGAATTTTCTTGAAAATGCGTGAATTCGTATGCCTGAATGCATAAATCACATTGTTATTTACATCTGGCAGAACTCAAATCACGTCACGCCATGACGCAATCATGCACAATTTATTCGCACATGTTTCTTGGTCAGTTAGTTATTTGGGTTTAACGCCGAGCAGGCGACTAAGGCCATCTCACGGCTGCGCACATGTTTCTTGGCGTTATCTTGTTTAAAACCTCATTACATCATCATGATGAAATTACCAATTTTGTGGATGTCATTACAGTCACAGTTCTGGAGACAGATCGACCGTGATAGTTCAAGGGTGGTGTCGGAATAGCTTGGCGCCTAATCCACATCCTGTCGTAGCATGACAGCTCTTTATGGGAGAAGGAAATTGCTGGGTAAAGATACTTGCACGACCAAATATTCTATCGATTTTTTGTGTGTGTGCGAGGACTGTGAAAAAAGACTGTTTAAATGCTAACTTCTTTGATGCCGCCAAAACCTGCAGGACCGTTTCCCGCGAAGCAAAAGGTCATCGGACTGACACCGGACGTCGCCCGCCCGCGCACAAGCCGATGAACCTTTTCTTACTGAATGCGGTATCTCGTCATACTCATAATTCTCATCATTAAGCGACACACACATCAAACGACGTTACGCGGACTTCATTTTGGGAGTAAATTAGAAAATTTCATCCTAAGAGATCAGTTGATGTCACTGATATGTATGATGTCACTGATATGTATATATAGCGTTTGCATCCGGACGCAGATGAATGGATAAAAAAAAAAAAAAAACGCTAGACGCGAATGTCGGACGAAATGAGACTCGCACTCAGTTTACTTTTCATCGTAAAGAAGCTTAATTTATCATTCTCCTACGCACAGGAGCTCCTGAGGATCTCATATCCTTGCCGGAAATGATATGCTCGATTTATATACACTGTATCTTCTTCACATACGGACGCCGCGAGAAGATGATACCACACTGAGGAGGCCCATATTTTCATGGGCCCATTGTGATGAACACTATGCCACGCATAAAGTTCACACAGGGATTCTGCACTGTGCCGTCGTGTCAGCGGTTTTTTTTTGTTTTTTTTTTGGTGACAAATATTCTCTGCGTTCGCGAGTTCGGCGATTCGCACGGTGTTTTAATGGCGCAGCTAAGCCTAACAGAGCTCAAGAGTAATTAGTACGTGCTATTCTGTCATAGAGGACGGACGTATGTTTGATACATTAGCCGTATTCCAAGACTCTGAAACCGAGATTTCAGAGTTCTTGTGAGGAGCGAGGGACTTGGTACCGAGCGGCCATCAAAGTCAACAGAGGCTGCCGCTGGAGAAACGTGTCAAGAGGACATCCACAGCTGGGGGAGCGAGAGACTTGGTGCCGAGCCATCAAAGTCAACAGAGGCTGCCGCTAGAGGAGCGTGTCGAGAGGACATCCACAGCTGGGGGAGCGTGGGACAGCTTCAGGAGCGCGTGACGCCTAAAACTACACGCCTAGACGTGGAGGAACGTGCGAACTATGCAGATGAACAGGTTGCATAGTGAGGAAATCTTACCTAGCCTGGCTTTTATTATATTGTGAGGAAGTGAGTGTGACGTGCTAGTGTTAATAGTTGTGTATTTTGTGAAACCTTTATCTTGAGTTGTATTACACGTTGGGCCACATAAAATTATGTTTTGAGTTTATGTTGCACGAATGCGTCCGACTGAGAGTCAGTGTTGTGTACTGATGTGCCCGTTGCGTTTCAGAGTCAGTGCGACCGGTGAAAAGTCTGCGTACGTTACACCCATCATGGGCACATGCAAGTCTTTATACTACCTGAAGAGGCACAGATTTTCATGAGTCCATTAGGGGACCACGAAAGTCTGTACTTCTGGCTGGTAGGTTATTGGACAGGTTTCGTTTTCTTAATCGCGTTTTACCCGCCCCGGGGCAGGGCAAACGCTACCCAGCTGCAAGAGACATAAACCCTCATGAGCCCCCGCAGTCCGCGCGGGTGTTTATGAGAAATTATGTCTCTTGTTATTTTGCTAAGTTATGTGTGCCTGTGTTTGGTAAATTTACATCTGTGTTCTTCACGCGAATGTCGGTCAGTGTGCTGACATCTAAGACGCGCAATTCGAGATGACTGACAGCGAGGGGATTGAGACATTTCAGGCCGGCAAGGCACCACTGAACATCGCGTCCTGAAAAAACGCAGCGAAGAGTGGCTAGATGTCGGCATATCAGTCTTGCTGGGATTCGGGGCTTCTTTGCTAAACCAGTCTCACCCGCTGGCTCGCGTGGATAGTTGTCGAAGCAAGCTGGCGCCCACCACTCGCGCAATAGGCTCTCTCGCTCAGTCGATCGGTTTGCTCACGCACTGCAGGCTACACGTTCAAACTGCTAAATTTCCTTCGTCTGAGTGACAGAGATGTAACTATGTGAGACCGTGGAAGATCCCGAAGAAACATACACAAAAGGCTGGGGCTGATGAGAATCTATGCCTTTTGCAGATGGAAGGGCCTGGCTGTAGATGTCTACCGATTTCAGACTCAGCTTCAAACGTCGTGGGTCTTCTGAGTGGTTGATAATGTTGTGTTATGGTGTTAAGATCAGGAGCGGAACTGAGCTTGCCACTAGCAACTGTTGCCGGTTAAAAAGCAGCACAGATTTCCTTGTCATCTGATCAGCTTATGTTGCCTTCATCGGCGAACTTGTACTGGAACGTGTACTTGTTAACTCTGTGATGGTGAACTGACTTCCAGTGAAAGTGAGCGATACTTTATCAAGGTATTATTTTAGCATACTTCATTTCGTGAATAAAGCATGCGTTTTATTTCTTCTACAAGTCACAAGATTTTAAAAAAAAATATTATATTTGGGGGGGGGGGGGGGGGTTTGTATGAATAACAACAGCAGGTCTTTTATCAGTTTTCACTTCTTGTCTTAGAACTGACTTGCGTGTGTCTGACCTCAAAACCAAAACAAACGGCAAGAGAAAAAGCTAGAACAGATACCTTCATGCTACCGTTTTTCCATTGTCCGTACGTCAACCCACTATTTACAACATCTAAATCCCAGTGTTGCCGTGCCCAACTGATTTTCCGGTTGTCGTCAAACGCCCCTTTAAGGACCTGTACTGTACGTACAGTTTTATTTCTGAAACATGATCTCTTTGCTCATTCAACGAACAAAAAGCCAAACCGTCCAAGAAGCATGGACTACAAAGTTGTGTCAGCAAGAGGCATAGATCCTCATAAGCCCCCGCAACTGCGAGGGCTCATGAGGATCTATACCACTTGCAATTGGATGGTGTTCAAATTTTCTTGGCTCTCAACAGGTTAATGCGTGTGCATATACTTTGAAATAATGGTTGGGGGCTTCTTCTTTTTCTTTTCTTTTCTTTTTTTTTTCTTTCTTTCAAAACACACTTTTTGCAATTTGTTCAAGCGCTAAAAAAAAAAAAAAAAAAATGCTCCCGCCTGACATGTAATTTCGGAGGTCAACTGCGAAAATTGCCATGTAGTTACACATAGAACGGCAAAGTATTTCGGGATGCCGTATTCAATTTTTTTTACACTCAGTCGAACACATGTATAATTGAATTTTTAATTTCCGTGGCCAAGTTTGTCACATGTTGCTACTATCTAGCAAAAGGTCCTTGGGACTACGCCAGCTTCATGGGCCAGGGCTGACGTCAGACTTAGTTGGCCCGCGCACTACCGTGCGCGAACCAACTAAATCCCACGACGGCCCGTAGACTTCTTGCTTTCTTTGCAGGCGGTATTCTGAAAACTTGGGCGACTCGGAACCGTGATAGCACAAGAGCTAAATAGTGAGTGTAGCTCGACGCTTTTCAGAATACCCACGAGCTACCGCGACTCGATCATCGTTTGTAGTTGATGATGGAAGGATTAGTTAGTTAGTTAACAGGGGTTTTACGCCGAGCAGGCAACCAAGGCCATCTCACGGCCGGGATGATAAAAGGGACAGAGTTAGTCTCAAAACAAAACTAAACGAAACGAAACGAAACAAAACGAAAATAAAACAAAAGAAATAAAATGACACAATAAAATGAATACAACAAAATGATATAAAATTAATAAAATAAAATAAAATAGTAAAAAGTAATATTATCAAAGTAAAATAAACTGAAGTAAAGGGAAAGGAAATAACAGGAACATGCTTGATTGTCTTGGATCGAAAGTCTATTTCACAACTCAGTGCCGTATCATCGCGATCTTTTTCTTGTGCAGCCTATCGCGATGTATTAATTTTCATGCTTTGCCAACTCCCAGACAGACAAAGTATTGTCTGAAAATAGCAGCGTCATTGCTAAAATCTTTAAAGGTCTACATGAGCGTGACATACATAATTATACAATTTCGTAGGCTGGACACCTAGCTAACTCCTCTTGCTGAGAAATACAGACGCAAATTAAAGAAGGATGAGGTGTTCGTGTGTGCAGAGTTGTGAAAGGTAAAATGGCTGCCATTCTGCAGAACTTTATCCCTTTGGCTGTCGGTTGCGGTTTTTGTCGCAATGATTCCTACTGGAATCATCGCGACAAAATCTCTACCGACAGCCAACGGGTTAAACGGCAAAGCCAAGCATGTTCCTTTTTTTTTTTTTTTTTTTTTTTTATAAAAGCGAGATGTTCATTGTCATACAACGCAAAACTCGCCTTTCTCACAAAATGGACATACCAGCTTTTGCCGATGACGCTTATTTTTAACACATTCCAGACGTGCTGCATTCGGATACGAGGCTGTATACCGCGTATCCGGATGCGGCACGACTTACTTACTTACTTACGCCTGCCACCCCTACCCGGGTATAGGCCGTCGACGAGAGACCTCCAGCAACTCCTGTCCTGTGCTTCTCCTTCGATTCTACTCCAGGTGGTTCCCAGTCTCTTGATGTCTGCTTGGAGGTCTCGACGCCAGGAGTTTCTCGGCCTACCTCTTTTCCTCTTTCCCTGGGGGTTCCATGACAATGCCTGCCTAGTGATACTGGAAGCTGGCTTTCTCAGACTGTGACCGATCCATCCCCATCTTCTTCGCCCAATTTCATTCTCTGCTGTTATCTGCTCTGTTCTCTCCCAGAGTCTGACGTTGCTGATCTTCTCTGGCCAGTGGATTTTCAAAATTCTTCTAAGGCAACTGTTCATGAAGGTCTGTACTCTGTTGACTGTGGTTTTTGTCAATCTCCAAGTCTCTAGAGATGCGGCACGACACAAATGAGTTAACCTTTTCCCTGGCAGCTGCCAGAAATGGTGTCTCTAGGACCATCGCAGCAGACCCTGTTCTGATCAAGCAACCATCCGGCTCAGGAGACATCAGCTGTCAGTTAAGACCATCATTCGGTGGCTGTAGCCAACTAAGCGATGGTCGTTAATGACAGGTGACACGTTTTGTCCTTTAAGACTTCTCTTGAGAGGACACCTGTTTTCAAGACCATTTTCCTTTTCTTGCTATTTTTTTAAAAAAATGGTTTGCTCGATAAAATAGATTCGGCTCTATCACTACTAGTCAATGAGCCAGACCTGAGTGCGCAAATATCGCCACTGTGAGACAGAGATTCAATATTTTTTTAATTCTGTATTTTGCAGAGCATGCAGAAGGTGCTTGATTTTGGCTTATGAAATGAATTCTGATTATTTAGAGGAAGGTGTTTATGCAGCTCATTTTAACATACGCAAAGAGCGCGAATGAGGGTACCCTTGCGCCATTGGCTATAATCTCTGGTGTGTTGCTAAGTATTTTATGGGAGCCGGTCTTAGACATCGCAGGACATACTAAAGTACACATTTCAATGCCATCTCACTGCGTAGTGGGGGGGGGGGGGGGGGATGCGTGCGGTAGTCAGTTCTGGCTCATGGACTATACCGGAATATACTTGTCAGCGTGAGTTACAGAAAAAGATGTGAACGATGCAAACACGTGTCGGAACGCATATCTCCGTGTGCGCAGGAGATCATGAAGATCTATGTTTCTTGCTATGGGGTGTAGTTCGCTGCGTTACAACGGGTTAATTAGAGGTTAAGAGGTTAAATGATGCTTCTGAATCTTTCAACAGATGCACTGCCGTCCGCTTGAGGCACACAAATATGAATGAGGTTAGCAAGAGACATAGATCTTCATGAGCCTCCGCATATGCTGGGGCTCATGAAGATCTACGTCTCATGCGTTTGGGTTTTGTCAGCTGTGCTCCTGCAGCGAAGAGATAATTGTTTACACAGTAGAACATTTTTTTGAGTGTTTTGCCATTTCTTTTGTCTTGAAACCTCAGCGGAAAGGAAGTCATGCCTTCTTTATGTCTTCTAATATGTTCTAACATATTTGTATGCAGCATAACAACATAACTTTTTAATATTCGATGTTTTGCTTGGTGTCAGTGTGTGTGTGTGTGTGTGTGCTGGTAGAAATCAGTACGTGTGTGTGTGTGTGTGTGTGTGTGTGTGTGTGTGTGTGTGTGTGTGTGTGTGTGTGTGTGTCTGTGTGTGCGGACTGGTATCTATCAGTGTTTGTGTGTGTGTGTGTGTGTGTGTGTGTGTTCGTGCGTGCGTGCGTGCGTGCGTGCGTGTGTGTGTGTGTGTGTGTGTGTGTGTGTGTGTGTGTGTGTGTGTGTGTGTGGTGTAATGTGAGCATTGATTATTTGAAATGGAATTATTGTTCCCTGTACTTTTCACTATTATGTATACTTTTATGTATATATAATTATGTGTATGTGTGTTTACGTGCGTGCTATAGCTGAGCAAGGACATGATTGAAAAAAGGTCATTGAGGGTACCTAATCATTAATCCTTGAAAGATAAAGTTTCATTTCATTTCATTTCTCGCTCACAAAAATGCGCGCATCCTCAGGAGGAATATATCCTCGTGCGCCCTCCAGACGCATGAGGATCTGTGCCTCTTGGAGATGTTTGGAGCGCGCGCACATGCACGCACATATACATCGACGCGCTTTCAGAAGAGCATGCAGGTGACCCGTGTACTTAGTATATCATGTAGCTAGGTAAAGTCAACCTGCTTTTACGCAAATTATAGCAAGACTGAAATTGTACCGTGAAGTTCTAGTTTTGTCATCATTTTCTCAAGCCTATGAAGCGAAAGTGAAACTCAAATACACTTAAAATATAAAATTACGTAAAAACGAAAACTTATGTCACGACAAATGACGTTTGACAAATTAATGACGCGTATGTTCTGCGCCCCTTATAGAACTCACTGACGCATTGACAGATCTGTGCGACTTTTTCAATAGGAGATAATTTAACATCAGAATCAAAGACAAAAGGTAGAGACTATTGACAGCGAGGACAGCTCTCATATGGAAGGGACTTTGTGGGTTATGGTTCATCCCCCATCTTGTTTTAAATACGGTAGACAAAAAGGACTTAGGTGAATCGATCAATGTCAGTACAATAATATTAACCCATTCAGCCCTGACACACTACAGCAGGAGATGGGTCGACCATGATAATTTAAGGGTAGTGCCAGATTATCTTGGCGCCAACAGGCGCTAAGCTAATCTGGCACTGTCCTGAATTATCATGGTCGATCCATCTCCTGCAACTGGTGCATAGTCATTAGATGAAACCTCCAAAATTTGGGAAATACGGCCGTCGGGCTGAATGAATTAAAGTCAGACCAGAGCTTTCTGCTGTGAAAAGGCAGTGTGATAATTTGACCCCTTTTTAATACATAAGTTTGGTTTTTTTTTCAACATGATGGGGAAAAAATACAACACCACATCCTATAGGCATTATGCTTATTAAACTCCGAATGATAACAAATCGCCGGGGACCCAATTTTCTTGTTGTTATATCCGATGTTTGTTATAAGCGAAGTACTTTGCGTTGAAGTAATTTACGTTGAAAAACTGCTGTTGGGACCTTTGCAAAAGTGTCGCTTTATCCGACTTGTGTTATATCCGACCTTGTTTAACTCTTTCTACCCCAGACACACCACAGCAAGATATGGATCGACCATGTTAGTTCAAGGGTTATGCCAGAATAGCTTGGCGCCTATGGGCGCCAAGCTA